>PVHT020000077.1:22848925-23151812 GCA_004024745.2 Catagonus wagneri | reverse complement strand
ATAGCATTAAATATACAGTATGTAAATAAATATAACATATATGTATTTATATATACTGTATGTATAATACAGTATATCATATTTAATATATTAAACATGTTATATACTTAACATTAATATAATTATAATTTATATAGTATATAATTTTTTGTATAATATATATAGTATATATAATTAAGTCATTGGATATTTACTGCAGTACCATTAGAAAGGTACTGTTGTTAACTCCACTTTACAGCTGAGGAAAGTAAAGCAGGTTGAATAAGCTGCCAGTGCTGATACTATTTTCAAATTAGTAAATGGTCATTAACCAGATTCCTTCCTATATACCAAGACTGCCTTTGGCTTCATAATTTTGGTATCCATAAGTTGTTCATAGTGTCTTACAAATGTGCAGCACTGTTTTTAAGTACTGAGGGTGCTTGGCACCTTTTCTAAAATCTAGATCATGTCCCGATCACATAGATACAGGAGGTAGTCTCATTTGCTAGGGTCAAACTCACAAATACTATGGATGACTTGCCATTGGAAATAAGACCTGAATGAATAGAGAGCAAATCTCTGTAAGCTTCATATATTACTGCTCATCACTGGTGGCTTTTTCTACTAAAATCCCATGTGGTTGAGGAACTCTTATTGGAACTTCATTCAGTGATTTAATGGAAGTCAGCGCGTGCTTCCTGAAGAACACTGATCCCACGGTCAAAAATATGCGAAAACATTGAGGAGTATCAAGGGATGTTTGGTGTCTGAGATCTGATTTTAATTTTTCTGAAACTAAGAAAGCTACCCTTCTGAATTATCCTGAGGATTGATTAGATGGGGAGGCCATTATGGGTCATTCTGATTACAGCTTAAGTTACTATGAACACGGAGGCCTTGTCAGTATTTATGAAGATTACACCTTCTGTTAGGAGGCCACAACCTCTTTTTTTAAGCATTGGATTCAAAGCCACGCTTCCCCTCCTCCCTAAATTCTCAGACTAGCTAATCATAGGGCACATGAAGATGTGCTTCTTGGTGACCCAGCAGGAGTGCTGACCCCCTGTTCCATGAAGGGCAGCAGTGAGACATCCTATTGGATGTTCTTGTTTTTTAACAAGGACAATCTGTTTGAGAGACATTCCCTGATGAAAATTTCATCTTCTGTCACTGTGCAGCCAAATGACTTTCCTGTGTGAAAATCTGGAAATAGCAAATTCACTGTTTTTTGGAGAGTCATGGGAATAAACACGACTCTTTTTTTTTTTTTTTTGCAATGTATCTATTATATTTACCTGCTTAAGAGAAATCTATGCTTTTTAATGTCTTTTTTTGTAGCGTTCATAGAAAAATAAATTTATTGTGGCCATATATTGCACTTGATCAATTTCAGTTGCTGGTTATAACAGAAACCCTTTCAAGAGCAGTATCAAAGTTATATACATTCTCTGAATTGTGTTCATAATGGCAAGGGTTGAAATGTGAATGGTCAGTAAAGATTTCTTCTATTTTCTGATTCTATTAGCTATTTTAAAGGCAAAAATCATGTTGTCTGCTCCCTTATTATTGTGGGAAACAAGATCGTCTAGAATAGTTTTCTTTCCCTCTCTTTTTAAAAAAACTTGTGATTCTCCAAAGTATATCAATCACTCCGCTAAATCTTATTTTTCATTAAAAAACTTGCCAGGGGTTCTCTTTCAATTGTGGTCAAACAATTCTTGATTGCTTTATGTCAAATCCACATAGAGTTCCTGAAGTGGGCTCCGTACCTGAGAGAATACTAGATTTCCTGCTCCCTCATTTACATGACTTCTCAAAGTCAGCATTTTGATAATGACTTATAATGAAAATGATCCTTTTAGAAGGAATTGCTTGCTGTTGCTACGGGCAGGAGGCATTTTGGGTGACTGAACAGCTTAAGTCATCTTTTTATTTGAGAATAAATGATGAAGGGGAATTTGAATGGGTTACCAAGTTATAAATTAATCTTGAGGTACTCAACTGATTGTAAACCACCTGAGCTTTCCTCTCAGCTTTTAAATCATATGATATCAATCTTTGCTCATTTTCCTCTGGGCAATTTGTTATTATGCTTATGGTAACCAACTCCACGAGACGTTAACCGGCAATCCACATTACCAGTGAGTATACATTACAGCACTAAAATGAAAATAAACTCATTGAAGAAACGGCTGGAGACCTCAACCATGCTTTTCTGTCTGCAAAATGGCATGTCAGTTTGGGGATTTGTAACTGAAAATAAATTTAATTATGTCACTACCTTGCTGCTGCTAATTAGTGTCTGAGATGTGTATCAGGAGGGCAGCACAGAGAGGATTTGGAAAAGAGGGTTCACTACAAAGCAGGATGAGGAAATGGGCTGCCTCTCTTACTATCTAGAGTGACATTTAAATTAGATCCTGGAAATTACCTTTTCTGTTTATATTAGCAAGATAGTTTTCTCTTTTCTTTGGTGGAATAGGGAAGCAGCTTTATAACATTTTGCATGGCCCGCATGAAGTGTTTTGCATACCTGTAACCTTTCAATTAATGTTATTTATGTTTCAATAAACCACCATGCTACTTTTCCAGATGTTCTAATCCTTCATGTAAATGAATTTATTAGATCCAGCCACCAGACTCAATGAAATCTGCCGAATTCACTGTCTGGGCCACATACCATGGCGTTTAAGCTATATTTGCATAAGCTTGTTCTGTAAAGTGTAATCTTATGTATCATCTGCAGAGTTAAAGTTTCACTAATGTAAATCCCTGACAAATCAAGTACAGATGTAGCTTTTTGCCCTCAGGGTTGAGCCTGTCAATTCTCTGCTCTCCTATCTACCTCCTCTTGGCGCTGGGCCCCCCATCCTCAACTTCTTTTTTCAAGAGGACTAATCTTTTAAAATTGTTTCTGTAAATAGATTTTGGGTTCTAAACATGGCAGTAACAATGGCTGCCCTGGTCTTCTTTTAATCATTCTGCTAGACTGAAATAAGGTGGGCAATTCGTGCAAGGGGAGGTCCTTGTACCACCTGGAAAAATTTGCCCTGCCAATCAGTAGATGGCAGACAGATTGTTTCAGTTTGCCTAGAGATGTTTTAGATAAGGAGGAGTCAAGCTCAATAAATGGATTAATGTCAGCTGGCAAATTCCATAATGTGGCCAATGTAAATTCAATAATGGACCAATAGGGAAAGAGGAGGGGGCTGGCTTGAAGAGACTGGTGGAAGGGTCTGTTTCTTCATGCCCAGTCTTTTTGGTTATTGTCACAACCTCAGTGAAAGGCAGGATTCTACTTGAGTTACAGTGATTAGCTTCAAAAACTCTTGACAGGTTTAAGCCCTGTATAAAAAGAAGGAAAATATGACTGCTGAATGTGGAGGGTGTTAGTGTTCTTTGGGTTTGTTTTTGATTATTTTAAAATCTAAATATGTTTCCTCTACTGGTGCCCAGTTGCTATTTATTTGGCTTTAGCCTTTGATCCCCCTTATGCTGGCACATCATAAAAAACATATTCCTGCTCAAGTCTTATATTATGTAGTTTGTTTCTGCTCAGGGTGTTCACCAGGCAGGGCTGTACCCACTGAATAAACCTCTCTTTGTTTTTGATAGACTCCAGGTGTTTATCGCTGTAAGTTCGTAATGGAGTTAACCGCAAGAGGCAAACTGGAAAAAAGAAGGAATTGAGGAAAATTCTGAGTTTGATAACTTAGGAGTCTGCCTTCTGGCAAAACCCTCAAGGGAATAAATACTCTGAGAAAAAGGGGCCTTGCTTCTGCTTTCTAATCTAGTTGGATGAATTTGGGGTTTTCATATGCATAGATGTTCATTCATTTTATTTCTGCTGTGAGTGTCTTTGAAAGCAGTCCACGATCCTTTTTTCCCCCTGCATTTTCATTATGGTACTGAAATGAATAACGATGGCAATTCCAGAAGAGATTACTGATACCCATATTCTTGACCTGAGCTGGAGGATTAATGCCAGAGGCAATTTTCCACCTGCGGTAACTTCTTCTTTCCTCTTTTAAGGGGGGAGGGCAAGGGACAGCGTTAATACTGGGTTGAATGTCTAACACGTAGTGAAAATAATTAGAAGAGTCCTCCTCTTTCACTTTTCAATTGGAATTCTTATTTTTGCACTTTTTTCTGTTCAAGCAGACATAGTTTTAGGGGGTTAGAAACCAATTCAAGGGCATTTTGTGGTTGTGAGCAGGATTATTGAAAAGTTTGGAAATGTTCACCCATTTGGAAATGTTCGCCCATTTGGAAATGTTCACCTTCTCTGTTTATACAGATGCATATGATTCCTTCTGTGTTAAGGAGCAAAGCTTTATTCTGAATACCTTCAGGACCCAAGAACTAAGGCCAAGGTCTCTGGGAAATGCAGATTTGCTATCAGTAAACTAAGAGTCTTGATTATTCATAAGTTATTTTTTCATCTAGTTTCATTATTGCAGTCTTAGGTGTAATGAAAAGTTGTGGCCATATTAGAAGATTATGGGATTAAGAAAAGCATTCATATAAAGTATATTACAAAAAGATACAGTGTCTAAGGAATAGACATTCCATAAACTACTACTATTATGAAATACAAAAGCACTACTTAAAGAATTTTTGAGCATGTGCTAGACATTGTTCTAATATCTTCCCATGAGTTGACACGCTTAATTCTCACACTGACTGGTCTATAAAGTAGTCACTAATATTATCTTTATCTATTGAGGAGGAAACTGAGGCATAAAGAATTAGTTTGTTTGCCCCAACAGCAAGGGAACGGAACAGACAGGAATAAATCATAGGCAACTGACTCGAAAACCAGTGTTTTGTAGCAGGCTTGTATCAGATGCAAATAAGAATAGGTGAAATTTCCTAACTTCCAGAAATGTATGCTGCTAAGACAGAATTTCTAGTTATCAATATTTTATTTAAAATATTTAAGAGAAATAAGGGCCACAAAAAAGGATAACTTAATACTAAGTGTTGTGTTATCTTGCTTGACATTTTTATTACACAATATATAGTGGGACTGACATGATGAGTCAACTCAAAGGTTAACTTTTGTTTGATTTTCTATGCATAGGGTTTTTTAATATCATTTAAAAACTCAATTTGGTATCTACTTTCCATATCTAAATAGGTGTGAACAATAAGTGTGTATATTTCATCTCAACCAAAAATAGTACTCAGAGGACTACAATTTAAAGAGAAAAATATATTCTTACTTTGGTCTTTTCGGAGCAGTAAGTTCTTTGCTCTTTCTTTCTTTCCTTCTTTCTCTCTTTCTTTTCTTCCTTCCTTGACTACAGTGTTAATCTAATCCAAAGTTGTTAAACTCAAACTAGATTTTTAAATTCCCCAAATAAAAAATTAAGAAATATCTACTTTTTAAATTATTTTAGAAAGAAAGGATTAGCTACTAAGAAAGTAGAAACTGGAAAGAAAATTAGACTCTTGGAGTTCCTCTGTGGCTCAGCTTGTTAAGGATCTGGTATTGTCCCTGCTGTGACTTGGGTTGCTATTGTGGCAAGGATTTGACCCCTGGCCCAGAAACTTCCACGTGCCATGGGCCTGGCAAAAAATAAAATAAAATAAAAAGAAAAAAAGACTAGGATAGCCTTCTTGGTAGCCACAGGTCCCTATTTATTGAAACTCCATTTCCCTGTTTGGAGCCCATATGGCTGAGACGGAAGAATTTTCAGGGTGGCAAAAAGTTTCATTTTTACAATGTGCTGTTTGGTAGTACCTTGTTCTTGGACCCTCTTCACAGGTATTTTTGAATTCATTTGTATTGTATTTACAAAGACACAGTCTTTTTTGGACATTCTCCCACCTCTCCACAATGCACACAATATTTAAGAATTTTTTTAATGTATATGAACAGTGGCAGAATATTGTATTTCTTTCTTTCCTTTTTATATTTCTCAGAATGTATATGAGAGTATTCAAATGTGTATGGAGCAGGTCTTCAGGCCTCTGTGTAAACATCAACACAATGGACTTGGAATCGACCCTGGATAGTCATTGCAAGATTCCTATTTGTGTACCTTTCAGTTCATGGGGTTTACATGGCAAAAAGTCTTCCTGAGGAGTGACCTTGGCCTTGGCAGGTCAACAGGTCAACAGAAAATCTGCCATTTACTCAGCTGTAGCCACACCAAACAGGCTTGAAGTTTAACAGTTCCTCCATGGAGTAAACACCCAGCCGATGCCAAAAGGTGACTCCAAACAAGACCAGGATTGCCTGCACATCTGCAAAATGATGACAAATAGAAGAATAAATCATTTCTTCCCTCAGTCCAAGCTGCCACCTACTGGCACACATCCGGCAACAATGGGAACAACACCCACAACAAGGACAGCAGCACCAGCAGCACCAGCAGTAAGGTACACTCACACATTCTCTGCATTTAGTGCTGCCTCCCCTCTTCCTTTTTAGGTGCTTTTTTTTTTTCCGTTTTACATCTGCACCCGCAGCATATGGACGTTCCAAGGCCGAAGTGGAGCTGTAGCTGTCGCCTATGCCACGGCCACTGCAACACTGGATCTGAGCCACATCTGTGACCTACACTGCAGCTTGCAGCGACATTAGATTATTAACCCACTAAGCGAGGCCAGGGATAAAACCCACATCCTCACTGAGGCAATGCTGTATCCTTAACCTACTGAGCCACAACAGACACTTCTCAGCTGCCCAACCCTTATCATAGGTTTTTGTCTTGAGAAAAAATATTTGGTAAAGTTCTCTTGTGGCACATCAGGTTAGAGATCCCATGTTATCGCTGCAGTTGCTTGGGTTTCTGCTGTGACTCTAGTTCTCTCCCTGGCTTAGGAACTTCCACATGCTGCAGACACAGCCAAAAAAATTTTTTTTTTGGAGAGCAGTGCCAAAAGAATATGCATTTCATATACGTCTCCAGTGTTTTTCTTTTTCTTTCTTTTTTTTAAAGGGCTACACCCACAGTATATGGAGGTTCCCAGGCTCGGGGTCGAATCAGAACTACAGCTGCTGTCCTATACCACAGCTCACAGCAACATCGGATCCTTACCCCACTGATCAAGGTCAGGGATCAAATCTGCATCCTCATGGATACTAGTCAGATTCGTTTCTGCTGAGCCGCGACCGAAACTCCTGTATATCCCCAGTTTTTCTAACATTTGCCGGTCCACCAGATAGTTGTATACTTTGACCAAATTGTTTTGTCGCACTGTGGAACTGCTTTTATTGAACTGCATTTGGCATCATGCCCTCAGTTGGCACTGAGGTGGGCGAGGAGAAGCAGTGAAACGATCGTCATTTTTATTAAAACAATGTTCTTAAGTGTGTTGTTTACTCGTGTCTTCATTATGAGTCCCCAAAGAGACATTTCTGTTAAGCCTTGGTCATGAAAAGCTGTCCTCCTGAGCAAGTGGTATGTTTCTGTCTTACGGACACGAGACATCTGGTAACTACTAATTCAACAAATACTCAAGTAAATAGAATCTTAAGACTATAGCCAGAATATGCAATTTTCACATTACTGTCGATGATTTCATTGAACAAATGAACTCCAATTAATTTGAAATAAGACTGTTCTATCACTGATCATGGAACCTGCCAGAGCCTTTAAATGCTGTGGGGAAAGTTGTTTGGGTTTAAGCATTTCCAACCAGGAGAGAGATCTGTGTTACAAGAGGATGCTGATGATTTGTTTTTAGGAGTTGTTGGGTTTTGTTTTTTCCTTTTTAAACCTACTCATATTATTTCAAGAATTTTTGATATGAAATTGGAGGTATTGAGGAGGCAAATGGTAATTTATAAATTCTGATTGTGCTAAGGCACAGAAATTTAGCAAGGTAAGGAAGAAAATAAATCCCAAGGACTGCACGGCTCCAGAGATATTACTCTGAGTATTGAAATGTTGATTGGCTGATTTACTTTTTATCAATTTCATTTGAATCAAAAAGGTATAGGCTTTATTTATTTTTTATTTTATTTTTTTTTGTCCTTTTGCCTTTTATCTAGAGCCGCACCCGCGGCATATGGAGGTTCCCAGGCCAGGGATCTAACAGGAGCTGTAGCCGCCAGCCTTCGCCACAGCCACAGCAACGCGGGATCCGAGCCGTGTCTGCAACCTTCACCACAGCTCACGGCAACGCCGGATCCCTAACCCACTGAGCAAGGCCAGGGATCGAACCCGCAACCTCATGGTTCCCAGTCGGATTCATTAACCACTGAGCCATGAAGGGTTAGAAAGCCAAAGGTTTAAAGCCAAAGGTATAGGCTTTAAATGGGAAGCGACTGGACCTTGAAAAACAAAGGACAAAAGACTGAAACAATTAAGGACAAAAATTACCCTCAGTCCTCACAGGACAGTGGTCCTGGACCAGCAGCTTCAGCATCACCATCACTAATGAACTGGCTAGACATGCAAATTCAACTACTACAAGAGGAGCTGTGGTGGTGGGGTCAATAATCTGTGTTTCAATAAGGCCTGCTGCGATTCTGACACTTGATAAAAATGTTGGAGAACTACTACCCTAGGACAAATCTCGAATTACTCTATGGTGATGGTACCCGGTCAAATATTTTCTCACCCAGACTGATTGTCCTTAGGCCTAGCCTCTCAGAAGGAATTGTTCCAGGCTATAGTATTAAAAATTCTCTGATATGGATTTCCCATCGTGGCTCAGTGGATATAAATCTGACTAGCATCCATGAGGACGCCCTGGCCTTGCTCAGTGGGTTAAGGATCCAGTATTGCTGAGAGCTGTGGTGTAGGTCTCAGATGCCGCTCAGATCTGGCATTTCTGTGGCTGTGGCATAGGCCAGTGGCTGCAGTTCCAACTGAACTCCTAGCCTGGGAACCTCCATATGCCACGGCTATGGCCTTAAAAAGACAAAAATAAATAAATAAATAAAGTAAAATAAAAATAAATTCCCTGATGAAGGAGGTATCATTGGTCAATTTTATATTTTCCCCTGCATTATAAGGTATTGATTCCAATAAATAGAGAAGTTTTTAAGTTTTATGAGTCATCAATACGTTTATCTTCATATGCTACTTTTTCTTCAAAGAGGGAAGTTTGCTATGATCTGGTGGACTTTTCAGTGTAGATGTATTAGCTGTGGCTGGACTGGCTGAATTATCAACTCCAGAGTTCTCCTGGGAGAAAGATCTGACCCTGTGATTTAGAATTGCTGAGCAGCACCTCTGGAAACATGGAGTATTCCAAAAAAAAAGTGAATCACACAATATCTATTAATTCTGTACTTTTTTGAAGGTTTTTGAAATTAGAAAAATAACAATGCTCAGTGTATAAAATAAAAGTAAACATTATAATAGTTTTTCAAAGGAAAATTAAAGTCTCTTATAGCCTCCATCACTTCTCACCATCTTGCCAAAGTCTGGCTTACTTATTTATTCTTCAGAGGTAGTTACTGTGAAAAGTTTGGGGTATATCTTTCTAGAACGTTTCCAGCTTATGGAAGCATAAAAATATACCATATTTTAAAACACAAATTAAAATATACTTTACATTCTGTTTTGCTACTTTTTTTCCTTTAAAGTGTATTGTGGGACAAGTTTCTGTAGCTAGAATTTATAGAAACTATAAATATGAAGAAATCAATTTACAGGGTATGGTAACCCAAGTTGCTATACTGCAAGAGGACCAAATTGTTTGCTCTTTGTAGGTCTATAGTGTGGTTAGGAAAAGAACATGAATGTCAGCTCATCAGAACAATTAAAACCTGATTTGCCAGGGATGACTTTATGTGTGGTTCGGTAATGAAGACATGTGAGAAAGATACCAGAGAGGCTCAACTGCCAAAACGTTGTTTATACCAGAAGAGGCAGTTAAAATGCAAAGAGTCAGGACAGGTAAATAAAACAGAAGTGGTGGTGGTTGGGTGTGGCACTAAATTTTTCAGCTTTTCTCAAGCGAGAACAAAGTCATAATAATAATAATGGCGGAACTGAGCAAGGCATCTGGAAGCATAAATTAAAAGACTGGTCTGGAGGGAAGGGGGATATTTGGGATTAGCGGGAAATCCAGTGGATTAGTGGGAGAGCGATAGTACATTTGACATGAAGGCAGATCAATTTAGACTTGATCTCTTAAAATACTTAAATAAAAATCAACATGAAGACATAATGTAATACACTCAAGAAGGAACATCTTTCCTGTTCACATTTATCTGAGAGAGACCTCATCTTTTTGAAAAGCAAACATACACCCCCATCCTTTTCAAACAGTTTCATTAAAAGAGTTATCTTTAATAGTATCTAATTTTGTGGGATGAATATTTTAATAATTAATATCTAAACTTGAGCTTGCATGATTTTATATCATGATTACATAATCAAGTACTGATTTATAGAACAGTTAATTTCAGAAGAATAGACGTACGCATTTATAAACTATTTTGGGTATATGTTGAAGTATAATTTGTATCTGTGATTTTTCCAATAAGAGGGTTCATTCTGAATCACAATCATTTCACTCCTTGTCACCCATTAGCAAGCACTCTTCATGGTAATAGCTTTATTTTAAGAATACATACATGGAATAAAGTATACATTTGTGTAATTTTCTAAGAAGAAACTTTCTCTGACTGTATGTACATATTTTTTTTCTTTTTTTCCCTTTGGCCCACAGGATTCACTGAATATTATGGCATCAAAGTATAATCATCGTTACCTGAGAGTCCCTCACTGGATAAGCAGAGTGTTAGCTGGTTTAGAAACGACTGAACAGTTAGCAAGATTTGTTTACTTCTGCTTCTGAGGCAAAGATAAATGAACAAAATCCAAGTGAATGTTACAGTAGAAGGACACAAGGGAAAATGAGCAACAATGTTCCATTGCAGCCCTTTCCCCCTGTATTAAGATGTGACCTCCCAGATTTCACAGTTTGTCTCATGGTCCTGATTCATGCCTAGGATAAATAAGATTTTCCCAAGGAATGCAGCAGAATGTCATGGTTTTACAAATGCGTACTTTCATGACCTTAAGCCTTTTTTTTTCTTTTGCTTTTTTTAGGGCTGTGCCCTCGGCATGTGGAAGTTTCCAGGCTAGGGGTCGAATCTGAGCTACAGCTGCCAGCCAACACCACCGCCACAGCAAATCAGGATCTGAACCGCGTCTGTGACCTACACCACAGCTCACAGCAGCGCCAGATCCCCAACCCACTGACTGAGGCCAAGGATTGAACCCACATCCTCATGGATACTAGTTGGACTTGTTTCCCCTGTGCCAGAACAGGAACTCCCTCTTAAGCCTTTTAATAATGTGGTTGATTATCTTCATAAGAGAAGACAGCACCACACTTAAGAAACTTTCTGGGCTTTTCTATAATGATAAAATATGTTGGATGTGTTTTGTTTATTCCTCTTCTAAGTACTGTGCAAATTTATGTATGCAATTTGTTTAAAAAATTCTGAAAGGGTGAATTGTTTCCAATAGGATGGAAACACACTAGAGGTAGAAATTTGGAAAAAGTCAAAGAAAGCCTCAATCTATGAATTCTTCCCAATCTACCAATCTACCGCCACCTTGTTTTTTGAAATCCAGCTTGTATGTTAGGATTTAAAAATATTATACCTAAAACTTCCCTCTTGCCATCTTTCCCATATTTCTTCCCATTTTTTTTTCTTCAAATTTTACACTGTTGGGAATTTGATCTACAGGTCTGGGGTGGTTTATGGGCACCATTTGTTTTGGTATACTGATCTTTCCCAGGCTCTCCCTATTTTTAAAGACATATTCTAATTTGGGGTCACATGGATCATTTATAAGGAAATGCCTTTTTGTAATCCACTTGCCCCTACATATATTTTTATTTGTAATATTTACACAGCTAATTTGACCAGAGGAGAAACTGCTCTTGGAACATGAGTGATTTCTGCACAGAGAACAAATTTCGTTCCAATCAAGATCTCCGTGATTAGGAACGGGTGTTCAGGGTAATCTGGAATTCAGAGTAGCTACCAACGCAGCACATGCTTAGATTTTTAGATGTGGTGGTGAACTGTTGAAAAGAAACTGGCTGAGATTTGTGTATCATTTGAAGTGGAAGAAGAAAAATAGCTTGTTTTGGGGATTTCTGCTATTTTCTTACTTTGGTATCTGAAGACTTCTTACTTTCTCACTTTTTTTTTTTAACTTTGGTATCTGAAGACTTTTTTTCTGGCTTGGGAGAAAAGTGAGGCACAGAGGACTCAAAAAATGTTTCCTCTATAAGTAAGGGATATCCTTCCACTGTAGCTCAGAACAACTAGATCTAGAAAATTAGAGATGGACAACATTTCCGGGATTAGAATATGAGGAAGAGAAGATGACAGTGTTCTCTACTCCAACATGTTTGATAGCGGATGATTTAGAATTATTCTGGCAGCAGGTAACACAAACCTGACATAAACTGGTTTCATATAAAGGGAAATTATAAAATTACACCCTAGCAATCCCAGAAGTAAGTAAGGCTTCAGGTGTGGTTAACTTAGTAACGTGGAGACAGCACTGGGGAAAGAGTTCTTTGTCTCTCCCACACTCTGCCTGGGACTATCCAGCTCTTTTCCTCTCCCAGGGCTGTGAGAACAGCCAGGGCCAGGCGGGGCTATCTCTTCCTGGGCCACTTCCAATGGGAGAGAGACAAAAATCCTCTTCTTCAAGCCAGGTAAGTGTCCTTCCCTTTAGTCTGATTCCACACTTCACTCCATAGGAAGAGTTAGGAGCATGCTGAGTGCCCTGTGATGTGGAGGGGTTGAGACCCACCCTAGGAATGGGGCCGAGCCTCAGCTTCTTGTTTTGTTCATTGCAGTATTGAAATACTATTTGTTTGCTGCCATTTGTGAAAAACATTTTATGTGCCACAATTTAAAATTTATTCTTATTGTAGAAAGTGATGAGAAATTAGTACTTTTGCAATACAGGGTTAGGAACTGGGAACAAAGAACGAATGCGATAGAACTATATGATATGTAAGTTGATTTGTGGGGATCATCTGGGAACATAACCTTCAAAAGTTCCACTTCTACGCAGTGATAATGCATTCTAAATTTAAAAATTCAGCTTCTGGAATTCCCCTTGTGGTACAGCAGAAACAAATCCGACTAGGAACCATGAGGTTGTGGGTTCGATACCTGGCCTCGCTCAGTGGGTTAAGGATCTGGTGTTGCCATGAGCTGTGGTGTAGGTTGCAGATGCAGCTTGGATCTGGTGTTGCTGTGGCTGTGGCAAAGGCCGGCGGCTACAGCTCTGATTAGACCCCTAGCCTGGGAACCTCCATATGCTGCGGGTGCAGACCCCAAAGACAAACAAAACAAAACAAAATTCAACTTCCAATTAAGTAGGCTGTGTTTAATCCCAACATTTAACACAGAATATGGTATGGGATAGGTAATCAATAAATATATGTTGAAAACATTTATAACTTTGAAAATACAACACATCTGTAAATTAGAAAGATCTGTCTGCAACTTAACACCTCTTTCAATGAATTTCCAATTGGGAAATATGACATATATAAGAAAGTATTAATGATCAATAGAAGAAAGTGTATAATAAAATACTGAATAAAATACCACCAAAAGCTCCAACTATAAAGTATAACTCCAAGTATAAAGATCTAAGAGCAACAGGGGAAAAAAGATAGCAACCCTTGCCAGAATATGTATTTTTAGAGCATTAAATGAAAGTCGAACCCTGAAAAAAAAAAGAGACAAATTATACAGTATTTTAAAAAACATAATGTAATAAACTGTGCAATTTGGAAGAATTCTCACCATATGTTTGCTGTTTAGGTTCTATAACTACAAGTGTGTGTTAAAAATATCAATAATAATTTCTTAAATCAAACTGGTATTGTTAGCATGTGGTCAAATATTTTTTCATGTGTGATGGCAACGTGAGTTAGAATTTCATCTGCAGTAATTTTAAGAAAAATATTTTTCAGTTTGAAGAACTCACATAGTCAAGGACAGTGTCCTAGATGTAGCTTCAATTCTTTAGAGCAGAGCAGGAATTGGTCATTTTGAAGTGGACCACTGCTTTTGAGTAATGAACGGAGGAACCTAGGTAGCCTCTCTTGTCTTAAAATAGCTTTCCTATTCTACTGTCTCACTAGCAAAATCTCACCGCTAGGTATTACTTCCTTTGAGTCAGCGTATGTGCTCTTCTGAAAAACCAGCCATTCACCTCTTAATACAAAAAGTATCTTCGGAGTTCCCATTGTGGCTTAGTGGTAACTACCCTGACTAATAACCATGAGGATGTATGTTCCAGCCTTGACCTTGCTCAGTGGGTTAGGGATTCGGCATTGCCGTGAGCTTCAGTGTAGGTCACAGATGCAGCTTGGATGGCTGTGGTGTAGGCTGGCAGCTACAGCTCCAATTCAACCCCGAGCCAGGGAACTTCCACATGCCTTGGGTGAGGCCCTAAAAAGACAAAAAAACAAAACAAAACAAAACAAAAACCCTCTAATATATTCTTTCCTCTCTATAATTAAACCTGGTCACTGAGGGAATTCAACTCACTGTCATTGATTGACACCTGCTGTGAACTGGATGTTAAGTAAGTCCCAGGGTTACAAAGATAATTATAAATAGTCTCTCTCTCTTTTTTATAGAAGTCCATAGTTTAGCTCAAAGACAGGCTTAAACACTGTGACGAGATGGAAGTGTTGGAGGGACAGTACCGCTGATTCACATACCAGGTGGGAAGCAGTGACTATTTGGTGAGGATATGGAAGCCCAGCCCGGGGCAGATGGCAATAAGAAGGCTCTGAGTTTTGGTGGTATGACATTTCCAAGATAAGGAATAGGGAAAGATGTGCAAGATGAAGTAAAGATAGCACAGGTCATATCTTAATTACTGAGAAATAATCTTAGGAGCTCTCATTGCAGCTCATCTGGTTAAGAGCCCGACATAGTGTTTGTGAGGGTGCAGGCTGCATCCCTGGCTTCACTCGGGAGGTTAAGGATCTGGCATTGCTACCAGCTGTGGTGTAGGTTACAGATATGGCTCAGAAAAGGTGTTGCTGTGACTGTGGTAAAGGCCTCAGCTGCAGCTCCCATTTGACCCCCTAGCCTGGGAACTTTCACATGCCACAGATGCATAAAGGAAAAATAAAAATAAAAGTAATCTTATAAGTGAAAACTTTTATAAAGTTATCTCCTAAACTGAGACATTACTGTAACATTTGTTTTAAATTTAGGAGTCAAGATTGTAGTTAATTAATAACCCTTGACAACAGAATGTGTAAGACAAATGCTACAAGATATTTCTGAATATCATGGTGACGTCACTCTTCATTTCCCAAATACATAACAGATGAAGGGAAAGTGACAGACGTACACAAATGATGGTAATAACTGAAGGATATGAAGTTATTCATGACTGACAAACTGTCACAACATTCCTTGCTTTTTTTTCTCCAATAATCCTCCTATCAGCAAACATTTGCTCTGCGAAATACCAGAACAATTTAACCCAAGACTCAGTCTCGCAGACATCACCCAGACATCATTTCTAAATTATTTTAGATATTAGACCATAAATTCAGAGGGTGAGATACATTTATAGGTACCATGTAGATAAAATTTCAATTCGTGATGCTAACTAATATTTGGTAAACAAAATTCTATGTAGGAACACAACAATCACCTATCTAATTTGTGAAATGCAAACAATATCTGACTTCTGTACTTCACAGGGTGGTTGTGAACCAAATGACATAAAGCAAGTGAATATTTCTGTAAGCCACAATGTATCACACAGTGTTAAGTCTTTTGATTTTCTAGGACATGACTCAAAGACATGGATTTTTGTAGTTTTATCTAGCCCTGGTGATACACCAAGAGACAGAACATATTAGATTGCCCACAGTCATTCGTTGAACAAACAAATGCATGAAGAAATGAGTGAATGAAATGCTTGGTTGGGTGGAGACACTGGCTGGAATGAGTGGAAGCACCCAGATTCCTTTTTCTGGTGCTAAAGAACAGAGCAGAATCTAGAAAATACAAGCAGAAAAATCATTTCTTCCAGAAGAACATGTAGAACTTCACCCCCTACCAAAATTATCTAATATGTTGAATAAATATTATGCCTTCATTTTGTTCAAGAAGTTTTCTGAGCTTTCAAAGAATCCTCTTTTTCTAAGTGTCTGTGTAACTAAGGAGCTATCTCATATAGCCACACACAAATAAAAACAAACACAGGAGTTTCCTGGTGACTCAACAGGAGGGATTCGGTGTTGTCACTTTCGTGGCTCAGGTTGCTACTGTGATACGGGTTCAATCCCTGGCCTGAGAAATTCCAAATGCCTCAGGTGCAGCCAAAAAAGAAAAAAAAAGGAAATATATACACATAAGATACACCTTTTCTGCTTAGCCAAACTTCAAAATTGGTATTTTTTCCTTTTTCTCTTTTCTTTCTTTTTTCCTTTATGGCTTTTAGTTTTCAGGATTAAATTTAAAGACTTAATTATCTCATTCAACACTTAAGACACATAATATGTTTTAAAGTCTTTCAGTAATAATGTTTAAATGTTTGGCTTTTAAAAATGACAACTTTCCCTAAATTTGTTTTTTTTAAGGGTAGTTATTTCAGAAGAGTTTTCTTTTGGGTGGGAATAGTAATTGCTTCTGAATCACAGCAAGCAGCAGATCGGAGTTTAAATTCTGAAGATCACATTCCAGCACAGATATTTCCCAAGGAGTAGAAGCCCATGTACCTCCCTAAATATTAAGTAAATGACAGCAATAATTAGTACGGGACTGCTTTGAACTGATGATAGAGAGCAGTTCACTGTGGTTTACCAAATTTAGACCTGGTAAATGAAACCTGGAAGGTACAGTCACAGTGGACACCAAGATCAGTCAACGTGGCAGGTCAGGGAGTGCCCGGCTGGCTTCTTTCAAAGGACGCAACTAAGAGAGGGTCTTGGAAGTCATCAAAGAGTTGAGACGTGAGCAGAATAAAATGCTCTGGAGATGGCCAGGGAATATTACATCCTGTGCTTTCAGGACGCCAGGATGTGGGTTGACAGAATCAAGCATGGAACTTTCCTCCTCAAAATAAGTCAGGGGAGAAGTGTGGTGATCAAAGGCAGGAAGTGAAAAAAGGTCCCAGTGCAGTTCGGATCCATGACGTAAACTGAACAGTGAAACCCAGATGAATTTTTTCCCAACTGATAAGGAAACATGATGAAATGAGTGAGGGAATACCTAATTCTGAAAACCTTATTGAGTCTCAGTTGGGTCCCCTGATCTGCTTTGGTTAAAACTTTACCAAATATAATTAATTATTTAAATATGCAAAAATCCACCTATTTTAGGGAGATTAATATAAATTTATGGAATTAAAGTTATAGGCAGTTCATACACTCTTACTGTGAGATGTGCTAATTCAGGATTCATTGTGTTACATTTCTTCCCAAACCCACTAAAGTAAAAAAAAAAAATGTATAGAAATAATAAGCTGTCATAAATATTATTTTGAGGGGGGAATAAAATGTCAAAGCTGTTTTTTTCTGCTATTTCTCCCAAAGACACTTGGACTTTGACATCTATTTTGTATAATTCTGGATGCTGAGCCTCTTTTTTTAAGAAAGAAATCAGAATGGATCCCTGGTGTTAAAGTGGCTTTCCTTAATGCCAATTGAAAGAAGTCACCAAGAGAATTTTTCTTTTTTGCCTTTTTAGGTTTCCAGGCTAGGCGTCACATTGGAGCTGTAGCCATTGGCCTACGCCACAGCCACAGCCACAGCAATGCCAGATCTACACCACAGCTCACGGCAACACTGGATCCTTAACCTACTGAGCAAGGCCAGGGATCAAAGCTGCGTCCTCATGGATGCTTCTCAGATTTGTTTCTGCTGAGCCACAATGGAGATTCCAGGAGAATCTTTATTAAAATTTAAATCCTCATCCTAATAGGATGTTGGTTACTCCACCAAAAGAGGTTGCCCCCAGAAGAAAAGAACGAAATACATGCATGAGTCTGAAAGTGAGAAGTTGTATTAAATTTGCTCCATCTGCCATTTATTTAATGAATATTTAAGGTACTTCTCTATCTGTCCTTATGGAGCTAACGTTATGGTAGGTGGAGACTGACAACCCACAAATCAAATAATATGTCAGGTGGTGATAAGCGCCATGGAAGAAAATAGACTAGGGAGAAAGGAATAGGAACGCTGCGAGTGGGATGGGGATGTTTTCAGTTAGAGATTTTGAAAACACTTCAATGTTTCTTTGCTCAAACCCCAAAGCCATGCCATTACTTTCAGCACCAAGATCAGTCTTCCCGGCCTGATATATCCCACCCTGTATGGTTTATGGTTTAACCCTTGACAAACCCTCCATTCTCAACTCCTTAGATGCCTCCAGTCCCACTGTTCATTTTGGCCTTTTTTAATTACACAGATTCTCAGCTTAGGTCCTGCTCTCTCATGCTTCTGTGAATCTACTTGTTTATGTACCTGATGATACCTGTATCTTCCTCCCCAATTCTGTCTACCTGCTTAGCTTCTTCTTATCCTTTAAGACTCAGCTCTATGGGAAGACGGGAGTGAAATATACACACTACTGTATAAAACAGAAGACTAAATGGAACCTACTGCACAGTACAGCACAGGGAAATCTATTCAATAGTTTGTAATGATCTACATGGGGCAAAAAAATGAGGGATGTATTTTTATGTATGACTGATTCACTTTGTTTTACAGCTGAAACTAATACAATATCATAAATCCACTACACCTCAATAAAATTAAATTATTAAAAAGGGACTCAGGTCTAGCATCGTACCTTTGTAGAAGTGCTCTCTGACCCGTTTGGTCTGCTATTGCAGATCAGTTTCAAGCCTCTCCTCTTTTCAGGGCCGCGTAAAAAGGCTCCCCCGCCACCCACCGTGTAACCTGCTTAAAATTCCACTACACTGTGCTCTGCATATCCCTCTGCTCTGGCACCTTTCGTATTGTGTTGCTAGATACAGATGTTTGGAACTAGGCGAGTATAAACGAATGATGTCCTCTCTCAGTTCTAATCAGATCTTCTCACTGCAAGGTGGCCAAAATCCTTAGTTGGGAGAACACTGGACTGAAGATCTCACTGCAGTGTGAATTACTCGAGGAAGGGTTTGCCTGCATTTGCATTTATACTCGCTGTGTGATCACGGTACCTGGTACACAGTATGCATCTCACAAATGTTTGATTCATCAATGAATTGCATATGTCACCTTTCTTTTTTTTTTTGTCTTTTTGCCTTTATCTAGAGCCGCACCCGTGGCATATGGAGGTTCCCAGGCTAGGGGTCTAACAGGAGCTGTAGCTGCCGGCCTTCGCCACAGCCACAGCAACGCGGGATCCGAACCGCGTCTGCAACCTTCACCACAGCTCATTGCAACGCCAGATCCTTAACCCACTGAGCAAGGCCAGGGATCGAACCCGCAACCTCATGGTTCCCAGTCGGATTCGTTAACCACTGAGCCACGAAGGGAACTCCCCATATGTCACCTTTCTAATCAAGCTCTAGATCTTGATTGATTTCAGGACAAAGATTCTTTAGTGTCTTTCTACACACTGAAATTAATATATAATGTGAATATTTGTGCCCCAATTTCTTTCTTTTTTTCCGCTTTTGCTGTTGTAGATGTCATTTCACGTTCTAAGGAGGTAATATTATCTAACATTCATCGAGTTCATACTATGGCCAAGTACTGTTGTAAGCATTTTGCGTCTAACAACTTATGTATTCCTCATGACAACTCTAGAGCTGAGTATTATCAACGTTCCTGTCTTGCATGGGCACAAAAGTGCTTAAATAATTCGCCCAAGGTCAGTCAAGTAACTAGGTTTCCAACCTCCAGTAGCCTGACTCCAGTTCTTGTGTTTTTTAACCACAACAATACCGTATTGTCTAATATTTACTAAGCCTCAGAAAGTTAAATTAGTCATTTCTTAAGAGAGGGAAAAAAGAAGCAGCTGTGAACTATTGGCAGAGACTCTGAACTACCAAAATTTTTAAGGGTTGTTTGGTTTGGTGTGGAGGGTGCAAAGAACCGTAGGAATTCTGCCAAAGCTTTGAACTTAAGCCTCTAGGTACAGTAAATTAGACACATGATATTCTTGTCATCTGCTGTCTTCAATAATAATTCATTTAATCCAGTGAAGGATGGTAAATGCTTTGGAATAAATACAAGATGCTGTGGTTTCCATGGGGTGAAGTAAGAAGATATAAAACAAATAACCAACACTTTGCACCCTGCAAATAGTTTTTCCACTATATACTATATGTCCTGTTGGTCTAATAACAACAAACATTTGAAGAGCATGCTCACATGCATGATTTCATTTGATTCTTTCCACAACTCCGGGCAGTAAGAAGTGCATAGATGTTCCATGTCTTACAGATGCAGGTCGGAAATATAAAAAGCATGAATGAAGCATGTGAATTACTTCTTTTCCCTCCTTCTCTGACTTTTTAATAGTTAGATAAGATAGTTTAATTTCAATGGGTACTATTTCCCTAAGATAAAAATGAGATCAAAATTGGCACAATTTTTATTAATCAACATCTGTAAGTCAAGCTTTCTTGCTTTACCCCATAGACTGTTACAGCGTAGACTGATGTTGGCTGAAGGAAATATCTGAAAACAGCACATCTACTTTTGATCTAATATTGAAGGATCATGCCATTAATTTTTATTAATTCTAAGAAAATGATTCATTAAGACACCATACCTGAGGTGATAAAAGATGATATACAGATCATTTCTATGCAGTCTCACTTTTAGGAGCTTTTAATTGCTGGTCTTACCCATCTGCGTTCCAGCTCTTCTATGCCCATTCTTGGAGGCTTCTGCCTCCTATATTCCTATCTGGGGAGAGAATGGAAAAGCCAAGCATCTGTCTGAAGCTCTTAAAGATATTTTGGTGACAGTGATATTTTGGATTGCTAGAGAGAACAAAAGACTTCATATCTTTTATCACATTGGATCATTATCACAACCCTCTACCGTGTGTGTGTGTGTGTGTGTGTGTGTGTGTGTGTGTGTGTGTGTGGTAGATGTTCATGTTCCAGGTTTAGAGATGAGGAACTGGCACATAGCTGGATAAGTGACCCAATGTTCTTTTCCAAGATTTCTCACTGGCCTCTCCATATAGGTTCCTGTGAATTTAGGTCAGCTCTGAAGCATGAGAGAAGATTTTTCTTCTTAAGCCTGTTCCTTCTCACTTTCCCCCATATAAACAGTCGGCACCATCAACTGCCAGTTGCTTGAGTCACAAACCTGGGAGACTTTCTCTCTTTTCCTTATCCCCATATCAAATCCATTGGCAAGTCCCAATGACCTGACTTCTAAAACATAACCGAAATCTGTTGCCTTATTTACAGGTCAAGCGTTTTGGTTATATCACTTAGGGCTGGCATTCCTAGGACCTAGAAAGATATCTTTTATGTCAAGGTACTCAACAAATACTTGTAAATGAGTATTTCCGTCCCTACACAAGCAGCGATATTCAAACTGTTTAATGAATGATAGGAGTTGGACTATCAACAGGAAGACTGAAGTCCTGCTATGCCAGATCTTCATTCTTCCTCTACTGTTTCATGGAGCAGCTGGAGGTCCTGAAAGAGAGGACAGGATGATACAGGAGGGTGGCTGTGTTCAGAGGACTCAGGACAAGGGCTACTTATCACCATGCAGGGAAGTAGTTCCACATCTTAACAACTGGACACCATGTTATGGCTTTATCTATGTGTGATGGTCAAATATCAGCTCCCACTTAGTCTAAGCCACCATCATTGCTTCCAGGGTCTCTTAGTTCCCACTATCCACCTACTTTCTAGAGTGATGACTTAAATACAATCATCAAATCATGTTATTCCCATGTTTGGAATGTGCCAAAGGGCTTCCCATTACCCTTACAATAAAACCCAAACTTTCCCAGCCTTCTAGATCATTTTGGATTCCTCAGCTCAAAGTCTTTGAATTAGATATTTCTCCTTGAATCCTCATGTGGCTGCCCCTTTTCTTATCTTGGGAAACATCTGAGCTTTAATCACACCCCTTCAGAGGACAACACTTTTGACCACCCAACATTAAGGCACTTGGCCAGTCATTCTCGATCTCACCACCCACTTTTAATTCTCTGCCTAGAACTCCTTGCCATCAACTGCGTTCGTTGTCTTAGTTTCTGTATTACTCTCCCCACTTAAATTAAACAGAGCCCTGGAGTTTTTTCTCCCTTGTTCATGACAGTATCACAAAGACACCAAAGATACCACCTAGAACAGTGCCGAGCACATAGTAGGCCCTTAATAAATATTTATCTTTCTTTTTCTGTCTTTTTTTTTTAGGACCACACCCATGGTATATGGAGGTTCCCAGGCTAGGGGTTGAATTGGAGCTGCAGAATAGATATTTATCTTTTGATTGAATAAAATAAACCAGATATGCATCATAAGCCAGAGTGTTATAATTCTTCACATTGGTATCGCCATTTCTCAAGTGTTAGGAGATATTTAATTTCTGTTATTGTATGTACGGATATCTCAATAGAAGAAGTCTATGTACCTACATTTGGGAGATGATCCCATCAAAAATTCACTAAAACTGAAGTACTTAAAAGTTATAAATAGATTAGAGAAAGTAGAAAACTTTTCTTATAATAAAGCCATTTTTTTCTTTTTACTTGAACCACACAGTTTGGGAAATGCTGCTGAAAACGTATCCTTTCTCCAAGAATTTACCTAAATATTACCCAATCATCACAAATACTCCATAGATTATTAAAAAAAGGATATTTAGGGACAAAGTTTAGAAATATAATGTACCTTATTAAAGCAGGAGAATTCTACCCAATATTCTGTGATAATCTTTGGTGGAGAAGAATCTGAAAGAGAATGGATGTGTGTTTGTGTATTACTAAATCATTTTGTTGTATAGCAGAAATGATCCCAACATTATAAATCAACTATACTTCAATATAACTTTAAAAAATAAAAAAAAGGGCAGCTGAAACTCAAAAAAAAAGCATAAAAAAAGAAATCTGGAAAATTTTTTTATTCTATTTAAATTTTTATTTTGTTTTGTAAATTCTAAGTAGTATCAGACAAGAATACATTATTACTTCATAATCCAGCAGCAGCTCCGTGATTTGTAGACTTTTTATTTACTACATCAATAAAAGGGTGAATGAGAAAAAAATCCTGTGAATCCTGAATTCATATATGAATGTGAAAATATTACTACTCTGCTAGACTTAACTTGTCCTCGATTCCTCGGGAGTAATCAGTTTGAGAGGGTCCAGGGAGAGATTTTCCTGCTGCGGATTTTCTTTGCCTGTTTCCGTCAGCTGTATCAGATAGGAGTTAGGGTAGAAGTGAAACATGACATTCTGACAGTGAATCCAGCAGACAGATTCTTGGCTGCATTCTCAGCTATACTTGAACTTCTGCTAAGCATGTGATGAAAGAGTGTTTTCAACTGCACCAGCTGTGGAGAGGTTAATAAAACAAAAGAGGAGAAACAAAAGTGCTCACAGCAGAAAGCTTCTGGCTTTGCTGATTTTTCTGGTTGGTTAGAGACAGTATGTCAGAGGGGCTGTAACTGCTGCATTGTTTTGGCCTTAAAATCATTTTAAACAAGTTGAGCTTCTGAATTAAAAGATGTCGCACATCAAATGCAATCTGAAATATCTTGGTCCAAGAAATTGAAAGTTCTTACTTTGCCATAAGCAAAGGAAAGCAGGAAAATTGTATTTATTTTAGTGGTAGCCTTGATAGTTCCTCCCATCAATGAAAAACTATGCAGACTTTCTGATTCTCAAGATCTGCAAAGTCAAGGTGGTCTTGCCTTAGTGGCTTAGGACTAGTGACTTTTGTTTTCTGTCCCTCTTCCTGTGTCCCACTGCTCCAGGACAGGGCCATGGGGTAGGGAACCTTGCCCAGACTGCTTCTCAGAAAGTGATTTCTCAAGCCTGTTTTGTGCAGAGGTCAATTGCTGACCCACAAACCATTTAAATTGGGAGGAGGGATTAAACAATATCCCAGGAGACTGACAGCATAGCCCTTTCCCTAAAAGTTAGAGTGTAGACTGTGAACAGGAGGGCCATTAGCTGCCTTTCATGTCCCCTCTCCCAGCCCTCCACCTCCCCACAACCAAGGGCCAACACTCCACTTGCTGCAGTCAGCTCCGTTCTTGTCGCATTCCTGGAAGCTGAAGGAGGCTGGGAGAAGGGGTCTTATCATCTCACACAGGCTTCCATCAGGAGGAGAAAAATAAAACCAGCCTTCTACTGTCAGCTTCACTACTGGATGCCAGACCGGGGGGCCTGTTATACAAATGTCGGGGGCGGGGGCAGCAGGAATGTGATTTATGTTTGTTATCTGGGAGATGCTGCATTCATGTTTGTTGAGTTGAAAGGGGGCAGCAAAAAAATGATGGAAATGGAAAACTTGCAGTAATTGAAAGAAACTTTAAAAGTTATGTTTCACCCTCTTTTGTCTACTATTCACCTTCATCATTTCATCCATCAGTGACTTAGGAAATAGACTTTCAGAAATTTTGACTGAGATAAGATGGATTGCGTTGGAGACTTTCTGAATAGCAGCAGGATACCCTCCAGGTCCTAGGCCTGACTCCTCCCCCCCTCCTCCTGATCCCAGGCCTCCAGCAGCACAAGCACTCTGTCCTCTGTGCCTTCCAGTCTCCTCTTTACTTGGGCAGTTCCGCAAGGAGCCTTCTCAGTGTCTCCTGGTCTTTATCTATCAAACAGTGGAGCACAAGGGAAGCACAGGAGCCAACTGGCTGTGCCAGCATCTTGGTTTATTATGTTTGTAAATTAGAGAATGCTTAGCCACTGCACGGAGGAACCTGTCCTTTTAAACTGTATTTGCTATTGGATAATAAAATGACATTTGGTTCATACAAATGTGATCTGCAGAAGGGTCTGTTTTGGAGTACTCAAGGTCACAAAGTGAGGTATACCTTGCATAAAGATACCTAGAAGACAATAAGCAAATAAATTCAGATAGTAATAGTTTTACAAACAAAATTGCAAACGAGGTAAAGAGAGCAGCTGAGCAAAGGTGAGGAGGATACTGAGTTGGTTGGGACAGTAGATGAGATGCTCAGTTTCCGCCCAGTTCTGTACTGCATAACCATAAAAACCATCAAATACTGATTTGCATATCAAGACAATGGTGATTCTTGCTTTTTTTTTCATTTTGAAACTAGCCTATGAGGAAGAAAGCAACACAGTATTTTTTCCCTCCTCCACCTTTCCCTTGAGAATTCAATAATCCCAATAACATGACCTTTACCTATGCATCATTTCTGAGAAGTCACTGGCAATTGAAGAAAAAGAAAAAAAGGGCAGCTTCAGGGTGAGACATCTTCAAAGATTATATTTAAAGCATCATTCTTAGCATCAAAGCGAAACTGCACTTTTAACGTAACTTATTTTTCCAGACCGTCTTTTTTGTCTCTAAAATAAGACAAAGAGTGTCTGGCTAAATACAAAGGGGAGAGTTGGGTGTATGAGCAAAACCAAAATGCATAGCAAAGAATATGCAAATAAATTTAAGGTTTTGTATTTGTCCGTATATAACACCTACTGAATCTGATAGCAGAGGTGAATGTAAATTAATTCCCATAATACAGACTTTACAAATGCGTGTAACCTAACAACCCAGTAAAATCAGCTTTGAGGAGACATTTGGCTTTTAATTCAGAGAATACTTCATCTTTGCACTCACTTCAGAATTTTTGGAATATGTAAATATGTTCAGTGGGCACTAAGCAAACAGAAATTTCGCATCATCTTCATCTTGGTTTGGAAGAGGTAGAAATAGCATAACTATTGGCCACCAACGAGACTCTGTGGCTTTCCCAAGAGACAAGATGTGCTGGGCGTAGAGCCTTAGATGTGGAGGAGCAAGATTACAGGGCTTGGAACAAAATATTATTCTACGTGGCCCAACAAGGCATGTTATCAGATACTTATACTGGCTGCCTACCTGGGCAGCACACCAAGAGGGAGAAGAGTGTGGGATACAGGAAATAATTATTTGGAGGCTGTTACTCAACACTTAAGACCCATGTGAGGGACCCAGGGTACAATGTCTCTTTGACTGCATTAAAATGTCTGTATTAAAAATGTCCACTACTTCCAGTTTTAAGAATATGTTGTTTGATTTGAATAATCATTTTAGATTTTTTACATAAAAATTAGCATAGCAGGGACAACAACATAAGGTTTAGCAAACAGAAGGGGTCATCTGCTATTCTTTTGAGTGTCAGCCACAGGGAGAGCTATTCTGAGTTGAAGTGGTAAGGCGATCCAGAGGGTCTCTTCCTCCCAGCCGTGACTCCCTGGTCACGGGGCCCTTCTCCCCTGGAAAGCAAGTGAAGCATCCGACACATAGAGGGATGATTGGCTGCTGCCAAGGTTACTTCTGGCTTAGAGCTAAACAAAATAAGCAAATCAAGGGACCCACTGCAACTCTGGAGAACTTTGCTTTGATAACTGAAAATCTGAAAAAGTTTTGCCGGAGAGTTTCCCAAGTTTGCTCCACTACAAGAGCTTACGATCCTGCTGGCCTTAGTCTGATTTTTTTGTTTATTCTAAAATTGTCTCTGAGGATAAGCATTTCTATGTATGGACCATAACACATAGAGTAGGTGCGTGCCTTTTCTTACCAAGGCTCAGATTCTCCCTGGAGCATCTACTGTTTGGAGTCACGAAACAAATCCAACATGGTAGAATGAAACTTGACCAATGTATTTCTGGCAACTGTGTTGTGAAGTAAATTTCAAATGCTTCAAACTCTCTGCTTTGTTCCCATTTACTTCAAAAAAGAGATTTTATGATTTTTTAATCATGCACTGCAAAGTGAAAAGACTTTGGGGAAAACATTTTTAACAAACTAATACATCTCTGTAAAGTTCCATAAAATTACTTTTAAAAATTATTTATTATAAAAGGCAAATATAAATAAATACTTAGAGATTTATCAGATTAGTGTCCAATGGGTCTTTTAAGAGTAGATTTTTTTTTCTTAGAAAACTTATTTAATGAAACATGATCTCATTTCTAGATTGTTGTTACTGCTTACAATGTTCACAGAAGTTATTTTGTATTAGTTAGATCTGCTCTTCAGCTTGGTGTTCTCCTCCTCCCCCGTTAATCAATGTGAGGTCTCACGGTAGCATCGTCACCGTCCTCCTCATCATCATAATCACCATATTGTTTGGTGGGAATCCATTATTAATCTAGGCACTTCATGCACATTATTTTGTCATAACAACCCTGCAGTGTTTACAAATGAGGCTCAGAAAGTGAAATTAAACTTGAAGGACGTAAGTCTAGTAAGAGATGACTCTAGTAGAATTTGAACTCAGCTTTGTCTCTTTCAAAATTCTTCACTGCCCCCAATACTAAAATAGGTAAAACGATCAAAATCTAACTGGCTCTTTGGGCACAGTAATAGTATGCTTATAAGCATTAATGTATCCTCCAGTGGAGCAAATCATTTGCCTGTAAAGCGTCTTGTGTTTGTGTCTCAGAATCTTTGAGGATCTGGAACTCCATCACACTATAAACTCTGTTGGTTTTTGTTCTTTTCTCAAGGCACTTAATTCTCTGCCAGAGAATAGTTTAAACATTTTGGAAGAATCAAGCTTCCTGAATTGGGCAATGCATAGTTTGGTTTAAAACTGATATAACAATCGGAAATTCTACTTATCCACTGAATCATGCTGATTACACGCCAGAGTCTTGTTCTTTATACTAACCACATTCATCCCATTTTTTTTTTTTCATCTGCAGAATTCTCATAGCCTACAAAGCAAGTTTCAGAACAGATACTCAGAAGGACGAAAGGGCTTAGGTACCTTGATAAAAATTATAAAGAGGAAATCAATTTCAAAGACAACTGTAAGTAGCATCCAAGTTATTGATAACAAAATTATGTTATTTTATATTTTCAGGAAATCAAAAAAAGCAAAAAAACAGAATAAAAATAGAAGTAGAGATAAGTTCTAAAAATGGAAACCACTGATGGAGGTAGAGTGAGAGACACACAGGAATGTTTAGAAAAATCCGATAATGGTGATCCAAAAGGGACAACCCTTGGGACAGGGAAGCACACAAAGATACATACTGATGGAAATAATCAGGGCACAAAGTTATAATTCAAAGTACATTTTCCAAGTTGCATATCCTGTTTGAAATGTGTGTCTTGGAGTTTTACATGAGCCTGCTGCAGCGGGAAAGCACACTGGATTTGGAATCAGAGGTCCTGGTTTGGATCTGGCACAGATATTTGCTACTATGTCTTCTTGGATGAGCCACTCGCAGCCATTTTTTTTGTACATAAGGATCAAGGAGATGCTATTAAGCTCCTTCTAGTGCTAAAGAACTCAATCTAGCAATGAGTAGAATTTAGAATGATACCTGGCATTGCATGGCAAGATATCATTTTCTTACCATTTACTGATACTGTACTGATGACAACCTGCATAGGACCCAGCAGCATTCAGAGAACCTATTCTTTTAAAGAGTAGTTTTATCCCGTCACTGTCACAACCATATTTTGATAACATTATGTCAATGTTTTCTCAGATTTTATTGTATACAGTGCATATTTGACCTTCCTTACTATGCAAATAAAAGGTTGATATTTTAAGGTCCGTTGCTGTTCTTGAGGTCCAGATTAAATCAATGTACAATTGGTCACTACTGTAATTTGGGTCCTCTGTAGAATATACTTTAGTTTTTTACTTAAATTCTCCCTATAATTACCAAAGCTGTAAACCCTTTAATTACAAATACGCAATAACATAAAAATATAGTGTTGTAGTTAGAATAAATTTTAAGACGGCCTAATGGAATGCCTGTTCGAAAAAGGGCAGGGTGAGTTTGACACTGTAATGTTCATACAGGCTTCAAGGTAACACAGATGTTTTTTTCTTCTGGCAATAAAGAAAAAGAGATCTTTTTCCATCTCTTCTGGTGTTTTTTAAATCCCTGCCAACACAACTGAATTATATGAAAAACAAGTTCCCTCCCCCCCCCCACTCCTGAGCACATCATTGGAAAGGACAGAATACAGGAGTTAGTAAAAATCAGGTCATGAACAAATCAGATCATCCCATCTTTCTAAAGAAAAGCAAAAATAATTCATTGTCCAGGAAGTATATTTACACAGGAGTCAGAAAAAACTGAAGCAGATTTAATAGAAGTGGCCCTAACAAAGGTGGGTCCCTCCCTTACCTCAAAGAGTTTACAGAATCAAAACGGTCCCCTAGTGCAATGATATCTACTTAAAACTGTTCTCTTTTTGTGAGGTGTCTTAACTTGGAAGCATTTCTTCCTTATCGGTTTTCTCAGCCATCATTGTGTGGGCAGATATTAAAAGCATCCAGTGTCAGCAAGTGTTAAAAGAATCCATACCCAGAAACACAAAGAACATTAGTAAGTGAGGGCAGAAGACAGAGAGGCAGAGTGACCCCGTGCGCTTTATCTCCATGGTGGCCCAGAAGGCCATCAACATGGAGGGGAAGGACTTGGGTCAACAAAGACTCCTGTTTTCCACTCACTGCCATTCACTCAAGCCTTAGGAAATGTAGGACCCCAGGCTGGATAAACAAGGCAGTGGTTCAGGATTAATGAACTGCCAGTGACAGCAGGGAGCCTGGCCAGTCTCCAGCTACAGAGGTACACAGAGAACAGGTACATAGTTTGCTTAAGGTAGTTGAAAAAGTGGAAGAGTCTGCCATGACAGAGATAAAGGGCCATGATATGACAAAGAACCCTTTCTATGGTATCTCCCAGCCGTGGGGCTCTAAACATATCATGCCCCTGGATTTTTACTCATCTTTAACAGTTTTCTACACCTGAGTGTGTACATACATGCCTGTTTATGTTTCTCATGAGCTAAGAAGCCATTTTGATGAATTCAAGTGTTGCATAGTTAGAATTTTGTTTTATACAAAAACTAGTTTTTACATGAAAATATGGATATGGGTAGGAACTCAGTCGCTTAGAAATCATGTTCTTGACTACCTTAAAACAGTGGAAAAATATAAGAAATTGGTAGAACAGTAAGTTTTATATTTATTTTCAGATGCGTAAATATCGTCTATCCTCTCAATTTGCTTCTAGGCTGCTGATCAGTTTTGCTATATAATTTGAAACTTTTAAAAAGATGTCTAAAGCTTATAAATATAAAATCCATATTCCTTCCACATCAGAAATTCTAATTTTCACACAGTAAATATTATCTTTGCCTCTCTCTACAACATATATAGGCAATTAGGGAACATTGACAAGAAAAGATGGTACATTGGTTTATAAAACCCTTCTTTATTTGGACAATGCATACTAGAAACACATTATAAGTGCAATTTATGCATGTCCTATATAAATAAAAAATAGAAGCCGATATATTGAAGAAACAAATAATAAAAAAGTCACAGCATGTAACACTTTCTAGTTCTGCTGTTTTCATTTGTTTTGATAATATTTTAAAATATTTTCCCAAATGTACAGTACTAAACTTTGTGATACTGCAAAAACTTTTGGAATTTCTTTCAAGTAAATGCTTAAGAAGCAGGAAACATTCTGTGGCTTGTTGTCACACCACAATAAAAATACTCAGTTAATAAATACAGGTTTCATGACTATCTGAAAGTAGATGGTTAATTTGAAACCTTCCCTAAGCCAAAATGGTGTAATGAGATGGAGGGAGGAGCAATTACCTTAGGACATATCTTGCTAAAGCCGTGTAAAATAAAGTGAGATAAAACTCAGAGCCTCCCAGACACAGTTCAAAGCTAAGGTGGCCTGATGCTGAGAAGTGGGGGCGGGGCAGCCACTCTTGCTGCCTCTGTGACATCTTGCTGCAAAACCAAACACTGATCACTATTTTCACTTTTCACCCTCTTTTTTCAGAAAAGTGAAAATCCTCTTTGGACGTCTTTCAGTTAGTGAAAATAGGGATTAATGCAGGTCTTTTGGGAAAGTGACCTGGCCTGAAGGGAACTTTCGAAAAATGGGGGATACCTGTAATCCTTAGGACAGGTAACCATTTTGGACAGTCATCTTATGGATACAGACATGATGAGAACATTGTTAAAGTAAAATACGACATCTTGGACTTGCACTCTGATTTATTTACTCATTCCTGCTTTTATTTATTCTGTTAGTGGGAAAGGAAAACCACAGAGGCCCATCTCCGAGGACAGGGGGTGGACCAGGTTCCTGACTACCACTCAGAATTGGCAAAGGGAGTTCCCATCGTGGCTCAGTGGTTAATGAATCCAAATAAGAACCATGAGGTTGCGGGTTTGATCCCTGGCCTTGCTCAGTGGGTTAAGGATCCGGCGTTGCCGTGAGCTGTGGTGTAGGTTGCAGACACGGCTCGGATCCCGCGTTGCTGTGGCTGTGGCGTAAGCCGGCGGCTACAGCTCCTGTTAGACCCCTAGCCTGGGAACCTCCATATGCCACGGGTGTTACTCTAGGTAAGGCAAAAAGACAAAACACAAAAAACAAACATAAAAAGAATTGGCAAGGGAACATCCATGTGGTTTTCCCGAGGGTAATATGAATTGGGTACATTCTGACTTTCACATTCTGGCCTCTCTCCTTCTCTCATCTACAATGTTTCTATTTTTTTTTTTTAAATAAGACTTGATTAACTATGGTCATGAGGGAGAGATTTGATACCTACCAGAGGAAGGGCTCTGAAAAATCTTAAAGATAACAACAACATTTTTTGAATGCTAGGTGTCAAGTGCATCACTGTCTCCTTCATCTTTAAAGGCACTTGTTCTTTTCTCTATTGTTCAAGGCCTTGGGCAAAGAAGGAAGTTTTATGAAAATTTCAAGTGACACACAATGAAGAGGATTGGCTAATGAGTTGGAAAACAAAAAGAATGCACTCGAAGTATTTTATAAGCTAGATAGTTTTGTTGGAACAAAGGAGTTGAAATGGAACAGTATAAATAAGAAAACCCTTACACTGAGATTCAAACGATCGACTTTTTGTGTGGAGAAAATCTAATTTGGTAGTAAGTGCAAAAATATTTTTGGTTTTAATGCAAATTCATGTAACCCAAGAGTGTGACTCTGCTGCTAAACACCTATCTTGGTCGCATCCTCTAGTAATTGCAACAGAGCCTTCAAATCAAGGGACTTATCAGTCTAACCTCATTTGCTGCCAGTCACACAGGAAGTGCTGTATTGAATCCTAGACGCCACATTTTAAGGGAGGGAGATTTTGACAGCAAACTGGACCGTGTTCAAAGAAGGTACAGTGAAGGGTCTGGAAACCATATTATACAAAGAATAACTGGAGGAATGTGTTCATTTAGCCCAAGAAAAATGACAAGTTGTGTTAAAAATTTCCAAGGCTGCCCTATAGAAGAGGAGGTGGATATTTCTTCAGAGTTACAGAAGGCAAAATGAATGGGGGTAGTTGCAGGGTGGCAAGTGTGGGCTCATTGAAGAAAAGACTTTTCTGACAATTAAAGTGGTCACCCACAGGCGGAGAGAGTAATAACTAGTTGCCGGCCACTGAGAGTGTGGGCAGAGTCTGTGTGCCCACCTGTCAGAGCAGGAGAAGAAGACGGTAAAGGCCGCAAAGTCCTTAGGTTTCAAGGTAGACTCTATGACAAGAATTTTGTTTACTCCCTCTAAGAAGTATGGTCAGGGTCTCGGGCAAAATTTTCTCTTTTAGTAAGGAAAGGCCAATCTTTATTTTCATAATTCACTCAGGATACTTGTATGCCTTCTGGGAGAGTGGCTTCCTAAAAGCCGAGTTCCCTGTAACACACTCAGACAGACAGACACACACACACACACACACACACACACACACACACACTGCCACTCCACACTTATATTTTACATCTTTTCTCCTTTGCCATTTTGCCATCTCTTAATTTTTAAAAAAGGTGACAAATTGGTAGATGAGTGACAGTAGGATATACTCAAAGCAAGTCATGCTCGGAGTTCTGGTTGGGACTTAGAGGGTTAAAACCCTGGCACAGCGTCCGTGAGGATGTGGGTTCGATCCTCAATGGGCTAATGGTCCAGCATTGCCACGAGCTACGGCTTGGATCTGCAGCTGCCATGCCTGTGGCCTAGACCAGCAGCCGCAGCTCTGGTTAGATCCCCTAGCCTGGGAACTTCCATACGTATATAATAATAATAAAATAAATAAAGCCATACTCAATAACTGTAGCAGAAATATCTCCACTGGGTGTATTTCTGATTGGAACTGCAAAGTGCAGTGGTTGGCAGTCTAGCCTGGCACACATCAGCCAGGCTTTGGCTTTGTCCTTGTGTGAAAAAAGGTGTCCTGGGTTCACTAGTAATGTTTGTTCTGTAACAAAAGCTATGAAAATGCTGCATTAAATTACAAAAAGATAAAGTCGCGGATGCAACTTTTCTTGGGGATTGTAGGGTAGAAACGACACCTGAGAAGAGCTAAAATGTACCCTAGGAGTTCCCGTCGTGGCTCAGTGGTTAACGAATCCGACTAGGAACCGTGAGGTTGCAAGTTCGTTCGATCCCTGGCCTCGCAGGGTTAAGGATCCTGCGTTGCTGTGAGCTGTGGTGTAGGTCGCAGACGCGGCTCAGATCCCGCGTGGCTGTGGCTGTGGCGAAGGCCGGCAGCTACAGCTCCTGTTAGACCCCCAGCCTGGGAACCTCCATATGCCACGGGTGTGGCCATAGATAAGGCAAAAAATAATAAATAAATAAATAAAATAAAATGTACCCTAGTCAGCATCTATCTTGACATAGTTCTCTAAGACTTTGAGGGCACGTGTATTAGTGACTATTGTATTCTTCAGTGTAAATCCTTTGTTCACGCTTAATGTGAAGCGCAGGTCATGGACTTAGAAATTGAGAAACAGACACTATAGAGATGAGATTTTGTCTTGATTCCTCCTCCCTTCCTCTCTCTCTCCTCTTCCTCTTCCTTCTGCTCCTTTTCTTCTTTTTCTTCTTCTAACAAAGAGGCTTATTTTTTTTTTTTTTGAGCCTCCTCCCCACCCCCAGCTGGGAATTTAGTCCAGAGATTAAGAATTTTTTTTTTTTTTTTTGGTTTAGGTCTGGTCTTTTAACTTTTTCCTATGCGTGGCTGTTTGCTGACTCCACAACTTCACCGCGTCTTTTCTTTTTTTGTAAAACAAACAGGGCGGCGTAAACTATAGAGGAATTATTAATAAAATTTCAAGAAGTCAGCTCAGCACGCATTGAATAATCAGTGCGGCATGTTTTCCCCCTTTTTGTGCGGTTCGGCTGGGCAGCCCTGGCCCCGGGGGCCTCAGCCCAGCTTGCCCCGTGCGGTTTGGGGCCTTCAACCATGGGGCAAGTCATTAACCGGCTGGTGAAGCAGCAGCACATTGTTCTGTTATTTGCAAACCACAACAGCCTCTGTGGAATCCCAGAGCCATAAAGCCATAGTTCTGATGCTGCCTGACAGAGGCATAATTCATGCACTCTATAATTTAAAGGGATTTCGATGCAATTGTAAAGCTAATAAAAAATGAAATGTTTTGGGGGAACATGGGTACTTTTTGCATCCGTCGATTCTACTCATTTAAAATACAGTCAGCCTGGTAGCTCCCTGTGTGTGTGTGTGTGTGTGAAGATAAGTCAGATTAAATCTGATGCCAGTAGTTTCAACAGAGTTCATAACATTGCTGTCGGACCCAAGAGAAGGGAAAAAAAAAGGAACGAAAGAAAATCCTAGAACAATTTATGGCCTGGAGCCAGGAACAAAGTGTTTCTCCCTGTACCTTTTTATCATTCCCTTTCCAAATGTTGATTATGCCCAAGTTAAAAAATTGGAGGGGAGGGGGGCTAGCTTTCTAGAAGGTTTAGATTTCAGTCTGGATTTTTTTTTTAAAGCCTCAAATGAAAGACTCTCTTTAATCAGATAATTGACTAGTCAGTAATTTTAGCCCGTCTGTGACACACCAGTTGGCAGGTACAGAGGTACGCAGTCCTGAACTTCGCCTCCATCCCCCTCCCTGCCCCCCGGGACTGTCACTGAGCTTCCCTGTCTTACTGTTGGTCCCCAGAGACGGTCCCCAAACATTCTGATGCTCAGAAAAGGAGAACCAGCTGTCGGAGGTGACCAGGCAGATGGCACAAAAGGGACTCCATCCGTCCATCACCCACCTGGGGGAAGGTAGGGCCCCACCAAACAGCTGTCTCCGATCCACAGCACCTACATTTCAAATTGAGCCCCGGTTTCCTGAAATCCTGGCTCTGAAGCTGTTTGGGGGGCTTTGCTGGGGCTGAGAATACAAGCACATTACCTCCCTCTATTTTAACTCCCCATCATGAGTAATGGCAGCTCAAAAATGCCCTCTGTAATGTCACGTCACAAAAGGCTCAGAAAATTATCCTTTACCGCTATTGTCTGCCCGTTTTCTTTTATTCCTTCTCTACTCATCACGTTCCCTGGCAGCCATGAATGAAATGTAACATGCTAAATGACTGACATCCATTAAAGCTCCTCGACAAACCTTGGACCGGGTTTTGAAAGGCCCTTGGAAGAAAAAGGATTGTGTGCTCTTTGAATCTTGGTCTGCTGAACGGCTGCCAAGTGAGGGCTGCTCCATTCAAAGGGCTGAGTGAATAAATGAGAATAACATCCTTGGGGACCCACAGGATCGGTTTACTCTGAAAATGCTCCGCTTCACAAAGGGTCAGAGTCACAAGGTAAATGAAATGGCTAGGAGGGGACTTTGATGGCCGAAACATGGTAACAGTAGAGGACTTGAAAGAAAACTTTATTTAAAAAAAATAAAAAAGGGGAAAAAAGAAAGAAGTGGGGGTGGGGGAGCCTCAGACCCGCAAAGTCTACTTGATAACAGCAAAACCCTTTGACAATGACATCCAGGCATATTCGTTTGTTTCAGTTACACCCAAGAGGTACACAAACAAGTACACATGCTTATAAAATTGTATCAGTTCCTTATATGTCCACATCTATAAATGTCAAGAATTAATTTTATTTTACACATGAATAAAAACTGGGCCAAAGCCTGTTGGCTCAATTTCCTCGTGGGCTGTGACCTAAGTACTGGAATTTTCATCTGAGCTGTGTGTGATAAGATCTAGTGAGCCATCAAATATGCAGTTTCTTTGGGTCACTCCTCGTTTTCTCTAATTTCTCTATTAGAATGATTTCGATTAGACCACTTGGAGAGATGCACTAGAAGCAGTTTCTAGGCAAAGAATTTAGGAAAACCATGGGAATTCTTGACACGTTTCTACAGAGACCCTGCACGGTACCTGGCACAGGCTCATTCCTAGGAAGGGTCTCTGGCCCCTGAAATTGTTTGATCTTTTTTTTTTTTCTTTTTAGGGTCATGCCAGTGGCATGTGGAAGTTCCCAGGATAGGGGTTGAATCAGAGCGGCAGCTGCCGGCCTACACCACAGCCACAGCAACGCCAGACCCCAGGCAGATCTGCAAGCTACACCGCACCTTGTGACAACTCTGGATGCTCAACCCAATGAGTGAGTGAGGCCAGGGATCTTGAACCCGAGTCCTCATAGCCATGATGTCGGTTTCTTAACCCGCTGAACCACAGTGGGAACTCCTTGATCATTGTTAGATAACTAGACTGCGGTGGCATAGAGAAATCTTACAGAATGAGTTTCATGAAAATTGTCTCCAGTGAAAATGGAGACAAATTCTGTTCCCTCCTTTCATTCAGCAAATGACAGTTATGCTAGAGGCAGTAAGTAGCTGAAGTGCTTGAAGGCTTGTGGCCAATGGCCCCGGTAGATGTGATTTCCAGTAGAGGTGAGATGTCATCACGCAAATTCAAGCTTGGAGCGTGCAGTGGATTGAATGGTGGTTCCTCCTCACCCACATTGCCCAAGAAAACATGTCCACACACTATCTGTGAATCTGAGCTTATATGGGAAAAGGGTCTTTGCAGATGTAATTAAGAAATTCAGGATGAGGTCATCACAGATGAGGGTGTGCTCTAAGTCCAATGACAAGTATGCTTAGAAGAGAAGAGGGAGAAGGGAATGTAAAGACAGGGTAGGGACTGAAGCAATGTGTCTGTGACCTGGGGGATGCTGAGAGTTGCCGGCAGCCCCCAGAGGCTAGGAGGGAGGCACAGAAGCCTCAGAAGGACCCACCCGGCTGACACTTTGATTTCAAACTTCTGGGCTCCAGAACTGTGAGAAATAGCATTGTGTTGTTTAAAGCCATCAAGTTAATGGGAATTTGTTATGGCAGCTCCAGGAAACTCATACAGATGGCAATAGCCGTGTGCGATCACAATGACTAGGTCAGCCAGCTTGGGCTTGCTGCTCTCTAGCATAAGGGAAATTAGTTCCCGGTGAGGCATCCCATAAAGTTCTTGGCTCACACTGGCCATATAGTAGTCTCTGCCCAGGTTCTTCCCTTAGCATTTTCCCACAATGCTTCCTGATGCTCACTAAAGAAATGGGTACATCTCCTTGATAAACGTTATTTAGACAATATTTGTAAAGGAAAAAAAAAATTGTTCCCCCAAACTCATGTGGGAAAAGACTCTAGAGTTATATTCCAAATATAATTGGTGTTTAAAGGCTACCACGGTTCAGGAAGGCCATGCTGCTCCACAAAGCCACTGAGTGTTAACAGCAATTAACTGTTCAGTAAGCAGGAAGTAATGTTTTTGGCATAGTACACTCTAACTTACTGTGTGTTACTTGTGTGTTACAGGAGTCATTGCATTTTAATAATCTGGTTGGAGTTTGGAAATTATTATGTAGCATATTTTAATTTTTTCCTTTTAAGATAATGGAAACTTGGCTTTCAGTTATCATTTTCTTTCAGAATTTCTGATTCTCAGGAATGGACAATGTATGTTGTATGAGAGAGACTGGTACTTTCTTTTATTTAGGTATATACAATTTTAAAGGAGAATGACTGTACCCTTCAAGAAAAGTCTTTTGTTAAAATATGCTTGTTACTATATTTACCTAGTTGTCTGAATTCCAAACTTGAGGGAGCGGCCAATTTAATTTAGATTTCAGTGTTTTCAAGTTCTGATAAGTTATTCTTCAGTTTTCATTTATAATACTGGTTAAAAGAAATTTTCGAATAATGGTAGTTTATTTAGAATAGATTTTTAGGACATAAAAAAATTTTTAAAAACATATATTAAGCCTGACTTTTGGGGAATTAGATTGATTGCACAAAATGCTCTCTATTTACTGAAAACTTTCAAGGAATACAATGTTGAGTAAGTGTTTCAAGTACATCTACTTATTGACAGAAAGTTTTTAGGTTTCAAGGGCCTGAAAAAGTTTTCCTACTTCAATAATTCCCAGGGAGTAAATTAGTGGAAAAAGTGGCCCAAAATATAAATTTATAAAGCAGGAGTATCTCACAGTAAATATATAAATGCCCACTTGACTGTTTCAAATCTGTATGTGGAAAGAATTCTAGTTAAAAAAAAAAAAAGAAAAGAAAAACATAAATTATCCAAAGTGGATTTATCACAATTATGTGTTTTAAAAATCCTATCTTAAAAAAATGCCAAAGAAGACTGACACATGGAATTCATTACATCTAGCTAATGGTTTCAATCAAATTTATAACAGAGCTGAGTAGGCAGCAAGCGTTTCTGGACCGGTGTCTCCAATCACGGGGTACCCAGAGACACAAGCTTTCACACACAGAGGAAATTCAGTGCCCAGACTACTGACGGCCTCTGCCACCCACACTTTGTACTCCAGGGATAAAATAAGTTTTGCTTTTTAAATTTGGGTCCTATGAAAGGCCAAAATAAAGAGTTGGTAGGATAAAGCACCATGATAAGTTCACGGTACAGCTGGCTGGAATAGAAGAGGAACGTTACGTTTCTTTTCTATGGCATGGCTTGGGACAGTTTCAAAACTTGGTAGTTTACACATGGAGGAAATAAGAAAGATTTATTGATTCTGGCAGTGCAAATTTGTGTTCAGTTTTTTTTTTAAAGCATTCAAATGTGATTTAACATTGTCATTTATCTTGATGGTCTCTGATTTCTAATTTTTGTTCAGAATATTTTGTTAATTCTTCATACATTACTTAATATATTTTGTTAACTTGGGCAACTGAACTATCCTTTTTGTTTCCTTTGGGGTGTAGGGATTGATGAAAGGGAGAACCATGAGGCTTTATTTTGTTCCTTAGTTTCTTTTCACAAGGATGCTGTGAAAGGAATCAGAGTTGGGAACACCGTCAGCTGTAGACTGTGTTGAAGTGCGATGAGGGAATTCTTTACCTGTGCACAGTTTTGGCCTTCAGGGGGCAGCCAAGCGCAGCGAAGCCAACTGAACTGGTACGCACTGCCCTGTTTTATGCTACCTGAGTAACCCTAGTTCAAAAAAAAAAAAAAAAAAAATGCAGCGAAAGCCAAAGTAAGCACTTCTTTTCCATCTGTCACTGCGTGGAAGAGAGCTGAGGCAGCCATATTTAATCAACGCCGAAGTCTCCCCCTGGGTGATGTTCGTGTCCTTCTGTAATATTTTATTCTAAGCCATTTCCCAGACAGCATTATTGATTCGTGTCATTATTCTCCCCCAAGCTCCGGGAGCTTGTGCAACGTGATACCAACTGCAGTTCTCTTCGTGACCATAACCTCAGAACCGAAAAGTAAGGTGACTGCTTGCAGCGTTCAGATTTGCCTGGATGGCATAGGATGTATTCTAGGCATTTTGAACGGTGACGGTCCGACATCAGTTGGGCATAAGGCATTATCGAAAAAAAAAAAAAAAGTTTGGCGTTTGTTTCTTATTTCTGCTTTTTTACTTCTTAACTGGTAGACCTCATAGTGAGAAGATACTGTACTTAGGTATTTTGTGGGGGTGGTTGGGTTGGGATGAGAAACTTCCCTCCCCTGGAAGACTCATTAGAAAGAATAATATATCTGATATTTTTCTTGACTAGGGTTCTGAAATTATTTCCTCTCTCTACTCTCAGAGGTAAAGGAGGACAGTATACATTTTCTTTTTTCTTAATGACCGACAATGGGTTGTAAGAGGAAGCTCTGGCTGTTGAATGAATAAGTGAGGGAAGGCAGGCAGAAAGCAAGAAAGCGAGGAAAGGAAAATTCAGTAATTTTAAGTTTTCCCCCAGAAGTCTTACTCTTAAGAAATGGCTCATTGATCAGTCTTCTCAAAGCCACTTCAATTTTGAGTCCATCGGCATCCTTAAAAGCGTGTATACTTTTATTTACCTTCCAGGTGTAGTATCCTAAAAAATAAACTTCCTCACCATCCCTCATCTATACCCCTACACACATCCCCTGGTGTAAGATGTCTGTGAAGTACAGCCTAGATATTTGCAATTTTAGGTTTTGTTTCATCTAAGGTCCAATGGATTGATGGAAATCAAAAATGCCCACTATTTTCCTCCTCCACTAGCAGTGTTTTTCTAACTATTGATAAAAGACAGCCCCTGTTGTACTTGCCCTGCATTGCTGGTTGTATGCACTTCAGAAACCTTTTGATTTGTTCAGTTTATCGGTAATTATTTCTGTATAATAGTTACTATCGATCCAAACATTCTGTTTGCCACTTTCTAAAACAAAAAGTTATTATGGTACTAATTTGCCTGGATACCGTGACAGAGAATAAGTCAAAATCACAGTAATCACAATACTACCAATTATGAAGCAACTTCTATGCTTCAGACACTTTATTAGGGCAATTTATTTACACTGACACCCAACCCTTGAAAAAACTATAAGAAGTAGGTATTGTACCTAGTTCATATATGTTTAAACTGAAACTCAGAGAGATTAAGGAATCACTATTGTTTTAATTATACCACTCAAGTTACTTCAGGGAAGGTAACTGTTTCCTAAAGAATAATTACGTAATAAAGTCAGGATAATTCTAAGAAAAAAATCAGTACAAGATACTTGCCTTAATAGATGTGAAACTATATGATAAAACATAATCATTTAAAGTAAGTTTCTGGCACAGGAATAAATAGATTGATAGGACTAAAAAGAAAATCCAGTAATAAACCCAAGTACAGCTAATAAATAATTTTACTGAAATTTTTAATAACAAATGCCTGGCTAAGTATTCTGTATACTTTTAAATCACTTAATTCATATTTTCTCCACGTTTTAGACAAGGAAACTGAGGCTTAGATAGATTTAGTAACTTGTCCAAAATTACACAGTTAGTGTTAACATAAGCCTTAATAATTCTGGCATCAAACTGCTTTACCATTTGTAAAAATGTCCAGTTTCTCCAATGTATCATGGAACTTAGTAGACGATAAAAATAGTATTTTAAGTCAGCCAGAGGAAAAACAATACATTATTCAATAAGTCATGCTAGGAAAACTCCAGAAGTTGAGTATTTAGTTTAGTCATATCAAAATAAATTCCAGATGAACCATATATATAAACAGTGAATCCATAAACATCCTAAAACAAAACTTGAATGAATATTTTTGTATTTTTTGGGATGATCATTTTAAGTATGCCAAGAAAACCAGGAGTCATAAAGTAAAATGTTGATAACTTTGTAAAACATTTTAAATTTTGGACTATAAACAACTTAAAAGGCAGATAACTTCGTAGGAAAAATGTTTGCAACATATATGCTAGGTGGTGTTAATAACCTTATTATATAAAGGACTTCTTAAATCAATTTAAATCTCAGTACTTTAATAACAAAAAAAGTTTATGAAACAAATATTTTACAAGAGGAGAAATACGAACAGTCAAAAACTATCATTAATAATAAACAAATGAAATAGGAATGAGGTGGTATTCTTTACCTTATTTGATTGGAAAAGGTCAGTGCTTAACAACGGTTTGCAAAAAATTGGTATCTTATAAAATATAATTTGCTCTGAATCAAAAATAAAAAACCTGTACCATTTGTCTTAATAATTCCACTTTAGAAAACCTAAGAGAATAATTATACGATTAACTAAAAATAGATTACAAGATATTTAGAATGTTCAAGTAGATTTATTGCCACATTACTTATCATGGAGTAAAATTGGAAACAATATAAATGTCTATCAGGAAGGTGTTTCTGTTAGAGGTTATGGTATATGGGTACAATGGAATACTAGGAGCCATTAGAAGTAATATTACAAAGTTATATTTATGAGCATGGAAATGTGTTCATGACATTTAACTTAAAAAATGCAAGCTACAAACCAGCCGTGAAAAATCATATGTGAATACTAATATATATGTAAAGAGAAGTCTAAGAGCTATTCAATAAAACATTATTAGTATTTCACTTTTTTTTTAATCTTTATCACATTTAAATATTTTGTTTGTGTTATGATATCTTATTTTTACTAGTAAGAAAGTAGCAGAAGTCTCCTTTTGGGAAATTGGTGGGAAGCCATACATAGTCTGGAACTGAATGAAGTGGGATCAAAGGAGGTGGTTCTGAGACTCATCAGGAGGTTTCCCTCAGGCTTTACAGCCTCACTGAAGCATCTCTGTTCCAGCTGGGTAACCACTCTATTCTCCTTTTTTATCTAATTGTTTTGCTGGGCCATTGCTTTGGTTTGCACATGCTTTGGCTGGTCACGACCCGTGCTGTCATAGCGCCATTTCTGTATGTAACTGGCCTTACTGCGGTCTGGGTATTTCCTACGTAAAATCATGGAGAAAAGGAATCTGATTAACCCAAGCTAGCTCTTCTTTTCTTCAACCTGGAACATGTCAAAATGTCATTGACAAGCTTGCGGCTTGGGTGCCCTTGGGTCAGGTGCTTCCTCAGTTCAGTTCCTGGGACTGACTGGGGGTGTTTCATGATACCCAGGCCAGTCTCTCAACTAGCTTGGGGGCAAGACCATTTCCTTTTCAAGAGCATTCTGGTGGGCAGGCAGGGATGAGTCGTTTAGCAATTAAAACTATAGTATGAGGACTATTCTATTTACTTCTCTTGACTATTCACTTAACAATTTAAAGGTCTGGTGGGGAAAAACATATCAGAGTTTCCTTTATATACCTGTGTAACCTTGGAAATCTGGAAAGATGAGGCAACAGAACCGTGTTCATTAGGGAAACAGGTTTTGCTCAGTTTAAGGAAGGTTGGCATTGAAATAATCAGATGTCATTAGCAAATTTGACCTCTCAGTGCAAAATATTCAGATTATTGAGAACTCTGGTGCACATTTTTAAGAACCACTCAGAAATTCTTCACAGCGCATGTAATATGGTTTAGAGAAACATGATAGGTAATTCTTTACAAAATTAAAAATCAAAAAAGATAGAAAAGTAGCTTTTAAGATGACAATTTAAATATTTTGGTCTAAATCTCTTTAATAAAAATTTACAGCAACATTAATTTTTCCATGTTGCACCAATTTCAAATTTGAATGATTTCTTATAAATTCTAAATGACAATGCTATGTGCTGGCCAGTTACCGTGATTTACTGTCTCTAAATACTTATTACAAGTCGCAAATCTTACTGATTCAGAAACTGAGATAAGAAATTTAAGTAACGGCTTTGTCCAAATTCATAGATTTAATTATTTGCTTGAACGAAGCAAAATCAAATCTTGAGCAATTATCTAGGGTATTAATTTGCATGGCCAATGTCAATAACACTTGTGAAAATTCCCTAAGCAAATAGAATAAACGTTGCTATTACCATATAAGGCCAGTGTTTCAGCCCAAATCTGAGGATTAGTTTCCATGATATTGCTTCTTTCAAATTTTATTTATGAAAGGTTTTAACGCAAGTAAACGTAAACCTTTTATTTTGTCATTCCACTATTTCAAAAGCATGATGAAAGTTCCCAGTGTGTCTCGGAGTGTGCTAGCACTAGGGATAGAGATTGGACAAGATACAACCCCTATTATGAAAGAATTTAAAGTTTACTAGAGGAGAACAGACAAATAAAGAGATGTATGGCACGTACTTTCCTAGGAAAGTGCTCAGGATGTTACAAGAAGCCAAGACATTATTCCCTTTCTCCTTCTTGTTGGGAGTCATCTATATATTAATATTCTCATGAACGTTCAAGTGTTGCAATATCCTGGTTTTGAATGTCTTTTCAGGGTAGAGCCATAACACATTTTTGGAGTTAATACATAGTCTACACATATGCACACAAACCCTTAGGCATAATTTCTACTGATATGAAACATGACTTTAAATTCTTGCCAAACAATACTTCTGTAGTGTTTCTTTTTTTACTTGATGAGAACTGTTGTACTGAGTTCTGACAGCAATAAAGGTGTTTCATCAATCCATCTCATGAAGTAGTGGTACCCATCTAATGCAACCAACCAAACACTTTATAAAGTTTAATATTCTCATTTCATTTCCAAACACTCACTGAATACATGGTAGATGCTTTTTTTAAATACATGCATTGTTGATTTTCTATGTAGGGTAAAAATATGTGCCTTTTTCAAGTAATGGGTATTCAGTCTCCAACACATATCTTGTTTAAAATTCCTTTTTTTTTTTCTACTCTCTAATATCAACTTACAAGTTATTTTGTAGTGCTCTGAGTCTTCTTGTCTTGTAGATAAAAATCACTTAATACAAAAAGAAAAAAAAAGGGAATTGATAAATGAGCTAAATATTTCCTTGATGGGCAGTGCAACAGCCCTACAGAATTTCCTTGATGATCCGTTTCATTTCCTAGTTATACAACTTAGAAAAAGATAACCTTCCAAAGAATCCACTGAGAAAGTGCTCTTCTAACCTAATTGTGGGATTTCAATTTCAATTAAAATAAGACTTTTCTCCACACAGTCTGAAATTGAGAATGAGACTGGAATCTTCCTTTTTCAGCTAAGGCTGTGAGCCAGGAAACTGGCCCTTCAGGATAGAAAAATGGGTGGAAAACCCCTCCTGATCTTCAGAAATGTGTTACTCATGTTAACATAAGTATTGTGTAGGAGAAAAAAAGTGATATAAAGTTTCTCAAATATGTAAAACACAATTTACAGCCACTTACTTCAGCCCAACTAATAGAAACATAGACTGTGGAAAATGAATCAGTTTTTTCTGAGATCAAAATGCTAAAAGATAAGAGAATTGTTGAAGGTTAAAGGCTAAATGGTCATATTAATATTCACAGGTTGACTTGTGTAGTACTTAAAGTGCTCTTGATTTGAATCTTTTTCTTCCTTCTTTCCTCCCTCCCCCCCTTCCTTCTTTATTTCTCTTTTGTCCTTTTCCTCCTCTTTCAACTTGTTGAGCGAGTAAGTGTATATTTTCATTTGTGCCCATGTCTGCCCCTGTTTCGTTTTGTAAGTCTGGGACAGCACCCACCTACCCATTGGCAGTTCCTGTCTGAATTAAAATGGCATCATTGCTGAAGCTTCCTTTTACAGACTTATAGTCCCTCTTATCTTTAGGTTTAGTGAATTCTTGCTTCTGCTGATTAGAGACACCCCCAACATAAAATAAAAACATCTTTGATGGAAAAGCAAGGAGATCCAGCTGTATAGTATAGGGAACTATGTCTAATCACATGTGACAAATCCATATATGTACATGTAACCGGGTCACCACGCGGTGCAGTTGGAAAATTTGATAGAAATCTGTAAACCAGCTATAATGCCAAAAAAAAATTAAAAAAATAAAAACATCTTTGACCTACATGGTCCTTAGAAACACTTTCCATTGAATTGAGAGAAAATGCAGTAATAAATGGAATCAGTAAGGATGTTTTCTTACAAGGAGTTTAAAAAAGTTTACTAAAGCTCCTGAGGGGTCCGTGGTCTGTTCTTAGACCCACGGCTCGCTTTTCCAGGATTCTGCCTCTGGTCTTGACACTTGCAGGCTCCATTTTCCAGCTCTGGTGTCTGCCAGCTTCCGGCTGGGCTTGAGTAGTGGGATGCTTTGGAGGGAGAAGAGAGACTGGAGGGCAGGAGAAGAGAGAGGCTAGGGCAGTTTTTAGCCCATCTCTTTGCCTCTCCTGGCATCTCCAGCCAGGATTGCTTTTCCTCTATGGTTTCAGCTCCTATCAGACTTGTTTACCCTTATTGTGACTTCTTCTGAGCAATCTTGTCCCCTGGCTTTTACAAGAGCATCTTTCTCTTTTAACCAACCTAGTGGTGGCAGTGCATTCCTTTTGCTACTAATCTCTGGGTTTCCTAATTTTCACCTATGTAACCTATTCCCTGCATTTAAATCACCTGCAATAATTTCTTTCTTCCTGGTTAGACTTTCCCTGATCTAACTTATTTTTGTAAGTCATCGTTGAACACATTTTCAAAGGATTGCAAATATCAGGGGTGGGGGGAAAGGCCAGGCTAAGCCAATAATATTGGTTAAATATTGCAAAAGTTACAAAATAAATCAATAGCTATTTTTTTCTACATGAGACTAAAGAGCTAGTTGAATAGATTTATTTTCTTCCACAAATGAGTAATTTTTTGGATTTGTGCTGCTGTAATTCTATCCTGTAGTTGCTGTCTCCCCTATGGTCACTTAGAGGAAAGCTACTCAAGACATAAAATTTGGAATTGAATGCACAATTGGCTGTCTACAGCTTCCTGGGGACATTTTGGTCTCTATCACACCACTGGATACGTTTCAGACAAAATGGGCATGGGCTGTAGGAAAAATTTGAAATGGTCACATTTACTATGAGTTTAGTTAAGAAAAAGATAAGGAGGAGTTCTCAGTGTGGTGCAGCAGAAACGAAGCTGACTAGGAATCATGAGGTTGCAGGTTTGACCCCTGGCCTCGCTTGGTGGGTTAAAGATCCGGCATTGCCATGAGCTGTGGTGTAGGTCACAGACATGGCTTGGATCCAGAGTTGCTGTGGTGTAAGCCGGCAGCTGTATCTCTAATTAGACCCCTAGTCTGGGAACCTCCATATGCGTGGGTGCAGCCCTAAAAAGACAAAAGACCAAAAAAAGAAAAAAAAAAAGGATGGGGAGAAGAAAGGAAGAGGAAAAAAGATCACCTGAAACGCGTGGGGCTGTGAGGCCTGGCTCTGTCACAAACTGCTACTTTGGGCAGGTCATTTAATGCCTTTGAGTTTTCAGTTTAACAGAAAGGGATTTGCAGGACTTCAGATGCCACTCTGTGAATAATAGAACAGTAAACTCCTCCAGTTGAAACATTAAGGAGTATTCGATGTTGGAAGTGACAGAAGTCCCCGGCTAGAGCTGCTCTGAGTTCTCCTGACTCTGTAATGTGGAAGCTCGCACCATCCCCCCAGGTGTCCCCCCCACCAAGGTGGCTTCTTTTCATTCTTCTTTCTGCCGTCCTGCACTCCTCTGTGATCACAAAGTTCAACCCTGCATCTGCATCTGCCCATAGACAAAACAGGGCGGAAGATACTTTCTCTTCTTTGAGTCTTTTTTTTTTTTTTTTTAAGAATGACAAACCCTTTTCCAGAAGTACCTCAGTGACTTTTGAAGTTAAATGAATCACTCTGAAGTTTGCAAGTATTTTAGAAATGATTTTAATTCCTGTATTTTCTTATAAGTCTTAAGGAATAAGAATAAAATTTCTGATCAAAATCAGAATTTTGAGGTGATGCAGCAAAAAAATATGTCTCATTTCTTCATATATATGTATGTGTGTGTATATATATATATATATATATATATATATATATATATATAGTGTCTTTTTAGGGCCGCACCCTCAGCATAAGGAAGTTCCCAGGCTAGGGGCTGAACCAGAGCTGTAACTGCCGGCCTATGCCACAGACACAGCAACGAGGGATCCGAGTGACCTATGCCACAGATCATGGCAATGCCAGATCATTCAATGCACTGAGTGAGGTCAGACACTTAACCTGCTTCCTCACGGATTCTAGTCGGGTTCATTACTGCTGAGCCACAATGGAAAGTCCCTATTTATTCTTTTTTATTTTTAAATATGTTTTAGGGTTGATACATAGAGAATGGTTTGGAATGTTTTCCCCTCTAGGAAAGAGTACTAATTACTGAGATTTATTGAGCATTTACTACATGCATTTATCACATGGGGTAAGCACTGTAATGTCACTGCTCCTTGCAACCACTCAGCGAAGTAGGTGTTAAATATCACCCCAGTTTACAGATGAGACATTTGAGGTACAGAGAGGTTAAATAATTTTCCCACTGTTCTGCTACAGGCAAATTTGGCAAAAAGTTAGGATGTGAACGCAAAGGTTTTAACAGCAGAATCCCTGCTTCCCAAAGCTACAGGGATGCCAACACACATTTTATCCAGAATTACTCAAATGAAAATCTGGGGGCATGATGGATTTTGCAGCCATTCTTTGCAGTTGCCTTGAAACATCATGATTACAGGAGGTTTTCTCTGAAATGCTTTTGATTTTAGCATTTAAAAAAAGTGAAGGTGTATGTGTATAGAAATGTATCTCCCCCATTACATAACTTAGCACCGTCTCAAGTTGTTCATTAGCTAGTACTTCCTCTTCTCTCTTTTTTTTTTTTTTTTGTCTTTTTAGGGCCGCACCTGTGGCATATGGAACTTCCCAGACGAGGGTTCAAATCAGAGCTGCAGCTGCCAGCCTACGCCACAGCCACAGCAATGCAGGATCCGAGCCACATCTGCAACCTACACCACAGCTCACGGCAACACTGGATAATTAGCCAAATGAGCAAGGCCAGGAATCGAACCCAAGTCTCATGGATACCTGTCGGGTTCGTTACTGCTGTGCCATCATGGGAACTCCTGATTTTTTTTTATTTTTAATCTGGTTGTCATTTCAAACCTAAAAGTAGTTTACATGGAGCTCCATTTGCTTGAGTTTACGGCCCGGGTGAGAGTGGGAGGGAGGATCTTTAGTTTCAAGTCGTGAGTTAGCAGGTTGATAGTTCCTGAGAGCACATATCTCTGTCCTTACTTTGGGGAAAGCTAGTCTTAGAACTCCCTCTGTACCTCCCCTTCAGGCTAGTTACTCATGAGAGGAAAGAGGGTACAGTCCAGGCTAGTTACAAGAAGAGGGTACAAAAAGGGTGACATTGGACGTGTCCCATCTATGATCACATGGAAGTTGCTACATACATGAAACGTCAGCTTTCTCCATTGTTTGTGATAAGCACCCCCTTCACAGTCATTTGCTCTGCGTGTCTGGACACAGTTTCATATTTTGCCTTTGGCAGCTGAGAGCTATTATTGGGCCCCATAACATCTGTTTCAACAACAGTGGGTCCCTGGTCGGAAAAAAAAAAACTAATTAAAAAAGAAGCCCAAAACAAAATGTCGTAACTTATATGTTGGACGTAGACAGTAAACATGGTTACCGGTAAAAGAAAGAAAACCCTTTCATATGGCTGGAGTTATTTACAAAACTATGACAAGTGATGAAAGGCCTGAGCTGTATTTTGAGTTGGAGACTGGAGGAGAGGATGCTAACTAGCCAGCCTTCCTGAGGTGGGATGGTTTGCAAAGGCTGCTCTAATTGGCGAGATTATTCTCCAGCGTGATCAACTGTAGGAATAACAAAAGTTAATGGGTCCCCAAACATTCTCTCAGTCCTGCTGGTTCGTTCTTCCATCAAATTTTCACTCATCAAGAGTACAAAGTGCTGGTGATTTCCTGGAAGGCTGACTAGCTTTTCTTAACCTGGCAGCCACAAAAGCAGTGATGTTTACATTGAGCTGATGAAATGCAAGTAATAGACAAAACATAGAGCGATGTCGGATGTAGAACCGGTAAAAATGCTGCCTAAAAGCTGATGGGGGAGAAGCTCAAATTCTCTCTTTTTCCTTCCTTTAATTTCTATAGGAACATGCTTCCTGCTTTCTTTTGAACAGAGCGTCAGTGATGTTGAGGATGCTAGTGTGTGTGTGTGTGTGTGTGTGTGTGTGTGTGTTTATCTGCTTTTGAGATATACGACTTTCTTAAGGTTTTAAGCATTTAGAAGCAAACGAATGACTAAGGCCAAAGTGAGTTTTAAAAGCCAATCAATAAATGTCCCTTCTATAAACATTTTCTTTCCTATAGGGGCTGAGGCAGGGTTGGGTCATGCTGGCAATTGTGCTCAGTTTTATTTTAAGCCTCCTTCGCCCCACAGAACAGCTGCAGGAGTGTCGGCACCCCCAGGGAATACAACCCACCTGGTTCTGTTCTTTTCCTCCCACTCAACTGAAATTTTTAGTTTTTGTTTTTTTTTTTTTTCAGTTGCTAACAAGGCAACCACCCATTTTCATGGTTGACTGCATTTATCCCAGATTTGAAACTGGTGATGCTTTAACTTAGTGGTTGCTTCTCACACTCATTTTGTGTTTAATGGTGTGAATCAGCATGACTCTGTGGCAGTGGTGCGTGCAAGTGTGTAGACTACAGGTATAGCTAAACTGCATGGGTTGGAATCACTGTTCTGCAAGGTACTAGCTGTATGACTTTGGATAAAATGTTGATTTCTTTTTTCTTTTTCTTTTTTTTTTTGGTTTTTAAACAATCACTTATATGCAACTTCTTATATGTTAGGTACTCCTTAAGAACGTGACAAATATAAACTCATTTAATTCACTTGTAATGGAACATGACAGAAGATAATATGAAAAGAATATATATATATATGTGTGTAGCTGGGTCACTTTGCTGTACAGCAGAAATTGATGGAATATTGTAAATCAACTGTAATAATTTTTTTTTAAAGAAGTCAACGTCTATAAAAAATAAACTTATTTAGTTTTCACAACCTGGGGAGAATACTTTCATTATTCTCCTTTTTTCAGATGGGCACACTACGGTAGGAAAATCTAGTGGGGCATTTTGATTCAAAGAGACCAGATTTGCTGCTGTTAGGCTGTATGTGACTTCAGGCAGCCAAATAACACGCTTTACTCATCCCATCACCATCAGTCTATTCTTAGATATGTATTTTTTAATACCAAGAGAAAGAGGATGACACAATATCAAAATAAATAACAAACCCCTAAATAGAATATCTAGGGTTTTTTTTCTTTTTCTTTTGGCTAGGCCCATGACATGTGAAAGTTCTCTGGCCAGGGAGCGAACTCACACCAGAGCATAAGCTCAAGCCACTGCACTGTCAATGCCAGGTCCTTAACCTGCTGTGCCACAAGGGAACTCCGAATATTTAGTTTTTTTTTTTTTTAAACTACCACATTCTCCTTGCTTTTTTATTTTGTAACATACCAGTAAGAATTTTAGCATTAGCCTCACACCAGGATAGCCTGGTATTTGGGACCCACTATCTCATTAGTAGACCTCTGGAGTATCACTATTATAATTAATACAATAGTATGTAGAGAAGTAATCATTTCATTGCTATCATTATTGGCCCTGTCTACTATAGAAAGAAAAGTTAAAAGGCGGTATCATTCAGACAAAGAAACAAAATCCACCTACTCTTATTTGGAGAGTAACAGTACATATTCCCAACTTTCCTAATACATATGGAAAATCCTAAATTCAGTCATTCCAGAAAGTACATATGCATGCCATAAATTATGCCTTCCTTAATTTCTGGATACCACAGAGCGCGTCTTTGAGCAAACACAGTGGATCTGGCATTCGAGGTGGTTCTGCTCTGTAGGTGTGTGCCAAGCTGTAATGGTCCATGGCTGCATACACTGCCCTGTAATACCCCCCACTGTCAGCAAACCAGAAAGCCCCAGAGACTTCTCCTGACATCTGAAAACGCTGCCATGTGGGGAGCCTCTGCCTGCCTGTTTTCGTTTCTTCCCAGGAAATACGGCCAGTTTATTGCTGTCCAATTCTGAGGCAACAGAAATGTGGTAATTTCTTCTTCTAAAGGACCTTCCGTAATGTTTATCACCAAGAATCACTAAATATTCTTGACCTCCATCAAGTCGTGCTCTTTTTTTCCTCAGTGATCTTTCATAAACTGAAAACATGTTAGGATAGAATGGAGACTGTACGAGCTTCGTTTTTTTTTTTTTTTTTTTTTCATCTAGGAATTGACTACGATGCAGGACTAATCTCCTGGGCAAACATTCTTAGCAATAGAACTGAACTGTTAAGTAAGTGGCATTTTTATTGTCTCATTTAGAAATTGTGAAAAACAATAGGTCATTTGTTGTTTTCACTCTTCTGTGCTCTTCTGTTTTTTCTGTTTGTTTCTTCATTTTGTTATTTATTTATTTATTTAATTCACCCTTTGTGGAATATCTTGGATGGGGCATTTATCCGTAGATCCCTTTTTAACATATACATTGAAAGGAAATGTGTGGGTGGCTCTAAAATTCCCACTGTGGACATCGACTGACATTAAAAAAAAATTCCATTCATGCCTTGAGATTAATGGAAAAATCAGTGCTTTTAAAAACTGTTTTATTTCCAAGATGTTTGCCTGCCAAAACTGACTGTAATTTAGTGCAGGTAACTGAGAGTTATGCGTAGAGGGAGTTGGGGTGAATGGTTTATCAGACTCACACTCCTGTAGTCCAAAACTTTTGGTTTTGTGTATTGTGCACATGGATTGGCAAACATTGTGCTCATAACCTTTCTGGGCTTCTTCCTAGAGTGGTTCAGGCCATGAGTCACATTTTCAGTTTCTAGACTGAGGGTAGATAGTTGAGTGTGCAAGGGTATAAACGCTCTTTTAGATTCTTTTTTAATTTTTACTTTTCCCATGATTCATGAATCCTTTTGTTTTATTCCCCCCATTTTTTTTTTTTTTTTTTTTTTTTTTTTGCTTTTTAGGGCCACCCCCGAGGCATATGGAGGTTCCCAGGCTAGGGGTCGAATCAGAGCTGTAGCTGTTGGCCTGCACCACAGCCACAGCAATATCAGATCAGAGCCATGTCTGCAAACGACACTATAGCTCGTGGCAACGTCAGATCCTTAACCCACTGAGCAAGGCCAGGGATCAAACCTGCATCCTCATGGATTCTAGTCACATTTGCTTCCGCTGAGCCATGATGAGAACTCCTCTTTCATTTCTTTATAAAGCTCAATAAAATATACGCAAACAGGAGGATATCCTAGATCTTCCTTGAGGATCCTGCACCACATTGGTTCCAGTGACGGCCCACATTGTGCTGCTTTATTACTGGGGCTTTAGTTTTCTAAAATTCTGACCATGTTACCTCTGTTATTCTCAGTAGAGAAGCATTCTAATTAAGGAGAAGATTAGAAAAAGAGAGACAACATTGATGGAAAAATTTGAACAAAACACTAGATACTACATCAATGCATGTTCATAATTCCTTTATAATTTTTGGCACCAGGTATGCTTCAAATTTAGAATTATATGACATCCTTAGAAGCCACATATTTTTGGAGCAGAACATTCATACAAAGGAAGATCAATAAAGACTAATGGCATTGATATTTCTGCAGCAGAACTGAATTCATACAGAGTAGGATAAAGACCAGAACATCATGTTAGTTAAAATCCAGTTTGCTGCTCATGCTTGTAAAGCACTTTCTCTTCTTAAATCTGTTTTTGGTTTTTAGAATTACAGATAACATATTGTGGGCCTATATTAATTGGGGTGCAGATGGTAGAGATCAACATTAGCCTGTTTACAAGTTTTTATTTTAGCCAGAGCATTGGATTGGAAATTAGGCATGATATGTATCTGCTGATTTTATAAAATCATCCTAAGCCTTCAAATGAAATGATGATATCCACTGACCACCTCTCCAAGTAGAACTGATTATGCTCTCATTTCTGTTACCACTATGCTAAACACATTCTTTCATTCGATAGGTATTTATTAAACTTGTACTTGGTGCCAAATATCTGAATTAGATAAATGGGGATACAAGAATACATATGTCACTCATGATCATGATCCTTACTGAACTCCTTGGTGAAGAAAGGAAGAGAGACCTGTTCCACATGTTGGCAAATTAGCAGGGAAAATTAACCTAGTCTTGTGATCCAAGGAAGAACTCCCTGAGAACAAACATTTAGACTGAAATCTGAAGGATGACATGGTGCCAGCCAAACAAGGAAGGCAGGAGAGAGGCAATGTTTCAGAAAGTGGGCATATAGATGTAAGAAACCCACACAGTGAGCCCCCCAAATCTAATAAGAAGGATATAGAGAACAAGGTGGAAAGTAGCTAGAGAGGGGTTAGGGGTAGGCAGGAGATGACCGTAAGCCACATTAAAGCATTTGAGCCCATTGGTTACCATGTTGATCTTATCTAGGGTTGAGCTGTTTGAGTCATGGGCCGTATTCTATTCTTTGTATCCCAGAGTTCCTCACAATGACTAACATGTGATAAAATAATATTTATTTTTAAAAGGAAGGAAGGAAGGAATAAAAGAAAGGGAAAGAAAAAAGGGACAGTAAAGACTTTTAAGAATGAAAAAAAGAATTTAGGAATGGATGACTGTATATAAACACTGAATAAAACTTGAGTATGAGGCGTGGTGTTAACCATTTTCAAGAATAAGAGTCATGGTTTCTTGGCTAAGGGTTCAGAATCTGGGTTTTGAAATAAAGCTTTAACGTATTCCAGAGCTTCAGGCAAACCTTTGCTCTCAGGACTTGTTTCCTCTTCTGCTAAGTGATATATTCCATGTTTCATCATCTCTATCTCAGAAATTCAATGATTCTGTAAAAAGAGCTTTTGAATGAGTATGGGGAAGATTTCTGTCACTGGGAGCACGACTGGTTGCAAATTGCAGTGTGATTCTTGCGGATGCCACATCACGAGGAAAGGATCATGGGAAGAGTCCATTTTCAGGAGGGTATATGCCAACTTACATAATCTAAACTTTTTGTTTCATCTTTGATGGAATAATCATCCTACTTCTAACAATGTAGTTTAAAGAGCTATTTTTCTTCAAATTTATATTCAGTAACACCCTCAACGTTTCTTAAATTACTACTGTCAGTTAAGACAAGAACAAAACAAGAATGTTAAAAATACATTGTGTTTCCATGCCATTGCCACAAAAACTGAACAGCCAAATTGCCAACAAAGGCCTTCTTTTCAGGGAAGATAATTTGCATGTGGGGCTTCATTCAAGTACTTTGAAAATGTGTCCAAGGAAACATAGCAATTGAAACAATTATCAGAAACTGGTTGTATTTCATTCTAAATCACTGATTTCCAAGACACTTTTGGTAAACTAGAGGAGGATCAAGGGAGAGTATTTGGAACTTATTCTTGTCCTTGAACATATAGGAAAATTTTGATTATTCTCTAGTTTGGTCCATGGCATCTCGATCTATTTCCCTGTCATGCTCCTCCAGTGTTTGCAGGTGAAATTTACATTATTAGGCTTATAACTGGGTAGAACTTTGGTGGGTGTCTACCTGGAAGACAGTTTTAGTATTTAGTAGACATTCTAGCTGATAGTTTGTAAAATAATGTTGGAAGTCTATGGAGCCAATGGGCTTGAATGTAATTTTCTTTAAGGGTTTTCCAGAAGGGAGAAGCAAGAGACAAGGCCAGATCAGTGTCATATAGGTGCAGACAAATCTCAATATCTTAGCATTGATGATATAGTTGAGACAGTGAGTTGCTGAGGGAAGAAGGCAGGGCTTGAAGTCCAATGTCAAGACCTGGTACGACCTTGGGGTGTTCCCTCGATATCTCTGGGCCTAACTGTCCTCTTCTGCATGATGAATGAGTCAATCCACATGAAGCCCAAGGAGTCTCAGTTCCAAGGTTCTAAAGTCTTATTTCCTACAAACTCAGGGAGACAAGCTGATTTACAAAAAATTTTGCAATCGCCTATTTTGCTTCTGAATGAAAAATCATAGGGAGTCAAGCTTATTATAATAAAAATATTCACACCTTTTATTTCAGTAAAGACTACCAATTTTAGGCAAAAGATGTGTAATAGCTTCTAGATTGTTAATTATCTTTTAACTTTGGGAGAAGCTTCATTTACTTTCCCCAACGAGTGTGCTTTTACTCTTAAAGCCCAAATGTGAAGAATCAATCACTCTAACTACAAACACATTTGACTGTTTTTCTTCACACATACGCACGTATACACACACATCTATCTGTCTATCTATCCATCTGTTTATCTATGCAATTATATTTATGTATATATGTTTGATTCACTGAAATATTTTTACTGCTTAGAGCTTATAGCTACTTCATGGTTTAAGGAATAATATTTTTCAGGCACAAGCATGCACAACAATGCTATCAGTTTGTGAAGAGTAAAACAAAGACATTGGTACAATCTGGAATTTCTAGGCAATTTACCCCAGGAAGTCAGCTTTCCCTAGAGTGAACTTCTGTCTATTTTAACACTTCACTGGAGACACATCGTTCAAGTTTGCTAGACTCAGTTTAAGACTAGAAGGCTCAAAAATCATGAAACCATTAGCAATAATGAATTATCTTTCTGATTGTGTTTGTTTGCTTGCTTCTACCCTGTACTCCTGGTATGACCTTTCTGTTCCTTGAGAGTGGTATCTAGGCTTTTCTATAAAATGAGAGGAAAATGGGATTCTGCCTACAAAAGAAAGACATTTCTGAAACTATTCTTAATTCTCAGGGGAAGGCGATACATACGTGTAACTTGTAATTTAAAAAATTGAAGATCCCCCCAAACTGGTGTGGCTTATAGTAAAATACATAAGTGCAGTAAAACAGAAAAATCATGAATAGAAGAGTAAGAAGAACTGACTGTAAGAGGAAAAAGAGCAGGAGTCTTTTGTTTGTTTTTAATGTTGTTCTGTCTCTTTTGTTTGTTTGTTTTTTTTTTTTTTTTTTTTTTTAAGAACTGAAGATCAAGCACGAAATCATTACCCTCAGGAAGTTTTACACCTGACAAAATTTGTTTCCCTAAGGGTAGGGCAGTTCAGTGGCCTTACTATGGGATGTGAGAGTCTCTGACTTGGAGGCGGCTGAGCCTGGCAAGTAGTAACTATCAGCAGTTACCATCTGACAGTTATTCTGTGGCTTAAGAAAAAATGGCTTGTGGTCACAGTCCAATCCCTGCTGGACAGGTATCCACATCATAAGAAACCACCATGAAATCTGGCACCGAGACGAACTATTATTGGCAGCAAAGAGAGAAGGGCCTGAATCAGCATTCAGACTTGAGATCCCTGAACATCTAACCTGGTCACTTGGGGTCAGGGCTGAGGGAGGCAAGTTTACAGGGTAAAATGGGAGCAGGGACGGGCCCGTGGCCTGAGCGCCTTCGACAGTCCATGGACAAAATGACCATTCTGACTTCTAGGCTTTCTCGTCTGGCACAGGTTTATGCACTTACTTTCACAAAGAAAAGGAAATCCCCTCTCCCTTTATAAAGAATACAGTTTTTATCAGCCAGCTGAAAAATATAAGCAGACCCTACAGGCACTGTTACTCTCTCATGGTGTATCTAAGCACTCTGGGTTGTTTGTTTTATGCACTGTCACTGCGCTGAGATAGCTCACATTTTTACAGAATGGCAAAGTGATGATGAAGAAAAGCACAGAAATCCAGACCCCAAGTTCTCAGCAGTGGAAGTATGCCTTGTGGTGAGCTGGCAGGTTCATGGGTAACTCCTGCTGCCCATTTTAAGGGAAACAGAGGACTGATGGTTGTTCTATCCAGAGAGCAGAATTCTCAAGGCCTTATTTTTCTTAAACTTGATGTCCTCATAGGCCCCGGTATCTACTGCAGAGAAGCATAAATGGCTTATTCTTCTAGTAGGAGCTCCCTTTGCTTCCTTCACATCTCCGTAGCTGGCTATTTTTAATCAGCACACAGTTAAATTCATCCCAGAATGGAGAGAGCATAGTGATAGATCAAAGGTGTTCCCAGGGCATTGCCACCAATATGTCAACAGGAGAATTTACCTGGCCCAGGGGCCCCAACAGTCATTAAACAGGGGAGCAGTCTGGGGCGCCATTGAGCTCCATGGAATTATAGCTAATGCTGACCCTGGTAGGGTGGGTGAGGGTGGGTGCACCTCCTGCTGGTCAATAAATGAGGTAAATTTAATGGCAGCCTTTGAGGTGAACCAATGTTTTATTCCTTGGCCAAGGGTGAAAAACACGGCTGGCTGGAGGGAGCAGAGGGTGATATTTAGGAGTGTGGAGAGGCAGGCAAAATGCTCGTAAAGAGCTTGGAAAATGCTTATAAACGTGGTTGAGAAGAGAGGAGGCATTGGAAACAAAAGCAGATTTTCCAAACCAAATCTCTGAGATGCAATTATATTCCTTTCTTTCTTCCTTTTTTTTTTTTTTTTTTTTTTTTTCTGGAGACAAGCTCTGGTTGAACTGTGTGGTACAACTGCTAACAGCCTTTTGCCAGAAGGAGTCAAGTAAACATGGCAAAGAAATGTTTTTCTCCTTTAGGGAATATTGACTTTTCTCTTTCCTGTGACTATTTTTTTTTTTTTTAACCCTACCTGGAAGCAGTCATAGTTGTTATAATCATATCGAACTAGATGCATGGAAATGAATCGGCTTCAAAAGGACTTAGCATTAGCGCGTGGTAAAGTCAATGTAGTCAACATAGAATAATTAAAGTTTTCTGAGTTTTGTCTTTTTCCTTCACATTGTATTTGGTAAATTTCTTTGGATACTCACAGCTTTTGGCATTTAAATGACAGATGTGTCTGCTTTTACACTAAGTCAAAGACAACTTTTTACTATGTCCACCACAGCTTCAAAGTGAAAGGAACAGAACATAATTGTAAACAGGAAAAAGTGGGACCGACACGATTAAGGCAAATACAATCTAATTGTAAATTATCATGACCGAGAGTCGAATCTAATTTCCAGTGGTTCACAATACTTAAAATATATAGTTATTTGCCTTTCCAAAACAGCAACAACAAAAAATGATTTGCTTTACTTTCTCATCTTAACTGACTTTTGACTCACAGAATTTTCCCTGTAAATGATTTTTAAATTGAAAGAAAGGTATGGGAAAAGGCTCAATAAACTCCTAGTACTTTCCCATTTAGGAAACACCGGAGCATACGTTGTCTGATATTTCTGGTAATTTAAATTAGTCATGTGCAAAGGAAACACTTGGCCTCTATTAAATACTTAAATACTTCTTATTTTACTGGTCTGTTTCCTCACAATAATGAAAGTAGAAGTCCTTATGGTTTCTAAATCCTTCAATTTGGAACAGACTAGGAGTTGATAATATTCATGCCAATAGAGCGTCTGATTAATGCTACTTAAATAAAATCTGCATAGTCCCTTAAGTCTCAAAAAAGCAGTGTGTTAAACCTATAAAGCGACAGCAATGAGTTTTTGGATTGCTTTTCTCCCTGGTGAGCTGCAAACTGCCTTCTACTGGGGAAGGTTCCCAGAGTTAGCATTTTTATCTTCTAGGGCCACGTGGGGGAAGGCAACTGTAAAAGCCCCGGCCATCACCAGGGGGCGCCAAAGGACAGCGCCTGTTTGCATAATAAGCTAAGGGGCACTGCAGAAAGAGTAGAAGAGAGTTACCCTGAAGAGAAAAAAAACTAGTACTTAGATACACCTTGGGCCATGGAGGAGAAGCTTCTTATGATTTGTGCAAAGAGTCCGCAATCACTAAAGACGGATGGGATCATTGCACTCCCATCTGGAAAACCTCATTTTATAAAGGAGTCTGAGATCTGGAGAGGTGAAGGAACTTGTCCAAACACCCACCGGTGGACTGTGGCAGAACTGGGACCAGTACTGGGATCAGAACTGAAGTCTCCAGATCTTTCCTTCAGAACTTCTTCCTCTCCCCTGTGCTCTCCCCTCACAATGAAAATGCTGCAAGAGAAGTTCACACACTGCGTTTGACCCGTTTCCACTCTTCTTGGCAACACTTTGGTGGATGGAAAGTCATCTCCTTCCCTGAACTCAGGTTTTGAAGAAAAGACATCGGGAATTTCGCTCCCTACTCCCTCCTTAGAGATTCTTACAGAAGGGATCAGTGTTCTATTTCGTGAAACCGCATTCCTATTGGAGTGTGTTTTAATTCTTTCCTCACTTTTTATCTCTACTTTTCCAGTGAGGGCCAGCTGTAAGATTTTTCTTATTTCTAGACTCTGTTGGCCTCTTGTCAAAACTAACAAAATCTCTCATGCCAAAAAATACATTAGGAACCAATATTTTAAAATATATTAAAATGTTTGTGTTATAATGCATGCTAAAAACCCATTTTCAACTGATACAGATCCAAACTCTCCAGATAAAACCTATGTTCTTGCCTTGTGATAGAGCCTCTGGTTTCTCCGTAAAGAACCGATTTCAGGCCCATATTATGGATCTGAGTGAAAAGCCCACCGCATCACATATATTAGAATTAGAATCATAAACTGAAACCTTTTAGAGCGTCTATTGATTTTAACGTGCCTGGTCCATAGGCGACTTCAGTGAGTCCACTTCTTCCTAATTTGACAGCTGCTCTGGAATGGCCAGAGCTTGGACTAATGAGGTTACAGCTGTCAGGGTTAATCAACAGATCCAAATATGAAGTAGGAATTGGGTAGCTGGTTTCAGTTAATTTGTGCAAATGTACAGATTGGGTGGGCCATATTTACACTGGTGACTCAAAACAAACTTTCAGGAATGGAGCCAAGTATGATCTCACCAGTTTTCAGCTCCACTCTGGGGAGATAAGACACACATTACAGAAACAGGAGACGGAATACAGAGGAGTTCAGAACCCCGAACTGCCCTTGCAAAGCCCATTTCTCTCCATCATATTTTCCTCTTAATCAAGGATCTAATTTAATTTCCAATACATGAGTCGGACTGCTCCTGAACAAGTTCTCAAACTGTCCGGATGATTCAGCGTGGGCTTTGTGCGTCTTTTCCCCTTGCCACGGGGCTTTATATAAGAGCTGCCCCTCCCCCGATCTGTGCACTTACGAGCATCCAGCGTGAGTCCATGATCGCTGCACATCCATTTTGTTATGAAAACATCATTCTATTAATATAAATACAGGCTGCATTTGCCAGGGCTAACTAGAACAGGTGCAAAGTCTTTAGATGCTTGCTGGTACTGAGAAATGAAAAGGGTGGACAAACAGTTTTCTGTGGTAGCTCTGCTGGTGTCAATGTAACATTCATCTCTGTTGCATTCCTTGATGTTCATGGAAGGTAGCCCGGGAAACTCAACACCACTAGCTTGTAGGGTGGAGAGGGAGGAAGGAGGAAGAGAACGATAGCGATGACATGGTCTCTAGGATTCTGTTTATGCAAATATTCTCTTCTTGATCTGGGGCTCACATGGGTTATGTATAGAGTGCCTTCTGTCAAATCTCCTGCTGCAATTTACAGGATGCTGCCAACATAAATATTCTGCTGATGCTGAATTTAGAAAATAGCTTAAAGGCTCCTGATGTTTCTCTTCTCCCCCCCCCCCTTTTTTTTTTTAAATCTTATCCATGTGACTGCCACTGTGTTGCCGGTGGTTTCAAATTCACTTTGTAGTTTTCCAGGCGAGAGAAAGTCATTGCCGAAAGGTGCATCGGGGCTCCAGTCCCTATCATTAGAATCATCTCAAGATTTCACTTGGTTTTAGGAAGTGAAAGCCTTGAATGCATGTGCCATTGCAGAACTGTCTTAATAAATAAACAATAAATATTCTGTGTGATAGCTGTGGATCTTAAGTGTGGGATTTTACACTTCTGGCGAGCCCACCCTCAGAATTGAGTTCCTGAATGTATGATTGTATCAAACACACACACACACACTCTCACATATAGTAGTTTGGGATTAATTGTTGCCAGTTCTATCATGGTGGTCTCTCCCCCACAGTGTAGGCAGAATTCTAAGATGACCCCCAGGATTCTTGCTTCTCAGGGTGCACACGCCATAAAATCTCCTCTCCCTGAGAGTGGGTAAGGCCTGTGACTGTGATGGGACAGCATCCCTCAGATTATCTGGTGTTATTTAGCAGAAGCGGAGACATTTTAAAGATGTAATGAAGGTCTCCAAACAGTTGACTTTGAATTAATTAAAAGAGAGAGTATTTCAGTGGTCTGACCCAATTAAGTGAGCCCTCTAGCAGAGGGACTAGGGCCCTCCCTGAGGTCAGAGACTGTCCTGCTGGCTCTCAGGAGTCCGTTGCCACGTTTCTGAGAGGGCCCATGAGAGGCCACATGGCAAGAACTACTGGGATCTGCAGGAGTTGTGACAGACCCTCAACTGCCACCTAGACATACAACAATGACCTCGGTCCTACAACCAACAAGGAAGTGAGTTCAGTGACAACCTTGTGAGCTCAGAAGAGGATCTTGAGTCCTAAATGGGCTCACAGCCCTGAATGACACCTTGATTTTGGTCTAGTGAGGCCTTGAGCAGAGAAGCCAGTTAAATAACCTGTGAAACGATAAACCAGTGTCACTTGAAGCATCTAAGTTTATAGTAATTTGTTATGCAGCAATAGCAAACAAATACATCCCTGTTCAGTACAACTTGCATCTAGGCTCTGATCACATATAACTGTCATCCTTAAGAAAGGGAAAATTATGCATGCCACAAATGACCTGCTACAAGGAACATCCAATTATAAATGGTGGCAGTGGTTGTTACATTCTTGTCAAACTTCTCATTTTCTTCTCTGCCTGAGGGTTAGTGGCTACTCTTTCATTTCTCAAAAGGGATGGGAGTTTGTTTGAATTCTGATTGAAGGCTTCAAAACACAACATCATAATCAAGATGCATCACAGTTTTGTTAGGGATTAAATAATTATGCATGAGGACTCCCAGATTTTTCTCTGTGCTGCCTTACTGGACCACTCTGACTTGTCACTAGGCTAATCTTTTGGCTTTATAATAAAGAACTAGAGGGAAAGGGAAAGGAAAGAGTGACAGGAGGCACACAGACCAGGGCTGGAGATTTGTTTGGGGACTTCGTTGTGGCAGAGATTGTCCTGACCATGAAATCATGTGTCCTATATCCCTGGTCCCAGGAGCCTTGTCTCGTGTGTAGTTGATATTAATAAGCAATTTTTAATTAGCTACATTAAACATAGATGGCAGGAAAAGGGGGATTAAAGAGGTATTCTGCACTTGGCATATCCCCTTCACAGTATTACAAATTGAAATAAATGACTGAAGTCTTCTTGAAATGACTCTAATGAACTGGACTCTGTTCTTTGAACTGTGACACCACCTAAAGTTTGGACCATGGGGATAAAAGATTTGTAAACACGAACTGGGCACAAAATCTTGAGTGCTTTTGACATTCTTGGCCTTGGACCTTATGGTCACCATAATGTACAAGATGCACGTCCTGCTCTAGTTCTTCTGATGTCCTGGGATGTGATACCAGATCTGTCTTCGCCCGTTGTAGGTAAGGATAGCAGAGGGGCCAACTCAGTCCACCCACAGGCTCCAGCACCATCGGTGGGACTGTGTATCTGGCCTGAAGCCCAGGCATGTCTGACTTGTACTCCTGAGCAGAAGTGAAACAGAAGTGCCACCCAACTTTTTCTTTACTACAGTGAATTTTCAATGCTCTCAGCCCTGATTTCACCCCACAATTGACAAATCCAATTTAATTACTACTGTTTGGCATCATACACAGGAATGCAAAGATTTCCTTTTTTTTTCCTTTGCGTGTGTGTGTGTGTGTGTGTGTGTAGAAGTTCCCAGGGCCAGGGATCAAACCCATGCCACAGTGGGGGACAATGTCAACTCCTTAACCATTAGGCCACCAAGGAACTACAGGAAGGCAAAGCTTTAAAAAGAAAGGAGAAAGCATGGTTTATATCTCTAGTGATTTTTCTTTTTACATTTTTTTTTCATTTTACGGATGCACCTGTGGCATATGGAAGTTCCCAGGCGAGGGGTCGAATTAGAGCTGCAGCCACTGGCCTATGCCACAGCCACAGTAACACCAGATCTGAGCTGAGTCTGAAAACTTTGCCACTGCTTGTGGCAATGCCAGATCCTTAACCCACTGAGCGAGGCCAGGGATTGAACCCGCATCCTCACAGAGACTATGTGCCACAGTGGGAACTCCTCTAGTGATGTTTAAGTAAATCACCAACATACAAAGCTTAGGTATTGACATGTGTAAATGGAAATCTGCTTATTTTTTGTAGAATGATTGTTAGCAAAACTACAGCCTGTGGGCCAAACCCACCCAGTTCCCTGCTTTTATAAATAAAGTTTTATTGGAATGAAGGCATGTTTATTTGGTAACATAGTACTTATGGTGTTTCTCATGCTACAATGGCAGAGGTGGGTAGTAGTTGAGACATAGACCATCTAGCAAAGCCTAAAACATTTCTACCAGTTTCCTTAGAGGAACATTTGCCAACCCCTATTTTAGAAAGACCTCTCTTATTTTTGTTATCGTGGAAAGCTATGGAAAAAACATCTTTGTGGCAAGACAGTTTGGTCACTTAGGAAAAGAAAATATTTATATGGGTCAATTTGGAACACTTCTAGCTCTGAAAAAATCATTAGCAAGAACCATGCTTTCTTATAATCAAGCTCGGTATTTTGCAAGCATCATTATGTTGGATCCCATAATAGCTCTATCAGGTCCTACTATTCCCATTTTACAGATGAAAAAGTTGAAACTGATGGAGGACAGGGAACTGGCAAAAGACTGTTATACTTGGGAATCGAATCCATGTATCCACGTCTGTCTGAATCCAGAGCCTGGGATCTGATGATCACAATGTATCAAGGTAATAAATACCAGTACCTTCTAACCAAAAGAGGTGGGAAATCAGAACGAAAAAGAGAAGAAAATCTTTCTATTTTTAAGCCAAATGACTATTTGGGGATTGCAAATAAGTGGTATAAAAACAGTGTAAAGAGATTTATTTCACCCACTAAACATACCCTTAACGTTTTAACAGGTTTTCAGCAAGTCTTGCCTGAAACTTCCTATTTTTAGTCCCCATCTTTGAGGAATAAGAGCCATTCATTGGTCCAATAAACACTGAGTATCTACTGTAACGAGACACCCCACAGTGTTGGAAGACCATCCTTTCCTCCAGATGGGATGTTATTTACTCACGTAAACTTTTATTTTTCACCCTCAGAACAAGAAGAAGATGGTGCTTGCCAAACTGACACATTTGTTGGGCAAAAACTTCCAGTTAAGAAGAAGGATACCTTTTTGAGGCTGCTTAAGTAAGAGTCATATATCAAGGAGTCTCTAGCCTAACCTAGGAGGTCAATGTGAAGCCCTCAGTAAATGGACCTAGAATTGAATAGGATCGCATTGTCTGTGAATAAATTAAGGCTTTCATTTCCAAGGCTTGGAAAAAGTCTCTGAAGGTCATTGAAACTGGGGATCAGGGAATATCGATTTTATATATATATATTTTTTTGCATTACAAGCTAGCAATTGCTCCTTGAAAATATATGTAGAGCAGTAATTCTCTACAGGAGGTGTGGCGAGGGATGGTTCTGCTTCCCAGGAGATATTTGAAAATGTCTGCAGACATTGTCACAAACCTTGGGAGAGTGTTACTGGCATCTAGCGAGCAGAGGCCAGGGATGCTGGTAAATAAACATCCTACAGTGCATAGCACTGCCCTCAGCAAAGAATTATCCAACTCAAAATGTTAGTAGTGCAGAGTTGAAAAACTGGGGCTTAGAGGTTTTATTAGCTTCAAGGGCTCTAGAACACTGACTTAGTTTAGAAAGTCCTATAGGTAGAAGGAGAGATGAACTAGTTTGCTTAGGAAGAAGCTTATGTAACAGCATCATCTAGTCCACCCTGGGGTTAACTTCCACTGACTTAGTTGTTGGCGTAGAGTGAATGTTCAGATCCATCTGTTTTATGTTCTTTAATATCTTGGAACTTATCATTAGAGTTTATGATCTTTCCTTAGGGCTGCTATAACAAAGTACTACAAACTGGGTGGCTGAAAGAACAGAACTGTGTTGTCCCACAGTTCTGGAGGTTAAAAGTCCAAGATCCCAGTGTCAGCAGGGTTGGGTTCAAAGGGACCCGAGGGAGAGCCTGTTCTGTGCTGCTCTCTGAGTTTCTGGTGGTGCGCTGGTCATCTTTGGCTTCGGCTGAAAGATCCCAGTCTCTGCCCTCACCTCCACATGGCATTCTCCCTGTGTCTGTGTGTCTGTGCCCAGTTTCCCCTTTTTATAAGGACACTGGCCATACTGGATTAGTGATCCCTCTAATGACCTTATTTTAATTAGATGACTTCTATAAAAGACCCTATTGCCGAATAAACCACAATCTGAGGCACTGGGAGTTAGGACACCAATCTCTCTTTTTCTGGGTACAACTCAGCCTGTGGAGCACCATAGGCCAACACTGTTCTAGAAATAGCCAGTTCAGCAGTCATGCATTTCCACCATTTCCTAAGTGTCCATTTTCTTTTCGAGACTTGAGAAAAGCAGACATTCTGAAGACTGAGTGGGAGAGATTGAAATGAACATTCCACTGTCAAGTGGTAAAATTGATATGAATAGAAATTAGCGTTCAGTTCATTCATGGCACCTTTCTCTACCACAGTAAGTGGTTTTTTAAACTCCTTGTAAACATTCAGCAATGTCTAGTATATAAGCATTAAGGAAGAGAAGTTTGCTCACAAAAAAGCTGCATTTGTCCTGAAATTGAATCTGAGCAACTTTATTTGCACTTAAAGAGAGACAGCGTTGGGCAGATTTGCTTCCATTATCATCTGTCCACGTTCCTAAGTCGTCCCCCTGCAGCCTGTGGTTCCCTTTGGTGGTCAGTGGGAGGCTTAAACAAAAGAGCCCAATGTGCTCACTGCAATCCCGCCACCCCAAAGTGACCAGCCCAAATTACCTGTGACCTTTCCCAGGAGTGTGAGCAAAAAAACTTTCTGGAAAGAGGGAGTGATAAAGACATTTGGACTTCATTCTTTCATGGGTTTGCTCATAGGAATGTTTCTTGGCGAGACACTAAGAATAAACCCAGTTATTGAAGAGGGAGCTGGGAAGTTGACAAGCATGGCTAAACCCAGCAGAGAAATTTGATGAGGAAATTAGATGCTGTGTAGATGGTGTTTAGTGATTAGTCTTCTGAAAGCCAGGATTATTATATAAGTAAGTGGGGGGAGGGCAGTATATTGTGCCCAACAGATTCCGTTTATACAGGTATTCTTCCAGCTAATTAGACCCGTAATGCTGCATTTGTGTATGAGTTTCTCACAAACGCTTTTCCATGGTATACATTAATGAGATGAAATGCAAAGTAGCAGCTTGTTCGTTTCAAAAGCAGATCGTAGCAAAAGGAATTAGGATTAATAAAAATGTACAGCTAAGATCTACTCCTATAATAGGGTAAACCACGCATTTCAAACTTTATATATTCATTAATATTTGGATTGGAGTGTACCTATGGCAATAAAGAATGCTGGTCCCACAAACATATAACACAGAGGAAGAGATACATTAAAAACCCTCCCCAAATGAGCATTTAAAAATCATTTTCAGTGACTTCTATCCCAACTAGCACCAGCTTCTCATCTTTGCAACCTCCAAGCCTCATGTAATTGTATTGTTCATTCTGAAAGGCTTTTCTAATTTTGCTTTAATTCAACCGACCTGAAGAGATAATATGTAATGAGCTTACCTAGCACAGTATCTGGCACATAATAAATGCTCAGTAAAGTGGGTTGTCCTCTCCTCATTTTAATTCCCATCTTCATTCTGGCTCACACTCCCGTGGTCACACTCAGAAGGCAAAGATGCCATGCGTTGGTGAGAAATGGTGTAAAAATCGCCTCTCGGCTGTGCACACGGTATGACTGTGCTGGTGCTTTGCTCAGCACCCTCTGCCCTTGTCGCATGCAGCCAGACCAGCTGCAGATTAAATGGCTTGTTTAAACTGCAGTAAACAAATTTTATATGTGGATTCCTTTGACAGCCATTATGACCCTTTTGTGGGAAAAATTCAAACTTAGCGAAGTGAAAATTCAAGTGTCTGCAAATGTGGTCCATGTTTCAGATTGAACAGACCAATTTTTTTTTTTTTTTGGTCCCAAATTGGTGAGATGAAGGGAGAAAGCACTTTCCTGCCTAATGTCAAGCATGAAATTAGCAAAACTACATTCCGGGTTGTCTCTTAAAACCATTTCATCCTTGATTTTTAGGAATTATACATTTCACCTGGCCTTATAGTCATTGCTTTAAATGACTTACGGGTCTGTGGGTGCCTCAGTTCGTGGATTCTACCAACGAGTCAAATATTTGAAAACAATTCTAGAAAGTTCCAGAAAGCAAAAATTAAATTTTCCCATTCCAGGTAATTATTTATATGACATTTACATTGTATTTACAGTTACTTAGAATTTAAATGGTGTTAGGTATTATACGTAATCTAGAGATGACTTATATTATACTAGAGGACATGTATAGGTTATAAGCAAACACAGGGCCACTTTGTATAAGGGATTGGAGCATCCATGGATTTTGGTACCTGTGGATGTCCTGGAACCAGGGGATGACTGTATTTGTTTTTGCTGATTATTATTTGTTTAAACAATATACTCCCAAGGTCACTCAAAAGAGAAGGAATACAGACTAGTAATGAATTAATTTTCTGGAGCTTAATTAGCTAGTAAGGACTATTTACTGAATCAGTACTTGTTCTAAGCAAGACATACAACAGAGACTTCTCCAGGTTTTTCTGTGTTGAAATTTCATACGATTGGCTTAGAAACCGTCACTGGGTGATGGAGGTCATCACCATTACAAATAGATTTTTCTCCTCTTTCTTAGCTACAACCCAGTGTTTTATATATACAGTGAGAAATGAGGCACAAGCCAAAAAAACAGAAAATTGCTAACGCTGATTTGTCATTTAAACGAAGCTAACTTATGTATATTTTACATATTTTATGAATACATACCGCTTGCAATAATAATGGCACTTAGCTTGCACATATTGCAAAGAACTTAGTTTTTTACATACCTTTATTCATTTTTTCTTTAACAAACTAATGGGCAAAAATTATTTTTAGTCCCATTTTACAGATTAGGATATTGAGGTCCGGAGAGCTTAAAGTAATTTTTCTGAGATCACACAACTGGTTAAGTGGGAGGAGAGCTGAAATTCAAACTCGGGCTCCAGATCTCATTCTCTTCAACACTACATAAAAGAACGAAAGAAAGAAGAGAGAAGGAAAGAAAGAAAAGAAGGAATGAAGGAAAGAAGAAAGGAAGGAGGGGAAGAAGAGAGGAAAGAAGGAGGAGAAAGAAGAAGAAAGAAGAAAGAAAAGAAAAAGAGCTTGGAATGGAAGAAAGATCTCAAAGAACAGTCTCAAATCAATAAAGCTTTTGCTTCAAGAAATTAGAGTGTACAATAAGCCCAAAACAAAGAAAATAATTAAAAAAAATCAGAAATCAGTGAAATTGGAATCAGAAGATAATAGAGAAAATTAATAGACCAGCTTGGACATGAAACTAGACAAAAGGTTTTGGGTCTGTTAATGCTTTGCATTTAAATAATTGATTTTATTTTTTAATTCTTAAGGTAGAAATTTCATTTTTAGACTCTTAATATAATATTATCCTTTGTACTAAACTATCATATCGAGTCACTGTATTTATAAACCACTTAGAAGTTTATTTTTATAAGCTTGACAGTTATAATGAAAGTGTTTTGTAGCCCAAAATTTCATATTTAAATAAAAAGCATGCCTTTTGAATATGTATGAGGATTTTGTGCACACACATTCTTCATTTCACATATTGCTAAATTAATTGTTTTAGGCATAAAAATAGTCAGTTTTTTCTGAAGTGAACATCTTGCTTCACAAAAGATGCGGAAGAAGTACAGTGCCATTGAATTCATCACGAATGCTTGCTCTGTTTTTCTTGCAAACCCTGCCAAACCAAAAGTGTTTCAGGGGTTTATTTTACCTTTAAATGGAAGGACCAATTCCTCAGAGGGAAATTACATTTTGCACATTACAGTTAAAAATTATGTTTATCTTATTTTATTTTTGCAGCAGAAGGATTATGACAAAACAGTTTTCTCTTTGCAGTCGTCAGTTGCCAAGATAGCCTTGAAAATGGGTTGCTCATTTTCCTTTCTGAGGGCTGTTATTTCAAGTATGTTTTCCCTCTCCACGTTTTTTGCCAGCTGTGCAAATTTTTATAAAACAGCTTCAATATGAATCTTTTATGACTGTTCTTCAGTTATCTGAGTTATACTAAGCACGAAAGGCATAAGAGATATTAGCTACTTTGGATACTGGCTCAGAGAGAGGGCAGCATGCACTCCACACAAAGGAAACTCAATCCTCTAACAGCTAATTAAAAAAGCATTACTTTCCACCAGGGCTGACCTCCAGCCATATAAAGGATAAAGATGGCTGTCTGTCAATCATGTTTACCTAACAAATTCTGGCACGGGATCATGATGAATGGACAAATCTAAAAAGGGACGATATTGCTCAGAACTCCTAGGTACTCTTAATACCACCTTTAAAGAGGCAGAAGACCTCATCAGTAATTTGAAACCCCTGCCTCAGTGCTAGGGATACACGAGGGCTAAATCTGCCGAGGACGGCAGATCCTGGATACAAGAAGGCAGGAGAAACATTTTTTTCACACTTGCAGGGATTTTGATGTAAGTGTACTTAAGATATTATAACAAGTTCCTGTACCTTAAAGTTTTTACTCAGATATTTTTAAGCCCTTTCAACCACTCACTTGAGGGTAAGTCAAAGGAACTACCAGTAGACTGATTAGTTCTTTCCTGCAGTTATCTCCAACTTGCAGGAAGGAGTCCTTGAAATCATTTAGTCCAGCCCCCTGTTTCCAGGCAGGCCAGGGATATCCTTGTCTCCTTCAGTCATGTAAGTAAGGAGGAAAAGGTGAGTCCGTAATTTACTTTGCTGTGCTACTACAGAGACTGCAGGTTTTTATAGCCCAGATATTTCTAAGTCTAAATTAAATTCTACCATTTTCAAAGTAGCTTTCGATTTGCCCCTCATTTTTTTTTTTTTTTTTTTTTGTCTTTTTAGGGTTACGCCCGAGGCATATGGAGGTTCCCAGGCTAGGGGTCAAATCGGTGCGGTAGCTGCTGGCCTATGCTGCAACCACAGCAATGCAGGATTCCAGCTGCATCTGTGACCTACACCGCAGATTACGGCAATGCTGGATCCTTAATCCACTGAGCAAGGCCAGGGATCCAACCTGCATCCTCATGGATGCTAGTCAGATTTGTTTCTGCTGAGCCACAACTGGATCGCCAATTTTGCCCTTCATTAAAAAAAAAAAAAAAAGTCAGCAAGGAGTTCCCACTGTGGCTCAGGGTGTTAAGAAATTGACTGGTATCCATGAGGATGTGGGTTCAATCCCTGGCCTTGTTCAGTGTGTTAAAGATCTGGCATTGCAACAGGCTGTGGCATAGGTCCAAAATGTGGCTCAGAGCCAGTGTTGCTGCGGTGTAGGCCTGCAGCTGCAGTTCTGATTCTACCCCTTTCTAGGAACTTCCATAAGCCGCAGGTTTGGCCTTAAAAAAAAAATGAAAACAAAAAAAGATTAAAAAATAGCAGATCTTTACAATCAACTATAAAATATCCCTTCACAAGTTTCCACTATGGGAGCTGCTTGGAAGAGAACACTGGAAAGAAAAACGTTCATGCAGGGAATAGTAGTTAGCCTTATTTCTATCTGGTAAAGGTATGGCTATTACTCCAGGCTTTCTAACTTGTGTTTCCCAACACGGTTTTTACTACAGCCAACCTGTGCTTATCATTCTTGCTGAGCTTACTTTATCTGTTTTAATAGTGATTTTGGACCTCAACAGGAAGAGCTAATTTTTCATCATTAATCATAATAATGGAAATAATCATAATACTTCTAATAAAGCACAGTGCCTGAGGAATAGGAAATATAAATGTGCGAGCTATTTGGATGATTTTTACCTGCATTTTTGCGTTCCAGGTGCTTCGTGCCAACATGGCACAATGGCAAAGGATAATCTGGCCAAGTATGTCGGTATATCATCCTATGGTTCTTACTTCTTGGCATTCTGTTTATGCTTTTTGAATTTATTTTTATTTATTTGATTAATACTATATCGTATCTCTTTTCTGTATCATCTTTTGTGCAGATTATTAGTTTTTCTTTCTCCCCTGAATCAGATGGCAGATGTGAAAGTATCTTATTTTGCATTTATCCCAATTAAATATTATGAATTTTTTTGGTTTTAAAATAAGCTCCTTCTCTAATGCATGCATGCATATTCATTTTCCATATTTCCTTGGTTTGCACATATTCCTTATAATATATTTTTAATTATTTTTAAATTATTTAATGCAAGTTAGCCTTTTTTTTTTTTTTTTAAAGACAAGAGGTAGTAGATAGCAGTGGCTTTGGTTCAGCCATTCCTTGGGGAAAGTGATATAATCTCTCAGTGCTTCAGTTATTCACAAGTAATACTATTGTAATAAAGTATTTTCTCTTAGGATTATTGTGAAGATTGCAAGGATTGATGCAATACTTAGGATAGTTTCTAATACATAATACACACTGTAAATATAGTTATTATCAAGAGCCAACCATCTCCTTAATACTGTGACGATATCATTCAAAGATCCAAGCAACTGATAAAAAACAAAATTCTTTGAAAATAATTCTATTTTTCTTCTCCATTGCATTTGTCCTATGTGTGTCTCCTTCTCTCCGCTCTGGCTGATAGTCCAGCATAAGAAGTTACTCAGTGGTCGAACACCCTCTCGTGTATATGTTCCTTCACAATTAGCAAAACTATATTATCCCTGTTCTTGTAGTGTATTTATAGGACATATTCAGGTAATTGGGTTGTAGAGTCAACTTATCAGACCTATTTTCTTCTTGTAGTTTGTTAGATTTGCAGTTCTGAGAAAAACATTATCGGGCTAATTTGGTTAATTGATCTCACTCATTGCATTAAAATTTTACTTAACTCAGTGGTTTTGATCCTCATAAATAAGTTTTAGGTGATGAGTTTTAATGTATTTCCCACCTTTTGTTTAAAATTTTAGTGGTCATGACCTCTTCCACGTCTATTTTCCTTCAACTGGAGAATGAATTAGTAGTCTTTTTGCCAATTGCTAATGAAAGATTATGTTGTAATTATCAAAATATTCTGATTGATGAGTTTATAGTTATTTTAAAAAATTCTTCCATGTCAATCCAGTATTTTACTATGCAAGGAAGTGAAATGAAGATATCAGGGAATTCGACATAGTGAAATGAATTCAGCATCATCTTGGGGCTGTGTGTGTGTGTGTGTGTGTGTGTGTGTGTGTGTGTGTGATTTCTTGCTACTCTCAAGAAGAGAAAGAGAATTTATATAATTTGTGACATCTTAATAATGCCTTGTTAAAATACATCTGTAACTTGTAATATTTAATTGTGGCGAGAAAGTTTAATTTGCCCTTTCTTTTACTCACATTATAGAAAAAGAATATTTGAGCTGAGAGAAAGTGAAACGCTGAGCAGGGAATATTACGTGGCTCCTTCTTTTTATTTGCTTTCCATGAGCTTTACCCTAAAATTCCTCTAAATGTCTGTCTTCATAACAGTTTTTGGCACTGTTATTTTTGGGTGACCTAATAAAGAATGCAAGACAGGAAAGAAGTGTATGGGCTTTGAGTCCTGCAGACAAATATCTGCAATCGATCATAAAATTTACAACAGATACTAAAAGGAGAAGTGATTTTACAGAAAAAGGATCTAGAATGGCATAATGTCATCATAGGAAAAGACTCTAAATGGTATTTAATTTTAGTGCACTCTAGAAGTGCAACCGATATTTCTTTTCATCTATATTAAAATATTATGCTAAAGGGCTGTAAAAATTGAGGCATTGATACATGTAATTTAAAGTGCTTGGCTTCAATACGATGTCACCCCCTTGAGAGTGATGAGAAACATAGCTGTCTCCTAAACAAAACTTCGTGATAGAATTTGTTTAACCTCACAATGGCCATGGTAGAAGACATTTTGAAGTGTTCAATCAGTGACTCATAAACATAAAAATCCAGAGATCTCTTTCTATACCATGTAGCCCCCTGTGTAATATGACTATCCAACAACATTTTGGAAGCGTTGGGGAAAGAGTAGGCCAGTTGTTCAGGTTAAACTTCCAAGATGGGGAAATACAGTATGGTGGAAAATGAATTGGATATTAGGCACCCCATAAGCTGGCCATGTAGGCATATGTAAAGCATTCCATGAAAAATGTCAAATGAATATTTCAGTTGAGCCATCAAGACAATGTCACAATTCAAAGAGAGCTGTGAGAGTATAAAACAGCATTTTCCTTTTTGTTTTATGAAAATTCCAAACATTAACAGAAGTGGATAGACTAGCATAATGAATCCTTAGCATCTATCACTTAGCTTCAGCATACAACCAGTCTTCCTTCATCTCTAACTACTTGAACAGACTACAGACATCATGGCAACTCAACTTTAAATAACTTCTTGGTAACATATAAGGACACTGTGATGCTTAACATTACATTACCACCACCCCTATGAAAATTTTTACTTTATTTCCTTAATAACCATCAAATATCCAGCCAATGTGTATCTTTCCCTGATCATTTCATAAATTTTTTTATAGATCACATGTTGGAATTGGGGTCCAAAGCTCATGAATCATGTTTGCTTGATATGTCTCCTCAGTCTCTTAATTTATAGCTTTTCCCAACTCCTTATTTTTCTATTTTGTAATTATTTGTTGAAAAAACTTGGGTATTTGTCCTATAGTTTCCCACATTCTGCATTTTGAGGATTTTGACCTTATTTAATAGGTTCTTTTTTTCTCGTAAACTAACAATAAGGTTTAAAGGCTTGAGTAATACCATATCTCCAAAGAAGATGGCCCTAAACTAATCCTCTTACCTCTTCACTCACAGAGGGTAGAAAGAGTAAGGGTTAGAAATGGGAGCCTGTGTTTGAAGAGAGGAGATTGTATGCTATGAGTCCTTTTTACCTCCAATCAAGAGAAATGGACCTTCATGAGACTAGTCTGAGAGCTTAAAACAAGTCATTCCCTCTTCGCCACCCCCAACCCTACCTTTAGTCAGTGTTTGGATCTTGCCTTAAAAATCTTAAAGGTCAGTAAGGGAAGACTAGCTTCTTTGATGTTGAGCCAAGGAGAGCTGGCTGTGCTATTTGTACTCCTAAAGTTTGTCAGACTGGAGGATGTATGAGATCAGCTTGTGGACCCTAAGTATCAAGGGGTGGCATAGGATTAGTTTAGATTCTAACAAGAAGGCTGCTGGGGAGAAGGCACTGGATGCCCATAGACAGAAGGAGCAAGAAAGAGACTGGCCATAATACAGATGGATTTGCCCTTGATAACACAAAGTGTAGGAGGCATCAGAAGACTTAGATGTGATCTGGTTTTTAGGTTTTAATTTCTCTCAAGAGCCAAAGAAAATTCCTAAGAGTGCGAGTCAGATCTTGTTTTCTGTCACTGTTCTTTTCTTTTTTCTTAATGGATTTTATTTCAATTATAGGTGTACATAAATCATCACAAGTCAATTTTACAGATATTGTATCCCAAACCCACAGTGTGTCACTGTTCTATTGAGAGGAGCAGATGGACTGGGAAGGCTGAGTCAAATCTTGGTGATTGGAACACATAGGAAGAAAGACAAAAGTTACGAGAAATGGACTTATTGCTTAAATGCCTTCAATACAATCACACATGATGACGGTGTCAACATTTTCACCTCAGCTTCTTCCCATTCTCATGGCTATTACAATGGCTTTTGCTTCATTTTCTTTTAAAAAATACTTAGGTTACTCCTAGCTCAGACCATTGGTACTTATTGTCAGCTTGTTACGAAACATTTTCTAAAGTCTTTGCATGACCACTTCTAATCATTTGGGAGAAAGTTCCACTCAGAAGACTACTTTTTAAAAAGGCCTTAAAATAACAATCCGCAGTGGCCCCCTCCCCCATCCCCAGTCAACATCTTGCACATTAATGTACATTGCCTTCTTTATAGAACTTATCAATACCGGAACTTGCTGTCTGTTCTTTGGTTCATCCCACCCCAGTTCTAACTGGAGGATTTCCATTATGGACAGGAATTTTTTTTTTTGCTTTATTTTTTTAGGGCCGCACCCGCAGCATATGGAGGTTCCCAGGCTAGGGGTCAAATCAGAGTTGTAGCTGCTGGCCTACACCACAGCCACAGCAATACCAAATCCGAGCCACACTGCAACTTACACCACAACTCATGGCAACATTGGATCCTTAACCCACTGAGCAAGGGCAGGGATCGAACCCGAAATCTTATGGTTCCCAGTCAGATTTGTTTCCGCTGTGCCATGACAGGAATTCCTGGATAGTAACTTTTGCTGACCTCACCAACAGCTATTACAACATACCTTGCATAAATAGTTGCTCAAAAAAGTATCTGTTAACTACTTTACTATTACTTTAATCATTTCTGAATTTAATCTTAATTATCGGTATCACTTTAGAAGTGCTTTGCCAAATGTATTTAATAACCATCAAATTGAACTCTTTGGCACTCTTTGGAAGGAAAGAATATCCAAGTTTCTTAAGTATTTTTTTTATTTAATTTTAATTACTCTAAAACAAAGCTCTTATAATTTCAAAAATTGAAGATAAAGTCAACCTTCTCATTTCACAAATGAAAGAACTCAGAGAGGATAAAGTGTCCTTATCCAAAGGAATGGAAAAATCTACCAGAATACAGGTTTTAAATCAAATGAGCTGCTATTTCTCTTATTTGTATTGTGTGTTCTGTTAATTAGATCAGAAGCTTGTTGTTGATTCACTGATTTGTACTTCTAACTAAATTTCTGCTGCTTCTATTCTAGTACTGGTACATATATAGTGTTCAAGAAATACAAATCGCTCAGTTGATTGACTGGAATATCAGAACACCTTTCAAAACAACATCAAGAGAAATGACATTACAAAAAATGTAATATTATTCAAGTCCCTCCTTCCAACATTTAAATATTATTACAATGATAATTATTCCAAGTAAAATAACATGTTATATACAGAACTGTCTTTACATGAGTGTGTAAATCCAAGGCATTGAAGAAAATCTTTACCCAGAGTTTTGTCTGCTGTTGGAGCCATGGTTTTCACATTTGGAGAAATAAAAGAAAATAAAGCAATATTAGTTTGGAAAATTATTTTTATGAAAGGATATATAAAACAGCAAAGATCTAAATAATTCTTTATTAGTGATGAATTTAATGGAATTAGTATTAGGCTCAGGGTTGATTTGTAGACTAGATCTATCATGAACTAGTGTGGTACTGGGCTTATGGCAGCTCTATGCGATTTTAGTTTTTCATCTCTACTATTTCTATGCAGAGCTTAGTGGGTAAAATAAGATAATAAAAGGGAAAACATTTTTGAAATGATAAGTCTATTGATACAGAAGGTTCTATGTGACTATGTGGATTTCTCTGCTTAGCAGCAGAAAACATCAGGCTTCAGCGACAAGCAACTATTTAGAATCATACATCTCGGAGGGAAATGAACATTCGAAGTCCTTCTCTACGTTCAAGTGTCTTTTACAAGTTTCCTGAATCTGAAATGTATACTTGGTGATACTCTTGGTGCCTTTAGATGGTACATGAGTGAATGTTCCTAAGTTAATGTGCTTATTTTAAAGTGTGTTAGGAAAAAATAAAACACCAAGTTGTCAGACCTTTACTATGTCAAGTATTATTGCTTTTGACAAGATTTATTTAAGCAAAAAAGTGATCATTTTAATCTAAAAAATTAAGACATGGTACATAAATATGGGGAATTAATGACAGAAGTTTTTAAATTGACTAAAGCTTGGGAACTGCTTTCCCAAAATCATCTGTGAAGAACGGTGGTCACTTAACCTCTGTTTGACAAACCATCTAGAGATGGAAAATTCTCTGCTAGGACCAGGAAGCTTACTCTATTTTTGGAAATTTCTGAACATCTCACTATCTTGCTCTTAACTGTGCAAAATCCATTTCATTGTTGTCATCCAACATTTGATGTCAGTTCTGCAAATGAAGACACCCGGAATAAGGCTAATTGCTGTCCTTCACCAGTCTTTGGTCCTCTACCTCTCTGCCCACCTAAAATATCAGGAACTAAAGGGGGCTGCATAGTTGGGCTTTAATAATATGGATTGATAAAACTGTCATGGTTTTGGTTTCCAGATTCTCTCTAGACATTTCAATATATTTTGATTTGGGCCAATTTTTATGGACTAGTAATTTCAAGTGTTAACAATTTTTTTTTTTTAATTGGGAGAGGTATTCATATGCTTTGATAATTGTGAATCTATTTGAGTTTCTGGTGCAGAAAGGGTCACCCCAAATTTTAAAATGTCTTTTCTGTGAGACATTTTCACTCTTTAAAAATTAGAGCTTGTTATTTACTGAAGGCAAGCAAACTGGAGCATTTCAGCCTCTCACTTTACATGATAATATTATCATGTTAGTGATGATTTTCTTGACAACCTTATTTTAAATGTATCCTCTTCTTTTTGTTCAGCAATGCTGTTTCTCTTTCTTGCTTTGTTTTTCTCTACAGCACTTATCCCCTTTTGATATGCTATTCATTTTGTTCATTTACTGTATAGGTCTTTTCACACTGAAATGTAACCTTCCCAGGATGGCAGATACTTTTTCTTTTATTCACTGCTGTGGTTCTAGAAACCCCAAAACTCTTGGAACATAACAAGTGCTCAAATATTTGTTGAATTTTCATTTAATTACCTCTTGATACTTGATTTTCTTTGTCTCTAGATTATTTCTCTCTCTTAGTTTTATGTTATCTTAAAACTGAAGTTAATTCATAAGTACAGTTTATTCACCGATTCCATTCTTCCAGTAAACTTTCTCTGGGTTTCCTTTTAGACTGGCTTCTGCTTCCTTCGACCTGAATCCCTTCATTTTTCATCATTCTAATTACTGAAACAGACAGTTCAAAATTAATTCTGTAAAACAGCTTTTTTAATTTTTAATTTATTTTTTTTTTTTTTGCTTTTTAGGGCTGCTTCTGAGACATATAGAAGTTCCCAGGCTAGGGGTCGAATCAGAGCTACAGCTGCCTGCCTACACCACAGCCACAGCAATGTATAAACTGACTTTTTCATATTCCACACTTAGACTCCTCAGCTATGGCTCAGGATTCAAACTCTGGTTCCCCAGCACTGTTTGACCTCTCTCCCTTGACTGAGGCAGATACCTAATCTAGCCAGGTGTTAAAATTACTGCTTTAGTTTTAGAAGATCTGCATATGTGATCTGAGTTGAATATCAAAGATTTTCAAAATGTATTTTTTGTGTTATTCTTTCTCAGCCTGCTTCTGGTTAATTCTCTTTTTCAACATTCTCTCTCTCCTTTTTTTTTTTTTTTTTTTTTGCTTTTCAGAGCTGCGCCCGCAGTGTATTGGGGTTCCCAGGCTAGGGGTTGAATCAGAGCTACAGCTGCTGGTCTATGCCACAGCCACAGCAATGCCAGATCCAAGCCACATCTGCAACGTACACTACAATTCATGTCAATGCCAGATCCTTAACCCACTGAGCGAGGCCAAGTATCTAACACACATCCTCATGGATACTAGTCAGGTTTATTTACACTTTGCCACAACGGGGACTCCTCTTTTTAAACATTCTTGATCCCATGTAATGACTAGCAGCATCCTAGTCCCTATAAAAGATGACCATCCCTTGTCAATTCTATTTCTGAAAGATCTCTTGAACATGTGTCTTTGTCTGAATTCCCACATATGCTCTTTTAGTTAGATTTCTCTAGACCTAATTTCTCACATTAATACTTAGTATATGCCTCTATCAGAATGTTTTTTAAAAGTGCAAATGCAACCAGATCAATTTTCTCTTCAAAATCCTGCCATGATCCTAGGGAGTTCGGTAAGACAAGAAAAATAAATAAAACTTGAAAACATTTGAACAAAGAAGGAAAACATAGATTACATGATTGTGCAAACAGAACCCAAAGCATCTGCAAATAATCTAATAGAATAAGTAAATTTAAGGTAAATATGCAAAATCAATTATTTTAATCTACTAGCAATAAACAATAAAAATCATACAACAAAATAATCCCATTAATAATAGCATCAAAATTAAGTATTTAAGAATATATTTAATAAAAGATATGCTACACTGAAAATTATAAAACATATTAGTCAATGTTAAACAAGTGTTTATCAAATTAACACCAAATACTTGTGTCTAGAAAATATTCTCCAGTCACTTTTGGAGATGTTACACATACTTAAACCAAAGTAGAAACACAAAAAGTGGTGTCAATTTACTTGGAGATCCAAATGTGCTTTGGTCACCCTCAGCAAAATAGATTCTTATACTCTTGTGGAGATTGCAGATAATTTTAAAAATATCTTAGTGACAGGACACGCATTAAATTTTCTTTTATTTTGTCTCCATGAATAGTGAACGCACAAAGAAGTAAAGCTGAGGACAGAGCACATTTCTTAACATTTGAGTACATGTGTGGAAAAACAAGTCTCAGATTCAAAGGGTTATTTTCTTTCTGGTAAGCTGCTTGCTTCATTAATAGCTATGATTTGAATACCCGAATAAACGCAGATCTGTTATGGAATTTTGTCACTTTGGTCAAATGACAAAATTATCAAATTTAAATAGAACTTTTAAATGGTGCATGAAACAAGATTTGTTTGCTGGCATTTTCCTTGAATGGAGCCTTGTCAAGCACTTGGTTGGGCCCAACATTGCTGAAAGTTTGCCCTTGATTGTGACTGCCCTCCACAAATGTAGGCGAGCAGCCAGTTTCAACACATGATTCTCGGGGTTCATTTGGGGTTTTGATGGCAGGGTGCAAAAATACTATATATTTGTTGGTAGTGTTTAAACATCTCAATTGGCATTGTTCTGGGTGGGTCTGACTATATAAATTATATCTGGATATTAAATCATTGGTAGAAGCATTTCCTATTTTGAAGAAACTAATTAGGTCAAAATGACTAATTCCCAGTTGCAGAGTCATGAACACAAAATATGATTCATGGAAGTAGGCATGACTTCACATCCAGGACATGGTAACGCTTTATTTGTGTGCATTTAAGGAAGACAGGGGCAGAAGTTCACTTGCTGCACCTGTTAGAAAAAGTTGTGAAGGCAAGTAATAGTCTGGAATCGTCCATACCTCATGCCCAGTGGCACTTCAAGAATGACTGCATCTGCCAGCCACACGCTGGCACTGCTGCCTCTTCAGTCTTAGTGTGACTCACAGCACTAAGTGCTGAAGCAGAATGAAACTGAGGGGAGGGACGCAAAACCTCCCCTCCAGAATCAGGATTTAAAAAGGAGGCTAAAGATGGGGCTAAAGAACATATTTTCCTCTGTATTGTAACCAGTGGTAGGTTTGCAGGTGTTGATTTAAGAACAGTTATGAAGTATTTATATTATTCTTATTAGTTACACTTCTGAGTTTGAATCAGGGCTTATCTGCATTACACACACACACACACACACACACACACACACACACACACACACACACATTTTTATAAGCATTGGCATTTTCTAAGACATTCAAAGCCTAGGGTTTTAAACAAAGCTATGGTTCCTAGTACTTTGTAACTTTCTCTTCTCTGTAACAAAGAAAATACAGGGCAGATTGCTTATTGAAACTGCTATGTATGTGCTGGGGCTTCTTGGCTAAGATCCATATTCTTAGCAAAGACTTAGGGAAGCGTAGAGGTTATAGATTATATGCCATTCCAGGATGCAAGCTGTGGTGGACTTGCTTTTGCTCTGTTTGATTTTATTTCGCTGTCTAGCATTCATTTTTCCTTAAGTCATTATTTCTTTTAAATTATGTTTTAATTGGGATTTAATTGACATATAACATTGTGTTAAGTTTAGATGTAGACAACGTAATGATTTGATATATGTACAGCAAAATAATCACCATAATAAGTTTAGCTAACATCTATCAGTACATATAGTTAACACATTTTTTTTTCCTTGTGATGGGCAATTTTAAGATGTACTCTCTAGAAACTTTCAAATATCCAATACAGGATTTGATTCCAAGATCAAATTGATCTTGATTTGATTCCAAGCTCACTCCCATAGCTGGCAAGTTGACGTTAGTTGTTGTCATATGGACATCTCTGCAGGACTTTTTAAATTTTTTTTTGCTTTTTTTCAGGGCCAAACCTGCGACATATGGAAGTTTCCAGGCTAGGGGTAGTATTAGAGCTACAGCTGCTGGCCTACGCCACAACCACAGCAACGTGGGATCCGTGAGCTGCATCTGCAGCCTACACCACAGCTCATGGCAATGCCAGATCCCTGACCCACTGAACGGGGCCAGGGATCAAACCCACATCCTCGTGGATACTATTCAGATTCACTTCCGCTGCACCACAACGGGAACTCCTCTGTAGGACTTCTTGATTTTTCTCACAATCTGTCTTTCTCAGAATGAGATCCAAGAGCACAAAATAGAAGCCGCAATATCTTTTATGACCTAGACTTTGGAAATCATGCTCTGTCATTTCCACATTATGATTTTGATTACACAGGTCATCCCCGTTCAGCGTGGGAAAGCACTATTCAAGGACACAAGTACTTAAATGAATTATTCATTCAATAGAACAGCAAGAAAGGGGTGAAGAAGGATGACAGAAAACAAGCTTGGAAGAAATATTCCTGTTACTGGGAATGAACTCCATTCATTTACCTATAACACAAAGATAACGAGAGCACCCACAAGAGTGTCCACATCACAATGATGTTGTGAGGATTAGATAGGTCAATGCACATAAAGTGCATAGTTTCATGGATGTGATAGTAGGAACTCAGCTGATACAAGCAATAATCACAGTTCACTGTGGTGAAGAGTAAGGACTCTGGAATTGGGTAGCATAGGTTCAAATCCCAGCTCTGCTACTTGTTAGGTGTATGAACTCAGGAGAGTTATTTAATCTCTTTGTATGTGAGTTTCCTCAGGGGGGATCACAATAGCATCTTGCCTATAGGATTGCTGGGAAAGTTCGAAGATTTAGAAGGGTAGATTTTGTGTCAGGTACTTTTATTTATTAAAATCAAAAAAAAAATCATATTATTCGTCGTTTTGATGTTTCTCAAAATTACTATTATAGATGATGTAATGGATATCTTTGTAATTAAATTCTTGAGCCGCTGTTCCCTGATTAGAATTACCCTGCTGAAGATGTGTAGTTTAAGGCTATTTATGTGTGTTACTAAAATATTCTCCTAAGAATTTACTCTCTCATTAACAGTGGATAGGTGTCCTTTTCCTTATATTCTCACTTTTACCAAGTGAAATTTAAAAAAAAAATTGCCAATTTGGAGGTGGAAATGTGAATCATATAGAAAACTCACTCACTCTTCTCTTCGCTGGCTAACTGATTTCTAAAGGTCTCAAAGAAACAAAATCTTAGATAATTTGACCCTCTAGGTTCCTCTATTCTCAGCTCCCTAAACCTTTCAAATTTAAATGATTCCCAAGGCTGCCATTTTTAAAGCAATGTAGTTTTAGCCAAGGCGTCGTGAAGATTTGGGAAAGATATGTCTGTTCTAAGAGGACCCAATAGATATTAATTTCTCAATACTTTCAGCTAATGAATAAAAGTTGAATTTTCTGGCCCCGATCTAGAAGGCATAATTCAAATCTATAAACTTCTTAGACTTTTTTTTTTTCGGGAAATGATATACCATCTTCTTTCCTTCAGCATGTGTTTTTAAAAGTACAAAAGGCTGCAGTAGTTTGGTTTTATTCAGTTTAGATAAGCAGCCAAAAATTCCGAAGGCCAATCCAAAATTATTCCTAGTTTTCATTCCAAAAGATCAGATTAAATATCGCATAAGAATAGGCTTTCTTGGAAGATTTCTGGTTCAGGACTTCCTGGCTTTGGCATGAAACAAGGACACCACAATACTACAAGCAGTTGACTCAGTTTGGAGTCAAGTGGTACCTAGAAGTCTAGTCAAAATACCATTTGCATCTTCTATCTGAATAACTCATGAGGATTTATTTTTATTTATCTCTATACCAGTATCAGATTTAAATAACATCTTGCTACCATTTAATTAGAATTAAATGATTTTAATTTAATTAAAATGAAAAAAATTTAATGGCTGAAATATACTCGTAGTTTGTCGAAATGTCGTTTTTCAAGAAATAATTGCTGTTCTTAAGAAGAATACATACCCCTTAACCGCTTGATCATTACATTTCTTTTTTCATGCTTCTGTGTGGTATAATTTTTGCACTTTAAATAGTACACTATTAAGACATGTGGAAACTATTTTTAACTGTATCATACCTATGGGTATCTGGTTTTTAAACATAATATGGTCTCTTAAAGAGTCTGGTATTGAAAAAACAAATTTAGAATAAAATTACTCTCTTAACCATATCCCTGAAATGACTTGGATTCTAGCTGTGGATAAATCCTAGTTCCTTTAGAGGTTAACTCTCCCCTTTAGACCAGCCATCCCCAGCAATTAGAATGCCAGTGCACTCTTGGAGACCATTCCTGCATTGATTTACAGGGTTTAGAATTAAGGAATTTTTCATAAGGACAACTGCTGACTATTTCTAAGCGCTACAAAGATTATGTATTTTAAACTCAGTGTTCATAAATTTTAGTCTATGTTAGATATTTATATTCCTTTTTTCTACATTTTAAATCAGTAGTTTTCTAATTACTTGCTTTAGATATATATATTTTTTTCCTAAATGAATCAAACCCACCTGAAAAGGCTACATTTTGCATGATTCCAACTCTATGTCATTCTGGAAAAGAAGAAACTATAGAGATAGTAAAATGATCAGTGGTTTCCAGGGGTTTAGAGGAGGGGAAGTGATGAATATGTGAAGCAAAAGGAATTTCTACAGCAGTCAAATTATTCTGTATGTTACTATAATGGTAGATGCATGATAGTAAGCTTTTGAGAAAAGCTAGATCTTTATAGCTGAAAGAGTGAACATTTACAAATGAAAAAATTTAAAAATTATCTAGGAGGTTGGGGGAATCCAGGAAGGAATGCAGACTGTAACAAGAGAATATATCTGTATTACAAATGTATGAAACAAGCTCCCTAAAGGAAAAGCGGGTAAAAGATCCTGACCTAAACATTGGAAAAGAGTAGTCTGTAAGACTAAAGGTAAAAGGCACAACACATAGGTATTATAATCTAGTTGATAAAGTTGCTTCTTATGAGGTTATAGGTAAACTATTCTGGTACTGACGTATGTATACTGGAATTGAAAAATTAAGTAAATGAGTGGCAGATGGTGGGAATGAGACTTTTCCCTTTTGGAGTGGACTCTACAGCTAAACTAGGAAAAGAGCCCAGAGTCATCCATGGTGGTAATGGCTTAGAATTGGAGGTAATCAGCATGAACTGATATTTAGCTTTACCTATATATGGTTACATATAGAAAGATTTATAGATATTTGTGTATATAAGGGTTAGGGTATATACATATGTCTATTTGCTCTGTGAGCTGGGAAGGCCTAGGAGATCTTGGTTTCTAATACCATTCTGCAATAAAAGGAACAGGAGCTCCTTGGAGAAATGATTTTGGTTCTACAGTTGGGGAAGGAAATATGCAAGATAAGCCTGGAGCATCTTGTAGTACCAAAAAGTAATGAACTACACACACACACACACACACACACACACACACACACAGACACACACACCAAACCAAACCAAACTAAATAAAACACCTGAAACAAAACACCACTGGAGGTATGTCTAAGAAGTACAGTAACTAAATGAAAAAGCTTCCATTTGTCAAAGTGGAACAATTTGAGGTGATAAAATAAATAAAATACTATTGGTTATAACCCAAAGTATACAATAAATATCCCTGAGTTCATACTTATATAAATAAATAACTGGATAAATTAATCAATATGGAGAAGAGACAACTCTCCTGTGTAGACAAATTCCAAACAATTTATGTAGATACTCAAGGAGGGAAGCATCTCAGGCTTTAATTGTGGTCTGGGCATAGTAACTTCCTTCCATAGAGTACAGTATAAAAGGGGGGAGGGGAAGTTTAACTTTACAGTGGAGAAACCTGACAAATGCTACTTCAGCTAGGTGATGAAGGTCAGCATCAACAGTCATAAATCATATTGCTTGTATTTACCTTTGGCCTGATGTGATGAACATGACACGTAACCTTCATGATCTTCCCCTCCAAGTCCAAAACTGCAGTCTTATCATGAGAAAATCGCAAAGAAATTCCCCAGAGGGGCATCCTACAAATACCTGACCAGTGCTTCTCAAAACTGTCAAGGTCATCAAAAACAAGGAAAGGCTGAGAAACTGTCATCAAAAGACATGGCAATTAAATGTAATGTGACATCCTGGATAGGATATTGGAATGGGAAGGGACATTAGGTAAAACTAAAGAAACCTACATAAGCTATGTACTTTATTTAACCAATACATCAGTGTTAGTTCATTAATTGTAGCAAATATACCACACTAATACACACAAGGGGAAACTGGATGTGAAATTATAGGAACTCTGTGCCATCTTCCAACTTCTCTGTAAATCTAATACTATTCTAAAGAAATAAAGTTCATTTAAAGGAAATTGTACAGGAGTTCTTCTCTGGCTCAGCAGGTTAAGGATGCAATGTTGCCACTAATGTGTCATGGGTTCCATCCCTGGCCTGGTAATTTCCACAGGTCTTGGGTGAGGCCAAAAAGAAAGAAAATTGTTCAAAATTGTACAAGTAGCACATGCTTTAATTAAAAATATGTTACAGCAATTGAGAAGTATAGAAAGTATAAAATGAAAACCCCTTAGCTCTCTTTTCAGTTTTATTCGATAGTAATAACAATGTTAACACTTTTGTTAATATTTTATCTACTTACTTTTCTAAAAATTTTCTAGTCATATATAAGTGTGTGTGTGTATGTGTTTTACTTTTCTTACAGAAGGATTAGGACATATTTTGTGATTTTCTGATTTTATTTGACAACATAATATGGACATTGTTCTATGAGATATATGGACATCTATTTTACTCAATGCCAGCATGACATTCTGTACTGTATACTATGTATGTATTATCTCTAATTTTTGGCTGCTAGAATTAAGAATGCAGTGTACACCTTAAAGATACATTCTTATCCAGACTGGCCATGTCAGTCTTTTTCTTAGAAAAAAAGTTTAAAGAATATAAAAATTCTTTTATTTCTTTACAATATAATTTTGAGAGTTTATGCCTTAATTAGGGAAATTATAGAAATAGTTTTAATATATTATTTTCTATTATTCAATACTTTTAATATTCATGTTAGAATGTTTAATCCATCTGGGAAGTATTTTTGCAATTTCTTTTTCTCCTAAATGGAGAGTTGTTTTAATAACATCATTTATTGAATAGACCATTTTTCCCTGAGATTTGAAACACTATCTTTTAAAACATACTAAACGCTCCTGTAAGCATGGAATTGACTACTGTCATCATTTTATTCTATTATTTGTCTAATCCTTTATCATCAGAGTTTTAATTAAGGTAGCCTTATAGTGTGTTTTGATAGCTGGTAAGATGATTTCCTGTTTATTATTCCTCCTTTTGTAAAATTTATTCCTTATTACTGTGGAAGAAAATATTGAGGATTTTCTCAAATTATTTTCTGTGCTTTGTCTTCCTCCTCTTTCTTTTTCCTCCTCCTATTTCTCTTCCTTCTCATATTCCCCCATCTTCGCTTCTGTTTTCTTCATTTTTATTGTTGAATTTTGTCTGGAAGTTTTTGTTGGGTTTCCTTTGTTTTTAAAGTATTGTGGCTGGCTCTTTGAACAGGAACTTTTGGTAAACACTTTTTTTCAAATTGACAACTGCTGTGAAACATTTGCAAAAATTATTGATTTAATATTTGTAATTTAAATGATGATCTTACTGAAAGCTATTTTATTAGTTCTAGCTTTGCTGTTTTACCCTTGGTTTTTCTATTTGGAAAATGATACCAAATTCAAACAAAGAAAATTATTAACTTAGTTTACAGAATTAATCTTATGGAAAAAGACCCATTAATAATAAAGGTACTACACACATATTAATTATTCACATATTAATTCACATATTTCTTTGGAGCTTGTACATTTAATTCATTAACTGACTTATTTTAGTGATACATGTTACATTAAAGCAATAGAGTTCATTTGCATTTGTAATTATAATTAATTTTTTTTTCTGAGTGAGACATGAAGCCAGCTCCTAGGCTAATGGGTGACAGGTTTATACGAAAACTACATTCTGATTAAATGTAAGTATTTACAAATGTTGGGCCAGAATTATGTAAATGTTTTTAAGCTTGTGAGTCTGATTGTTATGGAAAAGCCTAGTTAAACTAATAGATGACCTTGATTAGAGGATAAGAACGTTGACAAATAAGATCTCATTTAATCCTCATGATAGCCTTTTTAATTTTATATTATTATCCTCTATTTTTCATAATTCCCAGGCAATCAAATTAACAAAGAGACAAAGTGAAGCATCTCTTGGTATACATGTAGCTCTTTACTTCATACAAATCTGGATTTTTGTTTGTTTGCCTTGGGTAAAGGCAATAGATCTTCATTTGTTTAAGATTTTAAAGCAAGGGATCTACCTATAGGATTTGAGGCCAAAATTCTTCTCCCAGCAATGAGGAGTAGGGGCATGGTAGCATAGGGACCTAAGAGAAAGAGAATGGAGAGTTGAAAAGGGATGGAGTAGGAAGTGAACTGTAAGAAATAGCAACTCAGGAGCAGCTGCGGAGGAAAATCTTGGTAAGACATGTCAGACTGGGGTCAATAAGCAAGTATAGATGAGTAGAAGTAAATACAGTGATTGGGTGATGGTAGGTAACATTTGATTCAGAGAGGTTAGGAGTTCAATTGCTATTTAACGTCTCAAATTTAGTGCTAAATGATGCTGAAAGTCAGATAACCCCAGCTTTAGAAATGCTATTGCTGACCATATTAATCAACTAACATGTAGGGTTTTCCATGCCTCCTTTCCAAATAATACTGCAATATTTCAACAGATGCATTGCTTGCATGTACCAATATTGATTCTCTGTCATCCCTCAGAGGAATCTACAGAATCATTTAATGAGAGTTTTCTTGGGGGTGGATATTTATATTAAAACTCATTGTGTCTATTAATTTGAAGACCAGTGCTATTGGTATTTGTTGATATGTATTCAAATGTATCTGGGACTATGCATATTGGATAAAACAGGGTTGTTCTAGCAATTTTGCTTGAACCGTGTTACTGTTTTTAAGGCACTCTGGTTTTAACAGTGAGGACAAGATAGGTGGCAAGATTTGCTACAGAACTTTATCCAGAAATTGTTACTCCAGAAAACTAAGAAGAAAAAGTGTAATAGAAATAAAGACTTTATAGTGAAAAACACCCGACTGGATATCATTAGAAAGTGCACTTCGAATGCAGAAAGCAGTGCCACCACTGAACCGTACATCTAGTTTCTTAATCACTGAATAAGTATTCATCACCCAAGTACTGCTGGGTGCAAGAAACAGCCTTATTAATATTGAAACCGTGTAATTCTACTCATTTGGGCAATTGCAGGTATATTCCATCTAGTCTTGTGTGTGTGTGTGTGTGTGTGTTGTATGTGCATGTTGCTCCATGGGGAAATTGACTTATAGAGAGAAGCATCACATTAGTGTTCTTTTTTAGCACGAAGCTACAGGGACATAGACAGAGGTTAGTAGTTAAGGGTGGGGAGGCAATGTATAAGCAGGGTCTGTTGTCAGGCACTGCTTCCTTAAAGGTAGTCAGAAGGAGTCATATTTGGAAGAACTGCTAACTAGAAGAAAAACTCCTGAAAGGCTTGTTCTGATAGTGAAGAGACAGACTGGGTCCCATGCTCTGAGAGTCTGTCCAGTCCAGAAGCATGGAGATGGCAATTCTGACATCAACCACTTCATCTGGGTGCATGACCTGAAAGGTGAGTCAGAGGCAGTCAGCCTCAGGATCAGTGTCTACACATTGGGACCTAAGCTATGAAAAGGAACTCGAGGTTAGAATAGGATGGATGCTGTCCAGAGCTGAGCATATTGTCAAGTAATTCAGGCACAAGAACCCGACAAAACTCATCTCTCAGAACCAGGACAAAATCACTGGACCACACGATGTTGAGTCCTTGAAAAAACAGCTTCATTCTGGTTATACTCAAGGTTAGAACTGGCCTTAGAGATCTGATGTGGTTTAAGCATCAGATTCAGTTGAGGGGAAGGGAGGAACAGTCAGATCCTGGCAGAGCAAAGTTTGAATTGAAGTTTGTTTGTTGTTGTTTATCTGTTTTACATATCAATACATAACGGGTGGTAAATGCCTTTTAGGGATGTGTGATTCAATGACACATTCAATATTTTTGGAATATATTTTATCAGGCTTGGCAATAAATTTATGATAGCTTTATAAAACAAATTGGACAAATGTTCATCTTTTTCAATGGTCTGGCATAGTTTGGCAATATTGGAATAATTTCAAAATATTGCCTTTTTTAGTGGTAGATGACATTTCTTAATATTTTTCTTTATCACATTTATTCCTCATTCTTTAGCAATTTGATCAACTTCACAGAATCCACTTTCTTATGCAGGAGACATAAAATGGAAGGTTGGAAAATGGAAAAGCAATGTTGACAACTCATAAGAAAAGAGCAATGGAATCAATGTCAAAGCATCATCTTGAGGCTGTTCTATAAATACTTTGGGGCTTTTCAAAAAGATGTTGCTCAAGGGGCAAATATCCTGTTATTTCTTTTGCTTTTGACCTAAACTCTCTTTATCTAAATCACATGATAAATATGATGTATTTGTATTTATGTAAATAATATGATGGTTTTTAAGTTAAAAAATTATTTTCAATCCTAAAAAACAAAGCTCTAGTAATCACAGTAACCTTGACAAAAGGTGTGATTCAGAGCTGCTGAAACAAAGTGTGAGCTTCCACAGGTTTTTAATGATTTGTGAGTCATGTCTCCTCATAATGGAATGACACTGGCCAACTATATATATATGTTTAAAAACAGAAAAATAGCAATAAGTTTTGCTTTTACTGAAGTTTTAACAACGGGTTCTTTCTGTTCTTTCTGTTGCCTACACATATACATATACCAAACATTTTCTGATGTTCAGAATCTAATATATATGTATACACACTAACACAACTTTTCATTTCTCTTTTAATACAGTAATTTAATATGTGAAAAGTTCTTAAATGCCAGTTGCGTGCTGTATTTATTATTGTTCATTTAAAAATGATCTTTGCATAGGCTCCTAGACTAAACACGAAAAGATATAATTAATGTTTACTCTGGTTCACTTTAGGAAAATCTAACTCTAACATTACTTAAAGAGCGAGTCTGGATTTATTAAACCAAATTTCTTAATACAAACAATATGAAATTTTGCTTATTTTTTTTGATAGAATATTTAAAGCACATTTTACCTGTAAAGTGAAGGAAGCTACCAACAAACAAAAATGCCACCTACTGAACGGGAGAAGATGTATCTGACAAGGGGTTTAATATCCAAAATATACATAAAAATTCATACGACTCAACATCAAAAAATAAAAACTCAAAAAATGGGAGTTCAGAGGAGCTCCCATCGTGGCTCAGAGGAAATGAACCTGACTAGCATCCATGAGGACGCAGGTTCCAACACTGGCCTCCCTCAGTAGGTTAAGGATCCACCAAAGCCATGAGCTGTGGTGTAGGTCCAAGACTCGGCTTGGATCTGATGTTGCTGTGGCTGTGGTGTGGGCCAGCAGCTATAGCTCCAGTTCGACTGCTAGCCTGTGAAGCTCCACACACCACAGGTTTGGCCCTAAAAAGCCAAAAAAAAAAAAGCGGGGGGGGGGGCAGAGGACTTGAACAGACTCTTTCCCAGAGAAGACATACAAATGGCCAACAGGCACATGAAAAGATGCTTAACATCACTAATCATCAGAGAAATGCAGATCAAAACCACAATGTGATATCACTTCACACCTGTTAGAATGACTATTATCAAAAAGAAAACAAATAACAAGAATTGGCAAAGAAAGAGAATTCTTGCTTGTGGGAATGTGAGTTGGTACAGTCACCTCGGAAAACAGTGTGGAGATTCCTCAAAAAATTAAAAACGGAATTACCATATGATCCAGCAAGTACTCTCCTGAGTATTCTCATCATCAGGAAGTGTTCTCATCATAAGGAAGAATATATTTTTTCCTTTTTCTTTAATGTTGTATCTATATGAAATGATGGATGTTCACTAAACTTATTGTGATAATAATTTCATGATGTAAGTCAAATCATTATGCTGGACGGCTTAAAATTATACAGTGCTGTATATCAATTATATCTCAAAAACTGGAAGAACAAATATATATTTGCGAGCATAGAGAGATGTCATGTCACATCCATTAGAATAGCTAATATTGGAGTTCCCTTCGTGGCCCAGTGGTTAAAGAATCCGACTAGGAACCATGAGGTTGTGGGTTCGATCCCTGGCCTTGCTCAGTGGGTTAAGGATCCGGCGTTGCCATGAGCTGAGGTGTAGGTTGCAGACGCGGCTCGGATCCCGTGTTGCTGTGGCTGTGGCGAAGGCCGGCAGCTACAGCTCCTGTTAGACCCCTAGCCTGGGAACCTCCATATGTCGTGGGTGCGGCTCCACATAAAAGGCAAAAAGACAAAAAAAAAAAAAAAGAATAGCTAATCTCAGAAAAAGAACAAACAGAAAATAAGCGGTGTTAAGAGTATGCGGAGAAATTGGAGCTCTGTGCAATTTTGAACAGTTTTTAAAATTTCCAAATCCTTCATTCTTGCTTTTCCCTCTACCTAGCATTTTGTGCCCTTCTCCCTTTTCTTTGCCAGAATGATTGCTATTATATCTTTGCAATGTGACTTAGTTGCTATCCTCTCCAGGGAAATATTTGAATATCACCCATACCTGCCCTTGCTGCATTTATTTTGTTTCCCTAATACTCAAGCATTACTTAACTACCAATGGATTTACCACTTATACTCTAATAATTATTTTGTCTCCAGAGGCTTCTCAAAGGCTAGATTCATACTAGCTGTAACTTTTTACACCTGACTTTAGAAGGTTCTTAAGTTCTGCTGAGGTGAAAAAATTAAAGCATATTTTAATTACACAAATGAGAATCATTTCAACATAAATAATGAGTTGATGGAGAAAGTAAAAATGACTTTTAAATTTACTCTGGGTTTCTATCTTGTATGTTGTTCATAATATTATGAGATTTTTCTTTGTGGAAAAAGGATAAAGCTGTGGTCTTTGAGGGCATGGATCTGTCAGTCCAGCCAATTCGAACACACAATGAAACAAATAATTTGTTTTGTATTTTAACGCAGCTTCAATTTAGAAAGGAGTTGTATGTATTCCTTTCTTGGTCTTTATATTGCTCATATTGCCAAATTTGGATTATGAGGTCCTTAAAGAAGAGAGAGAAGTGAAATACACAATTTAAATGCAGTTTTAAACAAGATGTGTAAATAGATTTTTGTTGTTATATGTACTTTTTACATTACTTGCAAAACAAAAGGCTGAAACCACTAACAATTAATTCTTTGACTGTAAATTCTGCAGTTCAGGAGTTGCACACCCATTTTAAAAGCACATACTTTTTTTAATTTTTAAAAAAGTTTTATTGAAATATAGTTGATTTACAATGTTGTGATAATTTCTGTTGCGCAACAGTGATTTCAGTTATAGATAAATACATATTTTATTAACAATACTCAAGCAAACCATTTTTAACCAGTCAGAAAGTACTTTTAAATGGACATATCTTTTGGATTTGAACAACATTTTTCATGTTGATATTTGTCTCTAACATTGAGATTCTGAAAGTGTTATTCAGATTAACATAAATTTTGTGTTAAAATGTAATTTATGTTTAGGAGCTAGACATAATCTCAATTTGAATTTCTCTAAAAATCTTTACAGTATAAAGGTATACTCTTTATATATTTTCTGTATATAGCATAATTGAAAAATAATTCTTAACATAATTGAAAGATAAATGTGCTATTCTTCAGTAGAGTGTCAATTGTTGATTGTTTTCTCAACATTCATTGTCCTTCCTAAGAATCCTTCCTAAGGATGTCCTGATATTCAGTTCTGGGTCCACCTCTTTCCTGGGAATCCCAGGAGTTTCAAAGAAAGCTCGTGGTCTGGTAAGGTTATCCCATTATCCTTGTTATAGAAACAGGTTGAAACCCAGGCCTAAACCAATGTGGCCACAGCAGTTATTTCACATAGGACATGCGATCCAATTTAAGCCCACGAGAAAGGAGGAAAGATTGCTGCAATCTCCTGAGAAAGAAGTCTTTTCTAAATATATGTGGTTTACATATGTGAGGTCTAGAATTGCTATATAGCCATTCAGCCACCAATTTGTGGATGCAGCTCACACATGAAGGCACAGCTAAAACTTAGCAAAGAAGTGAAATCTCAGTTGCTAGGTTAAGCCAACTCTATTGTTTGTGCTACCTTTGAAATTTATTATGTAAATTTCCACATGGCTTAAGCCAGTTAGCATTTTCTTATCAAGAACCTCCTGCATTGATACACTGAGACATAGAAACCAAAGATTTCAGATTTTCAGTTTAGTTCTGTTCCCAAGAAATTGAATTACTTTTAGGGAAGGCAATTCAGAAAGTGGCAAATTAAATATGATTTATTTTAAAACTTTTTAACTGTTAATAGATTTATAAATCATAAAAATTATTTCTCAAACCATCTATTTTGATTTGGGATTTGAAAAGCGTGACCTCCAACTCTGGAGCTAACGTATATTTGTCAGTTCTGGTAAGACACTTAAAGCACATCTTCAGGAAATCATTAAAACATTGTCCCCTTGGAATTCCCTGGTGACTCAGCAGGTTAAGTATCTGGCATTGTCACTGCTGTGGCCTGGGTCACTGCTATGGCACAGGTTTGATCCCTGGCCCTGGAAATTCCACATGCCACAGGCATAGCCAAAAAACAAAAAAATAATAATTGTATTTTCAAAAAAGAAAAACAAAAAACAAAGACCGCTGTCCCCTGGCTTCAGTCCATCATGAAACAGCTACTTAGATATGTGGCTCTTTTACCATTCTTCCATTCAGAGTTTCATTAACAGTAGCTACTGTTAAATAGTGAACAATAGCAGTTTTTGGCAACCCACCTTTTGCTGAGTGTTTTCATTTATTCAGCATTCAATTATTATTTTTTGGTAGAGTACTCAGTCTGTGCCAGCACAGTACTGGCCTTTGGTTTAAGCCATGTTACAGATTCAGCCCTGAATGTCTAATGGCTTATTAATTTGTGGTTTGGACAGAGAACGAAGTGAGCAATTAATTCAAAGTGATAAGAATGCTATGAGGATAAGAAAACAGATTTATGAAATCACAGCGTGGGTGGCATGTAATCCAGCCTTGGGTGTTCAGAGAAGGAGACTCAGAAAAAGTACTATCTAAACTGAGACTGAAAGACCAAGTAGAAAATAGGCATTTTAACCATGCGAAGTTCTCAGAGGAAAAAGAAAGGTCTAGAAATGAGGCTGTGGGTGGAAGAACAGCATAGAGGCACAGAGAGAGGAGAGAACATGGCACATCCTGAGCAACGATGAGTAATCCAAGAGGCTGGGACGTAGAGCATCTTCATATCAGCAGAAGTCTGCTGATGAAAGGTCTTGGAGACCTGCTAATAAATGTGAACTTTATTCTGAGAATAATAGGAAACTTTAGGAGAAAGAAACTTTTAAACAGGACGAGTGAGAGGATAGCTTTACCTTTTAAATCTTTACCTTTTAAACCCAAAAGAAATCTAAATTAGAGGCAGAAAGACCAGTAAGAAAGCCTTTGTGGTGATTTGAACAGAAAATGGTCGCTTGAGTTCTTTCAGGAAGAACAATTAACAGGATTTAGTGATTAATTGGGTGTGGAAGGTTGAGGTGCTAACTTAACGCATTATTTAATAGGTGTCAGATTCCACAAGACTTACTTCCATAGCATTCCTTTTGACTTGAACAGAAGTTTTATTCATAATGTTATTAAGATATCTATGCTCCAGGAGAGGGAGCATGTGGAGAACCGCCTTACCGATATAATAACCTGACTCCATCTTCAGAGTAATTGAAAAAAGAGTCTGGTGTTTGAGCACAAACGGATTGGGCGGAAGACATGCAAGAAAGTATAAGATCCTCATCCCCGGGGGTTCTAATGATCACAATCTCACTGGTGCTCTTGAGGTCTGAGGACAGGAGTGACACCTGGCACAAATCCACAGTGGATTAGTGGCTATGCATGTGGTTTTGAACTTCAGAATTGCAGTGAGGTCATCATTGTTAGGAAATTTTAAAGTAGTAGAAAATGGGGAAACATGCATTTATACTTAAAATGAAGGCATTTGAATTAAGGTTGTTTGAGCGGACTTGTAATTTGAAGAAATTCTTAAGAGAAAAGGGGAACACTAAAGACAGAAAGTATAAACTCAAAAGCAGTTGCTCCAATGAACGAAGACTCAACAAAGGAAAAGTGAGAAATCAATACATTCTTTTAGTTGCTTTTATACGGCTGGGCATCCTTTGTAGTAGTTTGATTTTTCTTCAATTTTTTTTTTTTCTTTCTTCAATATGTATTCTCAAAGTATAAAAGGGAAGCAAGAGAAAATAAAAGCCTCCTTCAAAAAACCATTTCTGGTCACAACATATTGCTGCTCAATCTCTTAGTGAATTGCTAAAAATTTAGCCTAAACCAGACAAAATTAAAAAAAAAAGAGTTAATGTGAACTTTGCTTAAAGCCACATGTATAAATATTTTTCCTATTGAGATGAAATATTTTACACTCCGCATGTTATTCCCTGCTATTTACAGTCTGAAAATAAAAATAACCAAAGATGATCTCTACAAAAACTTGATCTTCAACCTAATATTTATTTTATTTATTTTAGATTGGTTTAATTTTCAACTTTTTAAATTGAGAAATATAAAAAGTATAAACATGCGTACAGAAAAATAAGCATGGAAGGAAAATGTTAAATTCAATGCTTTATTACAAAGTGAACATCTTGTAATTATGATCTAGGAAGAAATAGAAAATTGCCAGGACCAGAAGCACTCTTTGTGTACCCTTGCTTCCTCCTCCCCCAAATTTCTGTATTATAATTTTATGATAATCACATTCATGCATGTTTTTATAGTTATACCACATATGAATCCTTTAGTACTATAGTGCCCTATTTTTGGTATGTAGGTGAATGGAATTATACAGTATATGTTCTCTCAGTCTTGGAGTTTTTCATTCTACATTATATTTGTAAGATTCATCCACAGTTTTGTTGAAGTTGTATATTCATACAGTTTGTAATAGTTGAATGGATATACCAGGATTTGATGGGTTTTTGGGTTGTTTCAGTTTGGGATTATTAGAAACAATGTTACTTTAATAATTCCTGTGCATGCCTCTTGGTGTGCATGGGCTCATTTCTCTTGCATACATACTTAAGAGTGGAATTCCTAAGTCAACAAATTTTGTGTAAGTAAGTTCAACTTTAGTGATTAATACCAGCCAGTTTTCCAAAGGGTTATACTAATTTGTACTCCAATCATGAGATTATGAAGGTCACATTTACCCTAACTCCTCAGCAACACTAGTGACTGCCAAGTCATTTTGTTTTTAGCAGTTCTCGTGGGGTATGGAGTGGCTACTTATTTTGGTTTTACTTGTATTTTCCTGATTACTGATGAAATTTAGTCCTTTTTCATGTTTATTAACCACATTGAATTTTTTTTTCTCTTTGAAGTGGCTCTTCAAATTTCTTGCCTATTTTCCTCCCCTTTTTCTATGGGGATATCTATCAGCATCTTCTTATAGATTCTGATTCTATATGTGAGTATTTTGTCATATACATGTAGTACACATACTAACTCCCTGTGTGTTGCTCAACTCTTTACTGTCTTAATAATGCCTTTTTTTTTTTTTTTTTGCTGTGTTTCAGCATGCAGAAGTTCCACAGGCCAGGGACTGAACCTGCGCCACAGCAGTAACCAGAGCCACAGCAGTGACAATGCCAGATCCTTAACCCGCTGAGCCCCCAGGGAACTCCAATAGTGGCTTTTGATAAAAAGAGATTGTTGGTTTTCTTGTACTCCATTTCACCAGTCTTTTCCTTTGCAGTTAGTGCTTTTGTTTGCCATTTGAAAGATTTTCCTTTTTTTGAGGTCATGAAAATATTATCTTAAAACATATTCTAGAATCTTTATTATTTTTTGCACTTATATCTAAAATCTAAATGTAATTTGTTTTTTTTTGTCTTTTTTTTTTTTTGCTTTATCTAGGGCCGCACGCGTGGCATATGGAGGTTCCCAGGCTAGGGGTCTAACAGGAGCTGTAGCTGCCAGCCTTCGCCACAGCTACAGCAACGCAGGATCCGAGCCATGTCTGCAACCTACACCACCGCTCACGGCAACACTGGATCCTTAACCCACTGAGAAAGGCCAGGGATTGAACCCGCAACCTCATGGTTCTTAGTTGCATTCGTTAACCACTGAGCCACAAAGGGAACTCCCACACCAGTAAGTATTTTAATTACACATTACTACCATTGTTATGTAGGGTAAATATGCATTTATGTGTACCCACACATTTGCCCTTTCTATTGTTCTCCATTCCATTTTGTATCCCAAGCTTCCATATGAAATTATTTTCCTTCTGCCTGATGATTATTCTTTTGCCTCAGGAGAGGAATCCCTTTAATTTTTATTTGTCTGAAAAATACTTATTTCTCCTTCATTCTTGAAGTGTATTTTTATTAGATATAAAATTCTAGGTTAGCGGCTGTTATTCTCAACCCCGTACTTATTCCACTCTCTTGTTTCCAATTTTTGCCTATTGATAAGATGGGTCTGTCTAATTGTTTCTCCTTTGAAGACAGTTTGTCTTATTTCTTTCCTTTTTTTTGAAAGGAGAGGGTTTCAGTAAGTTTGCTATGATGTACCTAGGTATAAATTTTTTTTATCCTGCTTAGGGGTTGTAAGATTCTGGAAAAATTCTCAGCGATTATCTTTTCAAATATTTCTTTTCACATTTTCTCTTTCCTCTACGCCTGATGTTTCAAATACTTATGTATTAGAATTCTTGCTGTTATCTATAAATCCTGTATCTACTATTCTGTATTTTCTCTCTTTCTCTAATTTATCATAGTTTTTTTTCTTATTTTATAGCTATTTCTATTTTTAACCTGGTCCAATCTGCTGTTAAACCTATGCATTAATTTTCTAATCTTGGAAAATATTTAAATTCCAAAATTTCCATTTGATTATTTCTTTTAACTTCTAGTTCCAATTCTCAATCTTGTCTTTTATTTGTTTGAACATAGAAAAACGTAATTATTAGGAGTTAATGGAAATTGTGGCTCAGTGGTAACAAACCCTGCTAATATCCATGAGGATGCCAGTTGGATCACTGGCCTTGCTCAGTGTGTTAAGGATCTGGCCTTGCCATGACGTGCGCTGTGGTGTAGATCTGGCACTGCTATGGCTGTGGTGTAGGCAAGCAGCTACAGCTCCATTTTGACCCCTAGCCTAGGAACTTCCATATGCCATGGGTGTGGACCTAAAAAGAAAAAGAAAAAAAAAGAAAAACATAGGTATTTAGTTTGTGTCTTATATCTCTATATTACTAATATCTGGAGAACTTCTGGATCTATTTCTTATTTTTGTTTCTGATGATTTCCTTGAATGTGTTATTTTCTCCTAGTGTCACTAGTCACTTTTCCTTGTGGGCTAGAATTTACATTTGTTTTTGCTAAGCACCTGGACAGTACTGGCAATCTGGGATTCACTCAGTGCTATTTCAAGAATTTCATCATTTAAAGCTATATTTAAGCCACTGTGGAGGTCTCTTTCCTTTTAGTTCTCATTGAGACACAGCAAGGTGAATCATCAGGACCCCATCGTTTTTACAGCCCTGACTCCAGTTCCTGATCCTTGGTATTGCTAGTTTGCTGAAAATATAGCTCAATCTCATTGCTGTCCCATCCCAGAATCAGGAAATGATTCTAGGAAAAAAATCTCAGACTCACTTTTCCAGTCTCCTATGCTTTCCCATATTCTGTCCCAGTAATTCTCCACCATCTTGGTAGATTTCCCTTTCCTTTAAACATATCCCTTAAAACTTTTTGTCCCAGTTTTTTGTTTTATGTTGGAGGGTTGGTTGGAATTACCTCTGTTTGGAGCACAGTGGTTTTTCTAAGTATGTACTAATTGCCCTGTCTTTGCAAGAAAAACAAATGTACTGAGAAGTAAAATTATGAATACTTCACAACTTAACTCAAAGCTGGGGAAGTGGTATAGATATTTTTGGGGAGACCACAACATATGAAGTTTTTTTTCTGAACTAATCATTTCATTCACTGTAGCCTTTTCTTTGTTTTATTAAAGCTACTAACAAAATATAACTGGAAACTCTATAAGGAAACTCACTGCTAGCTGAATGAATAAGAGCTTGGAAAGTATGCTTTCAACCGGCAACATAAGGAAAGAAAATGTTGGATTGCAGCTAAAGTGCCTTTAGGATCCTAAAGGGAGCCAGAATTTTAAATGCACAATTTGGTTTACATGTGAAGGCAAACACAAGGTATTATGGAAGACTGTGTTTTTCTGACTATGAATTCTAAGACTTTATTCATTGTGGGTTAGATGTAAGAAAAGAGAGGTAAAGAGGGTATTTTATATTCCAGAAATAGAGCAAAGCAGGAAAATCATGGTAGTCTAGGGAAGCCGTTCAGTATGGGATTTAAAGTTGATATGCTCTGAACTATACTTAAATAACAAAGTGGCTTTCACTTTTCTGTCTAGATGTAGGCCAGAATTACAAAATGAAAACAGAATCACAAACTGTTTCAGAATTTGCTAAATAAATTCTCAGTTGTTTCACATGAGCACTGTAGTCAGTTTTCTCTGTATCCTTATCTTGTGATGTAACTTAAATAGATCATGGGCGAGGTATGATGACTAGGCTAATTTGCTTTTTGCTTTTGGAATAAAAACAACAAAGAAAAAGCTGTAATTGCAGGAGAAGAGCTAGAAAATCATCAGCTGGCAATCTTTCATACTTCTTGTCTTGGAAGTTATTTAAGGTTCTTTAAGAATTCTACACCTAAGGGATTAAAGTGGCCCAAGTGATAGAAAAGAATAATGCATGGCTGGCAGCAAGTACTGCATGTTTGATACTAAGGAAGATAAGTAGTAATGTAGTTTGAGAGCAGACAACTTGAGGCTATCAGGATCTGTCCAGAATTATGTACCCAGGGCTTGGGTTCTGTCAGTGTGGCAGATCAGACACTGTGAGGGGCCCTCTGAGGTAGAAAAAAAAAAAAAATGAGATCTACATAAAACATTTTAATGGGACATCTGGGCCTGCAGGAAATAATGGAAAACTCTAAAGAAGCTGCCACTTGGAAACAAAAACACAAAAAAATATGTCCGGAAAATGGAATCATAATCTCAAAAGTAACTTTTCCTTAAGGCTTATATTAGCTACAGCTGGGAAACTATGCCTTGGGTCAAATTCAAGGTGGGGAAAATAAATCAAAGACTTTAGGATTAACCCGAGAACTTTCTAAGGTGGATAAAGTTTTCCAAGTCCAGTAATATCTTCATGCTTCTAATAGAAATAAACACTATTCTTCTCCAGAGGTAAGCACCCTCAATTAAGCCTCTCGGTTTTTCATGGATAATGATAAATCAAACAGAATTCAGAATCAAAGATCAATAAGCATGTAAGAAAATTAACCTCGGTGAATGAATATTAGTAGAAAGCACAAACAACTTGTAGGATTGGAAGTATCAAATAACAAGTATAAAATAACTAGATAAAACTCTTTAGATAAATGAAAAGGAATTTTTCATAACTTTAGCAAAATTAACTTTCATGTGGTGGCTGGTCTACCACATTATATTCTTTCCAGCCTACCTCTTCTCCAGTCTTTGCTGCGGTGACCAGTTCCATATGAGCTGTAACCAGCTTTGTGTAGCTACACTGTCAGTATATTGTCTCAGGTCCTATGGATCCTACTTTGTGCTTCCTGCCTTGGGACTTTTCCAGCACCACAGCATGAGAACCCATTTGTCACTCATGTATCCACCACTACTTTGGGGAAATTCATACCTCTCAGAATCCTTTTGACCAACAGAAATAACATGAATGTTGTCAAATTTATCAACTTTTATAGTTAATTTTTTTCTCTTATAAAAATTTCTTAAATCTAAAGTTTTATTTCCTCTTATATTACCTTCTACAATTTAAAAGTTTTGTCTTCCGTGTTTAAGTCTTTAACCTACTGGAATGTCTCATTTGGTGAGGAGATGGCTATGGCATAGAGTAGGGATCTAATTTTATTTTTTAATATTCATGACCAGCCCTCAGCTTACATCTTAATCTGGGATTTTTATTCTGTTTAATAGGTAAATTTATCTGCTATCTCTGTTCTAATAATACAGTGTTAATTAATTTATTTTTATAATAAATCTTGATGTCTACTAGGACTAGCTCCCTCCGCATTCTCTTTGCTTAGTTTCTTAAATGTCGTGGCTCTTCTTGTGTCTTTGTCCTTTCGAATAAATTTTAGAATTATTTGTCAAATTATTGAGAAAGAATTACTTAGGGTTTTTAATTGAATTTAGAATTTTGTTGGAGATAATGTATATTCCTATGATTTTTGAGTCTTCCTAATCTTGAACATGAGATATATATTAAAGTACTTAGGTATTTTTTAGTGTCTTGCAAAAATTTCAACATTTTCTTCACCCATGTTCTGTACATCTTTTGTTAAATTTGCATTTTTGTATCTTTTTTCTTTTTGTTGAAACTATAAATGGTATCTTTTCATAGATTATATTTTATAATATTAACTTCTAGTAAATAATAATGCAATTCTCTTTGTATATTGATTTCGTATCTAACCACCTTGCTACAATCTCTTACTACTCATATTTTATCTGCACATTCTTTATTTTCTAGATAGATAATCATGTCATGTGCAAATCATAAAAACTTTTTTTCTTCATATACTTAGAACTTTGAGTTTGGTGGTATGACTAGTTTTAGCCATTGGAATATTACTGAACATTATAGGAGCAAAGACTTAAAATATGGTTACACAGTTGGGTTTGTCTTCACAACTCCTATTTTTAGACATGGGAGGACCCTGCCTTGAATAACCATTCGTCCAAAGAAGATGAAAGACAGGAGTTGCAGACCTGGATCCAACTTACAGCTTGGAGCAAGCCCAGCCAAGCCCAGACTATATCAGCCAAACCTCAGCAAAGTGAGAAATAAATGCTTATTGCGGCATGTCACTGAGATTATGTGGTTGTTGCGGCAGTAGCAGATTGATACAACATGGAACTCTTTGTCATGGTAGAGTGCTCCCATGTCAATAAATGTTTCTGACCAACTTTACAATCTGCTTCCCTTTACATTCTGCCCTTGCTAGTCCTACATTCTTAAAAACCGTTGTTACTTAGAGTCTCCTGGTTTCTGCCTTTATATTCTTGTCAGGTTTGGCAATCTTTTGGGTAAGTTATCTTCTTCCAAAGCAGAGACTTTTTCTCCCTGTTTGGGCTATGCTGAGACCTGACTCTATTTTTTGTTCTGTAGACAAAAGTGATAAAGGGGTAGATCTTGAGGAAGATAAGCATCATCTTGCAAGGCACCAGCCACAGGTAAGGCTTTTGAAGGGAAGGGAAGGCTGCTCTCCTCTTGCAAAGGGGAAGGGACTTTTGCTAGTTAGTGGATTCAGGGGATTCTGGGTGTTTAAGATTCTCAGGCTCACCCACCTAAATGTTCTCATTATGGATCCCTGAGTCCCACTCTTTTCCTGTTCTTGACTTTGACAGAGGAGAACTGTCAACAGTGCATATTATGTCTCCTTTGCAGTTTTGCCACCCTTGTCATTAAGCAATGAATTGAAGCACAAGTAGTGTCTGGCATAAGTGCTTGCTATTAATTCACACTTGATTAACTTTCTGGCATGCTTTGGCTTAATCCACTCAATATGTTCACAGTATAGATAGTTATTATCTTCATATTTTTAATGAGGAAAATAAAATTTATAGAGATAAATAACTTGTTCAAGCTTTCAGCTAATAGTGGAAGAGCCACAATTTGAAGGACCAGGTCTATTTGACTTTAAAGCCCACATGACAATTTGTGGTATGACTATAGACATGAAAATGAAGGGAGTACAGAAATAGTTTCTTAGTTTATAAATATTTTTGAAAACTGAAAACAATTTAAATGAAAAATGTAATTACAGGTGTTTTGAGAAAAGAAAAATATCACCATTAGAAGTCAACATGTTTAAAAAAGACAGACATTGTAAGAGTTATAACACAAATTGACAGGGATAGTTATTCGTATGGTAAAAAAAAAAAATTAAGATTACTTAACTACTGGAGTTCCCTGGTGGCCTAGCAGGTTAAGGATTCAGCATTGTTACTGCTGTGTCTGGAGTCACTGCTGTGGCATGGATTTGATCCCTGGCCTTGGAAATTCTTCATACTACGGACACAGCCAAAAAAAAAAAAAAAGAAAAGAAAAGAAAAGAAAGGACTACTGAACAACTATTAAGTTCCGGACATTATCCTAGGTGCTATCCATATTTGTTTGCTTATTCAATCAACCGTTATTATTCTAGGCATTTCGTAGAGCTTGTAAGTGAGAATAGAGCTGGTAAGTGAGAGAGTCATGATTTAGGCTCAGGTCTGACTTTCTATCCATGTCCTCTCTACTGGTCCATTTTAATCAAAGTGTGGTACATGACCAGCACCGTTAGCATTATCTGACAAATGTTAAAAGATACAGTGTTTCAGGTCCAAGTCAGACCTTCTGTATCAGAATCTGCATTTTAACAAGCTCTCCAGGTGAATCCTAAGCACCTTAAACTTTGAGAAGCCTCATAGCATCATTGCATATAATATTCTTAGTGTACTTAGAGGACTTTTAGAAAATTTAACAATGCAACCTCAGGAAATTGATCTTAAAAGAAGCTTGACAAATAGCAATAGCTTAAACCTTTCAGTGGTCTTAAAACAAAATCCAAATGTGGCTTAGTTTTATGGACATTTTGGCTAATTTTGTGTCCAGCTCTTTCCTTCATTCATACAGGAAAACCTCGAGTTAATTGAATAAGTTACATGAAGGATATATATTAAGGAGCCCCTGTATGCTGAACATAGTTCTAAGTAACACTAAAAAGTAAGACAAGTTTTATGTTCTTAAGTAGCTTTTACTCTAAAGGGGAAAAAAAAAAAAAACAGATGAAACCAAAATTACAAAATATAAAAATACAAAAAAAACCCCGCCCACAAACAAGGATCTAGAACAGTGGTAGGCATACCACAGAGATGTGTATTTTATGGGAGTTGTTGAAGGTGTCAGTAACCAAATCTTTATGAGTTCAGGTCACAAGACTTCCCACAAAGGTGATTCTAGTCACTGTTTTGAGAAAAAAAAACTGTGGTTCATAAGGGAACAAATACCAAAGCACTTCATTACGTGGAAATGACAAAAAAATATTTGCCTGCAGATGGGGCCAAGAAAACCGTAATTCATACATAGAAGTGACAATATTTGCCTAGAGAACAAACGATGGGTTGAGCTGGTGGTCTATGTTTGACTGAGTAGTTTGAGCATAAGAAAAAGAAAAAATGGAACAGTGGAGAATATGAGGAAGGGAAGAGGGGAAGAATATTCTACATATATGTATTAGGCTGGATTCTCCAAAGAAAGAGAACCAGTAGGTTGGAGATATGGGGTTGGCAAGTCCAAAATTTGCAGGGCAGTCTTGAAGACTAGAAATTCTGGCAAGGACTGATGCTGTAGTCTTGAATACAAAGGCAATCCGCAGGCAGAATTACTTCCTAAGGACCCGTCTATTTTTCTTAAAGCTTTCTACTGATTGAATGAAGTGCTCCCACGTTATGGGGAGTAAGTGCTTTATTCAAATTATACCAATTTAAATATTAATTACATATAAAAAATACCATGAAACAACATATAGACTGGTATTTGACCAAACAACTGCACACTGTGACTTAGACAAGATGACACACAATTTAACCATCGCATTGTACGTGAAGACTTTCAAATTGATGAAGGCGCTCTTTCAGGGCTAGTGGAATAGGGTGGATGTAGGCAACACTGCAACAACAGCTGCAGTGCCAGGTGCGTCCAAAGAGGTGGAATTGATAATTATTATAATTAGAAGATGTTTTTAACTGAATTTTGACTATTAGGTTGATATTCATAGATATTCAGTGTCAGTATCACAGAGGTTGATGTGACATCACCCAGGTTATTCTGCAAAATCAGAATTCTTCACTCAGTTCTGGACCCCATGGTTTGAACAAATTAGAGTTTATGCAGAGTAGAATGTCCACTACTCTCCATAAAATTTTGAAATAAAATTTATGTTGATTGTCAAGATAACAGGAGTTAAACTCCCTCTATGTTTTTTCTACAGAGTGCTGATTGGAACCCATAGGTAGGAAGGACATCATACAGACAGAACTTCTGGCAAGTAGGACTTCATAGTGCTGAGCTATCTATCTAGAAACACATTTCGGGAAGCATTGAAGCTGAATCTGGCCTACTGCCTCACAGAGGTAGCATGAAGGAGATTCCTGGATAGGATTTTAGGTTGTCTATTCTGCCTCTACGATACTGTGATTCAAAGACAGTTCTTTCTTTGTCATTTTGCTGTCAGTTTCTCGGATAAATAAATATTTGGGTATGAACTATGTAAAAAGGAACTGGAAAACTGTGGGGGGGGCATTTATCTGCTTTTTTGATTTCTGTGTTTGCTTGTAGATCAGCAGTTAGGGAAGCGAGTAAAGTGGTGGACCTATGGGTAATTTTTATTTTCTTTATGCTTTTCACAATTTTCTACAATGAATGTGTATTAACGTTATTTTTAACAAAGCAAAGGGAGTGGGTGCAAGGCTACAGTCTACTTTATGTTGACCACAAATGAGCCTGTGTATAGAAGCCTTTCCGGCCCTTAGAATAGTGCAAGGGTCTGTGAGACAACAGTTGGGAAGCAAGAGGAGCCAGAACTTTGAGTAACCTCTTATTTTTTTTTAAAAAAGTCTCATCGTGGTTTTGACCAGTATTTTTTAGCATACAGCTATTCCAGGCCCCCTATTTTCTAGCAGATTTATAACACCACAATTAACATGTGATTTTCTTTCCTTTCTGAAGTTGGAAATGTCCACAACTCAATGTCCCAGGGTGTGTCAAGAAGTAATACTAGAGGGTGGTAGACACTCTGCTCAGTGTTCACTTTTCTGTGATATGAGTGTAAACCAAGGTCCCAACGAGGGTCCAGCCCAAGCACTTCAGTGAGGTATAGCTGGGATATGGGGCTGTGCAGAGGAGAAATCTTCTAGAGGAAAGATCTCCCATTTGTGTATGTTTGTTCTCAGTTGGAAAGCCCACCCACCAGATACGGGAACACACTTTCAGGAAGCAAGCAGGTTATACTCTTAGATCAAGGCCTTTGTATCTCACTCTACAGCAATTTAGCTCTGCAAACTCTTCCCCTAAGAATGGGCAACACAGGTCGATGTTAGCTACTGTTTTCTCTCATTTCATTTTCTTTTTCAAGTTTTATTGAGGTATAGTTGATTTACAAGGCTGCGATCATTTCTGTTGTGTAACAAAATGATTCAGTTATACATGTACGCACGTCCATTCTCTTTCAGATTCTTTTCCCACATAGATTATCACAGAATAAATTGAACAAAGAAACAGAAGATTTAAAGATCTTTAAACACTGAACAAAGAAATAGAAGATTTAAAGATTAAAGAAGCAGAGATGCAAAATACGATAACTGTTTTCTTTTTGAAAGAGATCCTGCTGAAGTGGCAGGGACATAAGATCTTAAGCACTAATAAATGGTAGAATTTACTGCTGATTATGTTTTCATCAGTCCCAAGAGAGATTTCCAGCATATTGTATCAGGACTTGAGAGAATTACTGGCACTAGAATTCTGAAACTTTTCTTAAGAACAGCAAATTACCCTAATTGGTCAACTAAAAATTGGCTGTGACTTTTCAAGCTCCCTATCTCAGCATCAGTCAAAACTAAACAATTCCTGGCTAATAATTTCCATCTTGTTGTTTTGATCCACCAGAAAAAGTCAAGCTAAAGTTTAGTTATCACTTATGTTATGAAGCATGTATACAAACAAATTCAAGGTTTTTCTTAATTATGAAGATAATGAGGCATTAAAAAAATCAGATTGGAAAGTTTCAGAACATTGCCAAGATCAAAGCTGAAGAGAGCAATGTCTGTACTTTCTCTCTTAAGGATGGACCAAGTGCTTTCATGGTGAGGTTGAGACTTTTATGACAACCAGAAGATGAGGTTTAATTGGGATAGAGATAGAGCGGGGAGATGAAGTAAGTTTAATTCTCCGTATGTCTTATCTTTGATGTGGCTTGAGGCTGGAATCTGTGATATTATTGCCTAGTTTACTGTTGATTGTTTTGATAACATAGATTCCTATATACAGTCAAAATTGTTGTGGGGATTAAATTCATTGATATATGCAATGTGGTTAAGATAAGGCCTGACATATAAGTGTTCAATAAATTTTTAGCTATCATCATTGACCCAATCCAATTATCAGTGCTCCTACAGTCTTTCTTCACATTTGTATAACTTGTGGTTTTGTTAATTATTCTGGGTGTTTATATTTAAATCTGGAAGAAAAGTGGCCAAGGTAAGAAAGCACTGAGGAAAAAGAAGGGTAAGAATTAGCCCTAAATATAGGATTTTCTTTGTAGAGTATGATGCTACTTGTAAAAAAAAGAAGTTTTTTGACAGTTTTTTTGAGAAATAATTTCCATACCTCACTGTATAAGTTTAAGGTGTATAGTGGGATGGTTTAATTTAAATATACTGTGAAATGATCACCACAATAGGTTCAGTAACATCCATCATATCATAAACATTAAAAGGGAAAAAAGAAAAACAAATTCTCTTTTTGACAAGAACTCTTAGCATTTACTTTCTGAACAACTTTCCTATGCATCCTTTAGCAGTGTTAGCTAGAATCATCATGTTGTACAGTCCATCCCTAGTACTGATCTGTCTTACACATTTTGACCACCTTCCTCCAATTTCCCCTCCCCCTTTCCTTTACCCCTGGCAACAAGTCTGATCTCTTTTTCTGAGTTTGCTTTTTTGAAAAAGATTCAGCTTATAAGTGAGACCACACAATATTTGTCTTTCGCTGTCTGACTTATTTCACTTAAGCATAATGACTTCAAGCTCCATCCATGTTGTGGCAAATGGTAGAATTTCCTAGTTTTCTTATGGCTGAGTAATATTCTATTGTATATGCATACCATAACTTCTTTATCCATTTATCTATGAATTACACTTAGGTTGTGTTGGTTACTGTAAATAATGCTCCTATGAACATGGAGATGTAGCTATCTCTTCAACATAGAGTTTTATAGTTTCCGTTGTGTATATTTCCAGAAGTTGAATTATTGGATGATATTGTAGTTCTATTTTCAACTTATTGAGGATTCTACATACTGTTTTCCACAGTGGCTGTACCAATTCACAGTTTCACAAACAGAGCACAAGTGTTCTCTTTTCTCTATATTCATGCGAACATTTGTTATTTCTTGTTTTTTATAATCACGGTTGTTCCAACAGGCACAAATTGGTAGTTCATTGTGGTTTTAATTTGCATTTCCCTAATAACAAATTATATTAAGTATCTTTCCATTTACCTATTGGCCTTTTGTGTGTCTTCGGAGAGATGCCTATTTTTAATTTTTTTTTTTTTTTTGCTATTCAATTGTATAAATTCTTTATATATTTTGGATATTAATCCCTTTGTATATATATTAAGTGAGAAATACATATATATACAGTTTGAAAATGTTTTCCCATTCTGTAGTTTGTCTTTCCACTTTGTTAATAGTTTTTTTGTTGTGCAGAAACTCTTTAGCTAGTCACATCTATTTATTCTCTATTTTGTTGCTGTGCTGTAGATATCATATCCAAAAAATTATTTGCATCTGTTTTTCTAGGGATGGGTCTTATATTTAAGTCTTTAATATGTTTTGAATTAATTTTTGTGAGTGGTGCATGATATGTGAATATCCAATTATCCCAACACCATTTATTGAAGAGACTGTCTTTTCTCCATTGAATATTCTTGGCTTCTTCTTTAAGTATTAGTTGGCTGTACATGTTTGAGTTGATTTCCAGGCTTTTGATTCTATTGCATTGATCTATTTGTCTGTTTTTATGCCAGTACTATACTGTTTTGCTGATGATAGCTTTATATTATAGCTCGAAGTCAGGAAGTGTGACGTTTCCTGATTTGTTCTTCTTTCTCAGGATCATTTTGACTGTTCTGGGTCTTCTGTGGTCCCCTATAAATTTTAGGAGTGTTTTTTCTACTTTGTAAAAAATGCCATTGTCATCTTAATAAAGATTGCATTGAATCTATAGATTGCTTTTGGTAGTATTGACATTTTGATGATATTAGTTTTTCCAGTCCATGAACTCAGGATACCTTTCCATTTATCTGTCTCTTCAAGTTCTTTAACTTATATCTTGAAGTTTTTGGAGTAGAGATATTTCAACTTCTTAGTTACATTTATTCCTAAAAGTATTTCATTTTTTATGCTGTTGTAAATGGTATAAATTTCTTTATTACTTTTTCAGAAAATTTGTAGTTAGTACATAGAAATGCTACTAATATTTGTATGCAAATTTAGTATCCTGCAACTTTAGTGGATTCATTAATTAGATATAACAGTTTTTGGTTGAGGATTTTTTTATGTATAAAATTATATCATCAGCAAACTGACACTTTTATTTCTTCCAATTGTGATACCTTTTATTTATTTTTCTTTCCTCATTGCTCTAGTTAGGCCTTTTCATACTTTTGTGAGTAAGAGTGGTGAGTGTGGACACCTCTGTATTGTCCTTGATCTTAGAGGATAAGCTTTCAGCCTTCGCCACTGAGTGTGCTATTAATTGTGGCCTTGTCATATATGACCTTTGTTATCTTGAGATATGTTCTGTCAATGCCTGATATGTTGAGTTTTTAAAATGAGTGAATGTTGAATTTTTGTTAAATGCTTTCTCTGTGTCTATTGAAATGATCATATGATTCTTCTTCATTCAATTAATATGAGGTATCACATTGATTGATCTGCATACACTGAATAATCTTGCGTTCTGGGCATAAATCCCACTTAATCATGGTGAATGATCTTTTTAATGTGCTGCTGAACTTAGTTTGCTAGTATTTTATTGAGAATTTTTCATCTATATTTAACAGGTACTGGCCTCTAGTTTGTTTATACTAGTGTTCTTTTCTGGTTCTGATATCAGGATAGTGTTGACCTCACAAAATGAGTTTGGGTATATTCCCTTCTCTTCAGTTATTTGGAAAATTTGAGAAGGATTGGTGTTAATTCTTTAAATGTTTGGTAAAATTCACCAGTAAGGCCATCTGGTCCTGAGTTTTGTTTTCTGTTGTTGTTGTTGATGGAAGATTTCTGATATTTTTTCATTTACAATGATTTTTATTTTTTCATTATAACTGGTTTACAGTGTCTTGTCAATTTTCTACTGTATAGCAGTGTGACCCATCACACATACATGCATACATTCTTTTTTCTCACATTATCATGCTCTATCATGAGTGACTAGACATAGTTCCCAGTGCTATACAGCAGGATCTCATTGATTATCCATTCCAGAGGCAATAATTTGCCTCTATTAACCCCAAATTCCCAATCCATCCCACTCCCTCCCCCTCCCCCTTGGCAACCACAAGTCTGTTCTCCATGTCTGTGATTTTCTTTTCTGTGGAAATCTTCATTTGTGCCGTGTATTAGATTCCAGATATAAGTGATATCATATGGTATTTGTCTTTCTCTTTCTGAGTTACTTCACTTAGTGTGAGAGTCTCTAGTTCCATCCATGTTGCTGCAAATGGCATTATTTTGTTCTTTTTTATGGCTGAACAGTATTCCATTGTGTATATATAAACCACATCTTCTTAATCCAATCATCTGTTGATGGAGATTGATTTCTATTCTTGATTAAATCTCCTTACTATTACTTGGTCTATTCAAATTTTCCAGTTCTCCATGATTCAGTCTTGGTAAATTTATATTTCAAAGAATTTTTCCATTTCTTCTAGGATGTCTACTTTTTTGGTGTATGGTTGTTCAGAGTAGCCTCTTATGATACTTTGAATTTCTGTGCTATCAGTTATGATGTTTCATTTTCCATTTATAATTTTGTTGAGTTGGATCCTTTCATTCTCTCCCTATTTTTGATTCTTGGTTAGTCTTGGTGAGGGTTTGTTAATTTTGTTATCTTTTCAAAGAAACAACTCCTAGTTTGGTTAATGTTTTCTATTGTTTTCATGGTCTTTATTTCACTTATTTCTTCTAAAATCTGTATTACTTCCTTTCTTCTGCTAACTTTGAGCTCAGTTTGTCCTTCTGGTCAGATGTGATGAAATATACTTTCCACAGTCTGGGGGGCTTTGTCTCAGCCCCCTTGCCTGGGCAGAAGGGGACCACTCCAGGCTACTCTTAATTTCCTGAACAGGCCCTCCATTTGGAAGCAGACAGGAGCTACTCTCAGCTTGGCTACGAGTCAGTTCCCCCCTTGTATGTAGCACAAGAAGCACTGAGGCCTGGCACTGACTTTTCTCTGGGGGTGATCAATTCTGCTTGCCCAACTCTTGGCTTGAGTGTTGCTGAACAACTTCCAGGCATTGTTGCCTACCTTTCTGATCAGATGGAACCAGCAAATGCTCTCCACAGCTATTTGCAGTATCCCCAGTCCCTTGGAGATGGGGAGAGGTATCATATCATCTTAAAGCTGGAAGTCTACTGCAGACTCTCGGAAAGCTTTCTCCGTCCTAATACAAGGGACAGATGTAGTTGCCATTTATTCTCTCCTCTGCTCTTGTCTTGACTACAGATGTGATTCTTAGACCTATGGTAGCCTTTTTATGATCATGAAGTGACCAGGATGAGGACAAAAGTCCAACACATTAAAAATGGTGATGTGAAAAGATGGAAAACACTTGACTTCTTCATGGCATCATTGAGCAGCTGAATCTACCCGAAAACATTCACCTCTGGACATCCTATTATACGAAACAAATTAAAACTTTTTCAAAACAAATAGATTGCCAGTGCTAGTTAGTATTCTCTTACTTGTAACTGTAAGTATTCATAACAGGTATGCTATTAAATGGGCAAAAATATATGCATAATCATGTCTTTAGAGTGTTGTTATAAACAGCTTAAATATGCATTGAGAGAAACCTGGTTAAATTACTCATGATCCATTCATACAATGGACTGCTGTGAAGCTCTGAGAAAAGGAATGATGAGGATCTATGCACACTGGTATGGGACAATCACCAAGACACAGTAAGTAAAAAAAAAACAAGGAGCAGAATAATATATTCATTTTAATTCCTCAAACTGAAAGTGGCAAATATTGAAAAAAACAAAAGATTAAAATTTTAAATGTGCCATTTAAAATTTAAAAACTAAAGAACTGCAAATAAAATTCAAATTGTTAAAATTTAAATGTTTTGTGAATGTAGTATTTATCCTTCTCAAATTACTAAAGCTTGAAATTGTATGAAGACTTTTGAAACAATGAACAGTATGCTTTACTCTATTAAGAAACAAAAAGTTAGCTGTGTATATAATAGATTAAAAGATAGATGTAAATAGGAGTTACCATCATGGCTCAGTGGTAACAAATCTGACTAGTATCCATGAGTGTGTGGACGCAGTCCCTATCCTTGATGAGTGGGTTAAGAATCCATCGTTGCCACGAGCTGTGGTGTAGGTCAAAAATGCAGCTCCAATTCAGTCCCTAGCCTGGGAACTCCATATGCTGCAGGGACCCTAAAAATAAATAAATTAAAAAAAAAATGTAAATACATATACACACATATACACACAAAAATTCTTACATACAAATTGGCTTATACATAGGATGCCCTGTAAATAGTGATAATCTAACTTGGTGGTCCCAATGGACAGCCAAGGGGAAGTAGGGCAGATAGTGGGACTGAGGTAAAAAGCGATGTGATTTTTCACTGTGTACCCTTTTTTGATGTTGGAATTTTTTACCTTGTATTTAGAATACCATAGAAATACTACAGTATTTTTTTGAAAGAATGAAATGAAAAGAAATGCTGTGTAAAGAAATAGTTTTAGAGGAAATTTCTAGTGCAGGACAGAGGCCATTTACTAAGTTTCACTTATGGCCAGCATGTCAAAAATGTGAAGTACCTACCTGTGAGGTGGGAATACCAATGAGCTATTTCAAATGCCCCTCAGCTTCAAGGGTCTGCCTTGGAGGAAGGGATCTGCTGTTCTGGTGGGAAGAAAGAGGCAGGCATAGAGTTCTATTCCCAGAAACAAAGGAGAGAAGGAAGGAGAGAACAAAGTCCCCATCTGAGCTACTGGCAACTTTTTATCTTTATCAGTTCTTTGTTATCCATTTCCCTGCGCAGAGTCAAATGCAATAAACCAGGTGAAAGATAAAACATCTTGTTCTTGGCAAGGGTATACAAGAAGAATGCTGAGAGAAACTTGCCAGCTCTGTAATGAGTCTTGGGTGAGGGTGGTGATGGTGGAGCACACTCAAAGAGATAATGAGTAGAGCTGGAGAAGAAGAGAACCAGTTGGGGTTTTCTGAAAGGAAGAAGTATAGCCCTGAGCTAGAGAACTGGTCCTCAGGTTTAATTGTCTCATGTTTGCCTTTATCCTAGTGGTCTAGGTGATAAATCTTTGTGCTTGAGACTTGTCAGGCTTCCGCTCCTTTGCCCCCTTTTGTGGGGAAGAGTTACCATGACTCCTGTTGCTTTTTGCAGCCATCACTCTCAACTCAGTACCCCTGCCCCAGTCAAGTTCTTCCTCTCAGTGAAGCATTATAGACTTGCCAGAGAGCCCCTAAGGGCTCTCTGGACCACACTTGGGAGAAACTCTGGCTCAAATGATACATGACTGGGAAATAAAATACAGTATATCAAATAGTTGTCCTCACTTATCATACCCAAATTATGGCAGTTGCAAGCAAAAAATACAGAATACCCTGTAACACAATACACTTGCCTGACATATTACATCATCTTTCAGTAAAGGCAGCCATATTTTCGTGATGTATGACATGTATCTTAGTTAAGTGTGTTCTTTGCCCTTTGGTTTTGAGCTGTGGTATGCCATGGGTGAAAAATGAAAAAGTGTAATAGGCATTTCACTGTATCAAAAAAAATGTGTAGCACCTTTTCTCATATTTTGTGGGGGCATTTTTTATACAATTTTCTTTCCAGTTGATTAAGAGAAAAGATATTTCTATTAAAACTAGAAAATTAGAGGTCATTTTGTAAATAATAATCTATTTTTTAGAGAGTCTGAATCTCCTTGTTGTTGTTCTCTAGTATTTGATTTTGACTAGAACATGAATGAAATTATTTATTATATTGGTCATTTTTTTCATCAGTAGCAGCAGTGACACTTCAGATATTCTAGTGGAATGTAATAGATTTTGACACAATACACAAATGCACCAATGAATTGCCAAGAACATAGCTTTTATCTGACGATGTACATGGGTGTATTTGGGAGAAGAAGATATATGTGAATTTGTGAGCTCATAATGGAAAAGAAAATTTTTTCTTTTGCTGTAGATAAACAATATATATATCTGAGATCTCACTAATGGGCTGTTGTCAACATCCCTGTCTTTGAGTGCTTAATCTAAGGAAATGAGCCATTGAGAGCTCATCCCCACATTTGTATGTTGAAGCCCTAACGCCCCAGTGTGACTCTATTTGGAGACAGGACCTGTAAGGTGGTAATTAGAGTTAAATGAGGTCATAAGTGTATGGCCCTGATGTAATAGGATTAGTGTCCTTATAAGATGAGACACCAGAGACCTCACTCTTTCTCTCTCCCTCCCTCCCTCCACTCAAGCACAGAGGAAAAGCCATATGAGCACATATCTGTCTCAGAGCCATGAAAAGTGCCCTCACCAGAAACTGACCCTTCTGGACCTTGACCTGGCTGGGGCTTCTGGCTTCCAGAACTGTGAGAAAACACATTTCTATTATTTAAGACACCCTATCCATGGGATTGTGTTATGGCAGGCTGAGTAGACTAATACATAGGCCAAATAAGTATTTTGAGTAGTAAGAGAATGTTATTTACAATTTAACTTTAGAGGCACACTAAAACTGTGTGCATTTTAAAATGTTGACAACCCAGCATATTTCTACCACTTAATTGTTATTTGAAAATGTGCTTTTTTAAAAGTTCAAAGTTTAAATTGAGTACCTTCTAACTAATCTTCTCTCAGGAACCAGTAAATTCACTACATAATCCATTACTTCTCTTAGCTTTTTATTAGAAAAGACAGATTATTGGAGAACTCCAAAAGAGGGTTGTAAAGGTCAGTATTGAATTTAGTGTAGAATGTTTTTAGTAAAGCTTGGGCTGCCTCTCCATGGGGTCACCAAACTTAAGAGCCTGCACATCATTTTTCCCATCTTTGAGTGCCTAGTCTAAGGAGATGAGCTGTTAAGAGCTTTGAGAATGGATGCAACCATTCCCATCTCTTGACTGTGTGATTTAATAATAATGCTTTTGAATCTTAGGAAAATTGATTTAGTTTTATTTGTAAGCTGTTCTTCCCCCCAAGAATTCTCAAGTGGGGGTGAGATGTGTCTATCTCAGTCTCTACTGCACTCCTGCACCTGCATTTACGTCTGCCTCTGTAACTGCATCACATGAGATGGCTCCTTGAATACATTTCCTGGAAGTTTCTAGTTGTCTACTTTTAAATGTTCCACAACCCTTCTGTCACCCCAGACCTCACTAAATCCGTTTTCTACTTGATCTACAGGAAATTGAAATCTTGAAAATAAAATGCAGGTTGGTGACTTGCCACATATTCCAAAAAGTGTGACAAGAGAGGGAGAAATCAGAGGCATAAAGAAGCTTGACCAATACTTTCTCGGGATATTCTTTTACAGCTGAACAGTTCACCATTGGGGCAGCTGTTTTACTCTGAAACCCCTCAGAGGTCTTAAAACATTAGCTGCATTTTCCAGCTGAGGTTTATGCCAATGCACTGCTGATTGGAAAATGCACCTATGTCTCTAGACTTGTGCTGGATGCAGCAAAGATCTGGAATCTTTCTCTCTTCTTTGAGGGAAGGGAAGGGCAGGACTCCTCATGCACTGGCTGTGACCAATCAAGTTTTGCTTGATGCCAAAAAATTAAACACAGTAAGGCCAGACCCTGTCAGCAGCGAGTTGATTGCTTTAAATAAGGGAGATTTCCTGAATGTTTAAATTGAAACTTCGACTTTGATTAAAGCAAAGAGAAGTACCAGGATGGCTTCCTAACTATTTAGTTCCTAAAATTCCTGTGAGGTCTGGAGATGACAAATTCAATTCTGATGTGCTGTGTTTTACACTCTGCAGGCTGTAGTAAAAGGGAAAACTAATCAAGCTTGGGTTTCCCATGGGCTGAGCTTTAAGATGTTTTCCTATTTAAAGCCATGGAAATATGTTAAAACCCACATAGCCAGGATGAAGTTTATACAAGGCAAAATCTACATGACCATGTTTTTGCACAGTGTGCATATTTTGATTTTTCATTATTTTCAGTTTGCTTAATCTTTCATTCTGCTTGAAATTATATTCTGACATCATTTTTATTGGAAAGATGAGAAAAATGATTTAAATATATATGTATACACACACACACAAAGTTATGTAATCTGTATTGCAAAATGATTTTGTTGTCAGGTAGAAAACAGTAGCTTGACTTTAAAATTCTATTAAAAATAGAAAACTAATGAATGATTGACATATAAATATATGACTATATATCCAGACATGCCAAGGAAAAGTTAAGAATTTATTCTTAGAGCCAGTGGCATTATCATGTAATTAAAATATAAATTACTATGTAAAAATCATCAAGTGAAAAGTAACAGGAAAAAGGAAACAGTGGGTCCATATGTCATCCAAACAAGCTATACATTTCATATGTAAATAAAGGATTGCATTTTACATAAACCGTTGTTTGTAAACAAATTACAGTTAACAATAGTGCTTGTTTTCCATTAGAAGATGGAGCAAGGGACTTCTGTTCCATTTTAACCTGGTCATTCAGCCAGTTTCTCAATGTCTTTTGTCTATGAAATTATAGGCAAAACCATAAGAATGTTAAAAATGTTACAAGTGTATGTGTCTGTACATACACTCTGTCTGATCTACGTACCTGTCTATTTATAGCTTTTGGAAGGTTGTTGTTTTTAGAATATTAGAAGCAGTAATAACTATCTGTATTGGAATTTTATGCCATAGGAGAATGGAAATTTCTTAAATATACATAGTAAAGTCACTAAACTTAATCTTTGACTTTTTTTCTCAAATTTAACATACAAGTAAGCATGATCAAAACAATTGTATCTTTTTTTTCAGTCCTCACAATATTGACACACTTAATTTTATGTCTTGGCAAAGAGCATAGTGCTCAACTTTCAGAGCCATGTTAAGTCCTTGAGGCCGTATTAAGTCAATGGTTTACTCCTGTCTCCTGAGAAGATTTTGTCAAAATATATGTTTATTAGTAGCACCCCTGGCTTTTCAGTTATGTCCATATTAGATGACAGGATGGGCATATAGTACAATGAACCACAATTTTATAATTTACAAAAATTGTTATTAAAGTGTATTTGATTTACAATGTTGTATCAATTTATGCTGTACAATAAAGTGACCCAGTCATTTTGTATATACACATTCTTTTGCTCATATTAGCTTCCATCATATTCTATCACAAGAGATTGTATATAGTTCCCTGTGCTGTGCAATAGAAAAAATTTATACTTTTAAATAACCAATCTTGTTGTTCTTCCTTTTGGTATATTAACTTTGGAAGAGGTGAAACCATTACAGAGTTCACTAGACGCTTAATGGAAGTGGAGGAATCAAGCACTCGTTAGCGTTTGGAGACAAAGCTGATTGAAAACTTGACAAGGGTTTCTTTTCCAGTTGGGCCCTTGGAACATTCAAAGCTTCTTTGCTCAGTTTAACAGGTGACTCATCTTTTAAATTTTACTGTATTTTCACTGTCAGTGAGTATAAGAAAACTCGGAGTTGAGTTATTCTTATTTCCAAAATTTTATAGATGAGGAAACTGAACCCCAGAATCTAAAATGCATTTTGGTCCTGCAGCCAGTTAGTGGCCAGTCAGGGACAGTCCCTGGAACCAGTTTGTGGTTCTCTGCCCTGATGTTCATCGCTGCCCACTGCCTCCTTTTCAATGACTTCTTTGCATTTGTCATTAGACCCAAGTAGCACAGATATAATAGTGCCTTAAAATGTGAAAATTACGGTGGAAAACTCAAAAATCTTTTGGAAGAGGTTTTATTTTTCATTAAAAAATTCTTTATCAACAGTTTACATGGAGGGTGAATGTTCAGTTACTACAGGGTTGCCTGTATAATCATTTTACGTTTTTCTTAAAAATGTAAGGGTTTTTAAACAAACAAAAATAAAAGTTCTATAATAGAAAAATATCATTTTGACAAACTTTTCCACTATACTTAAGGATAAACTTGGCTCTTGTGGTCTTTGAAGAATTCAGACTTGTGTTAGAAGGGAAGTTAAGGGGATATTTATGTGAATACCAAATTAGCTGTTTCAGAAACAAATAAAGTCTATCTTTTCGAAATGAGAATGTATGAAGACACGATTATAGATCTGGTTGGTTTTGATCTTTGGAAGTTCGCAGCGAAATGCACTGCAGGCTCTCCTCCTGCCAAACTACCCCAGGAGAAGTTTGACGATACAGCCATAATATAAACGTGAGTTTGAAGTTCCTTATATTCTTTATGGATATGTTCATTTGGATTGATAGGAGTGACAGCATTTTACCTAGCGAAATAGTTGGTGGGACTTTCGGATTTTGGGCACTGGCAAATATTATCTAAGCGGAAAATATATTTATGACAAACTCAGTCAGATGAATTAGGCCATTGGTAGGAAAATACTGCTGAAAGTATGTGTCAAATTTAACTGGAATTTTTACTCAGGTCACAGTATACTACAAGGCTTCATTTGGATTATTTTATCTGTTATCTCAAAAAGAGGGGGTTTGACTTTGTTTTTATTATTTGAAACTTATTTAAATGATATAAAATTTCTCATTATTTATTGATTCTTTGACCCAGAAAGTCCACTAGTCTTTTGTAGTTTGATGAAAGCATCCTTTGCTGTGTTATGATTTCCTTAGATCTTTAGAATTCTAAGGTAGCCAAATAAGATAGCCACTAGCTATAAGAGACTAGTAAGCATGTGAAATGTGGCCAGTCCAAATTAAGATATGAGATATGCTGTAAGTAAAGAATACACCCTGAATTTCAAAGACCTAGTAAAAAAAAAAAAAACAGATCTCAATTATTTAATGCTGATTACATTTTGAAATAATATCTTTGAAATATTGTGTTAGATAAAATAGTATTAATCTCTTGTTTCATTTTACTTTTCGTAATGTAGCTACTAGAAAATTAAAAAGTACATGTGGTGCTCACATTGTATTTCTGTTGGACAGTAGCACCTAGAAAATCTAAATACACACACACACACACACACACACACACATATATATATTTTTTTTTTTTCGCTTTTTTAGGGCTGCACCCACGGCATACGGAGGTACCCAGGCTAGGGGTCACATTGGAGCTACAGCTGCCAGGCTACACCACAGCCACAGCAACACAGGATCCAGGTCTGTAACCTACACCAGAGCTCATGGCAACACCAGATCCTTAACCCACTGAGCAAGGCCAGGAATCGAACCTGCCACCTCATGGTTACCAGTCAGATTTGTTTCCACTGTGCCACAACAGCAACTACTGTCATTTAACTGTAAATTTCTATTAGATAGTGCTGCTGCGTGTAGTCACTTCCAACCATAGAGTCTTTTTCACTTCTCCTTTAATATGTTCTTTGAAAAATCAGCATGGAATTAATCATCTAAACTTTATCCTGAGGGATATAGGGTGTCACAGAAGTCAGTGGGCAGTCGATCCATACTTGAGTTCTCGTCTTAACAGGATCTGTTACTAAGAAAAGAATCATAGGGCTAATTCAGAACCAATATCAGGGACTGTTTAGTTCATCTTAACTTTCTAAATTTTTTTCTTACTTGAGCCATGGGAATTTATTTCTGTTCAAATTAGGTACATTCTCTCTCCATTTTTTTTCAAAGAATAAGATTGGCATAGCAGATCATTGTAGGGCATAGTAGATTCTCCTATCCTTGTCAAAATTAGAATAATAATTGCCATACTTAAAATGGCTGATAAAGGCTAATGTAAGAGTTATTTAGCTACAGTCTAGCTGAACCATGGATAGACTTTTTTTCGTAAGGAAAAGCAGAATCATCATATGCCAGTATCTTATTGCGGGAAACACAAACAAACCTAGACAGACCTAGAATCAAATAAGAAGAGTATCCCCCCTTTGGCCATCTTTTTGAATTTCTTGTTGATTCTGAAACATTAAAACCATATCATGAATATGAATGACATATAAATGTCCTGCTCATCTTTATCTTTCCACTACTCCTGGCACCATGCCAAGTATACATGTAGAGTCCAGGAGAGTTTTGTTAAATGCAACTGAGTCATTCAGAAATATGAATTTTCCTGATGAAAAAGATATTTTAGGGCAATTACTTATAATAGAATGAAGAAAAGGAACTAAGAAAAGATAGGCAGCAAAATGTGAACTTACTCTCCAAGTGCTTCTTTTAACTTTCTTGGATATAATGGGTTCAATTTAACCACCACCTTTAGTTTGGGAAGAAGAAAGAGGTTTCTATGCTCTTTGAAGCTTGCGTTGTTACTTACCAGAATGCCAGGGCTTCCGTCAGTCAACAGCACATGCAAAATTTATCAAGTATATTGCTTGACATAGAGGTTACTCTGTCATAACTAACTAACTTGAGTCTGCCAGAGAATTTTTTATGGAAGCGTGTGCTGCCAAAAAATAAGTGTCTCTTGATTGATTGCCACAGCTGATCCTAAATGCTCAAGGATCACTGTGTAATAACTCCTTTATCATATATTAACCACAAAACCCAAGTCCAAATAGCAGTAAGGGTTTTGTTCAAACCCACAAAACCTCGGAAAGCCAGAGACCAGGAGGATTTTCATCTTTTCTGCAGACCAATGGCCTCCCCTAGCCTCTGTGTGAGATTGGGTATCTGATTTGCAATCTCTGATAACAGATACATTGAAAAAATAAAGGTTGACCCATAATCCTAATATTTCCTTCTTTTCCTCGAGTTTCTCTGATTTTTAAAATCTATTTTATCTTAAAAATGTGAGGTACAATCATAATATTTTATGCCATAAAAATGAACATACATTGAGCTTACTGGGAATGTAAGCCAGACCAGCAATATTTCATGAAAGTGGTTTATACTGTTTTCATTTCCTCTTTTCTTTTGGTAAATACCAATTTGAAAAGTGGGGTGGGGGGAGAGTAAAAGTGAAAATCTTCATGTTTTTGAAGTACACAAGAGTCTGCAAAATCTATGGTAATGGCTACTCAAGCCTATGTAGTCTGCCATGTATTATGCTAATTTCCTTTGTTGTCTAAACTACAAGGTACATTGAAAGTACCTAATGGATATCAAGAGGGTTTAAATTTGTAGACCCTCAGATCTGGTTCTTGCATGTTTGGGAGAGAAGAGGCTGGCAAGTGGGTCCCCAGTCAGTATGAGCATTGACAGATTTAAAATATTAATATATATTATAAATGTATATAATTTTAATTATTATATTTACCATGCCCATATTTATTGATTTAATTATAATTATAAATTAGTATGATTAAATAATTCTATCACATTATAATATATAATTATATAATTAAATCATATACAATACATAATATTTATATTATATATATATCTGATGACTAAGCTGACTTCTGAGTGTATGTTCTATTTAGGAATTAAGTGTAAAGACGGTATATTAGTGCTAGTTTGAAAATTGTCAGGTAGAAAGCTAGGTATATATTTGTTTTAGGGAAGATGAATAAATCGTAGAAACCTCCAGAGACTATTTTTCTGTCATCTGTCTGCCATTAAGTGGTTTTATTTTTGTCACTTGGTAGAAAAATCATCTTTTTGGAGGTGAGGGCAAGGTCAGTAGCTCTCAGTGAGAAAAGATAATCACAGTATGCGGTAATTTCAGCAGTACTAGAAAAAGCTCTTTGCTTTGGCCAAATTCTTTTCTTATTGTTGACTAGTGATTGGAATTTTACTGCTACAGCTCCATTTCTATGACCAAAAGCTTTTCTTCCTTCCTTCCTTCCTTTCTTCCTTCCTTCCTTCCTTCCTTCCTTCCTTCCTTCCTTCCTTCCTTTCTTTCTTTCTCTCTCTCTCTCTCTCTCTTTCTTTCTCTCTCTCTCTCTCTTTCTCTTCTTTCTTTCTCTCTCTCTCTCTCTCTTTCTCCCTTCCTTCCTTCCTTTCTAACAATAAACATTCTCCAGACCTCCATCATGGGGAGTGGGGTGGAGATGAGTGGTAACATCCTCAGGTATTTTTACCTTAGGACTGAATTCTGTGAGAAGAGCTTGTTGGCTTACTTTCTGAAGCTGAATAATGTCGATTCTAGGAAGGGGGGTCTACCAGGATCTCTCTATAGGCAGACCGATGAGGGTAAGCACAAGCACAAGATCTGATCTCTATGGAGATAAAGCGAGGAAATTATTCTTGGAATGGCATGACTTTTAAAGAAGAACACAAAGAGATCTCAGCTCTCCAGCATAAGGGAGAGACAGACAGAAAGAAAATAAATGAGAGAGAGAACCACAGCCTGGATCAGTCTGAGAGCAGCAGAATTAGATGGTGAAATAGAATTCCGAATGCATTAGCTGGGCTTATGTTTTCAGGTCTCCATAGGGGTACAGTCTATACTTTGGCCTTACCTATTTTCTATTTAAAAAAAAGTAAGAAAGTTTTCGTAACCAGCTGTTCTTGGCAATGCAGCCTCACTATGTCACTGATGGCATAAACTAGTGGTTCCACACTCAAATACCACCAAAGACTCTGTTATTATCTTCCACTCCCTATAGCCAAACAGCCGATGTTCTGACATATTTACAAACTAAATAAACTTTTTTTAGAAAGTAACAATTAGTTCTTCCATTTTAGAAGATTAATTGAAGATACGTATGGCTGTTTGTTAGAGCTAGTCCATTAAAAGAAAGGTCTGCTAGATATTAGGATAACTCTTACATTTATAAAACTAGAGGTGGAATGTGTGTTCATTTATACTATTATGTAGCAATTTGTTGGTTATCCTGTCCTCTCTTTTTTCCCTCCCCATTCCTTCCATTCCCCTCGTGGTCCTCAGTGTACTACAGATGGCCAGCCATACAGCCCTCATCTCTGCTGACTCGTTCCTTTGTTGTGGTCACTTATTCCCAGAGAGTCTCATGACTTGACAAGGCCTGGCTCCTACTCAGGGGTCAGGGAAATAGCCTCATACCTTGTTGTTGTGGTTCAGTGAAATCCTATTCTTAAATTGTTATCTGATATCCGAGTCTCAACCTCAATACTTGCTTAAGTATACTCAGTCAGGTTTAACAAGAAGCTGACCATGTGATCTCAAAATCTTTCTCGAAGTTCAGCTAGATCATGGGAAAAAAGCAAAAGACACTTCACAATCAATTCCATTAGAGGTTCAAAGAAAGAACACTGAGTTTGTTTGGCAATTAATCTCTTGGTAAGATTTGCTTCATTGCCAATTTTTCTCTAAACAATCAAGCATTTCATTCCCGACGATTAATTCAGATGAATTATCTGGAACAAACGTTAATTAGATGAGCTATAATTACTAGTTTCCCACCTATTACATTTCTTAAAAGTAGACACTCCTCTGTCTTGCCTTGTAATATTACAAACAACAAAATTTCGAAGGTTGACCTCTTGCAGAATTTAGTGTCAAACATAAACTTTGGTATGGATTGTACTCTTTTTTTAAATTATTCTATTATTTTATGTGTGTAAATGTTTTTTTTCCCAGCTAATATTAAAAATCATTTCAGGCATGTCCTGCCATTGTTTTCCCCTTTTTTAACATCCACAGAAACTCAGTGCAGTGCTAAGGGCTAAAGTAAGTTCTGGACACGGACTTGTGCTGTGGCATTGAGTGGCTCCTCTGGTTTTCAGACCTGAAACTGCTCCCATGAACAGGTTTCACTGTGGGACATGATGTCTTTTTGGTCATTTTAAAATGTTGGTCCTCTACCCATCCATCAAGATCAATTTACAAGTCACCTTCTCCAGGAAACATTCTCTGACCACTCCCCAGATAATTAGCCTCTTCGTCTTCTCGGCCTCACTGAGCTTTGTAAGCACTCTGATGATTGTGTACACTGTCTTCTTTGCAACTCCCTATTGTATGTTTAAACGTTTGTTTTCTCTATTGAAACGCGAACATTGTGTAAAGAGGGTCTTTATTCTTGGTCTTTCCTTTGGCTTGGCAGTTTATAGGCTGAATAATACATTGAATCTGTGAATAAACGTGAATCATTAGGGCTGTACCATCTCTAGTAAACTGCTCTTTATGACTATTGATCTGCTTTTGGTGAAAATTCCAGTAGACTTTAAAGGAAATTCCATATGTTGTTTGATAGTTGAACGTCTGTGCTGAACTTTTTGTATTTATTTTATGTCGTGCCTTGGCACTAGTATCTGTCTACATATACTTCTTTTTTCTAACAGCCCCATGAAACATGAGTTCCTCAAATTTCCCCTGCCTTTGCCTTCCAGCTCCTGCTTTCTTCACTTGCCCTTTGGGTTTAAACATTCTCTTTGTACATTTCTATACTTGATACGTTTGAGAGGATATTTATTTCAAATTCCACTTTACTTTGTGCCACCTAGAAGAATTAGGAGGGACCTCTCCAGAGGAGAGCACAGTTTGGAGCTTTGGAAGTTGTGCAAACATTTCAGCTTTCCTGTCTATTGGCAACAGAAGGTCTCTGCTGTGAACAAAGAAAAGTATGAGTAAAAACAGAACACAGGAGTAAATGAATTAAGAGTTACAGTCCACATATCAAAAAAGTACCTCCTCCTCCAAAATTATGCTCAGCAGGGCTCCTTTTATAGCTGGTTCATGGAGGTCAATCGATATATAATTGGTTTTTCCAAAAATATCTTAACATGAGACTTTTCAGTAATACTGTGTAATAAGATTTAGTCCCATGGTGGTATCCACAATCCTGAAAAGCTGAGCAATATTTTGTTTTTTTTCACAAGCTGCCTTCCTAAAAAGCAGGTGGATCCCTATGTAACAAGGGCCAAACTCATGCCTGTAAAAAGGACACTCATCACAACTCCACTTGCTATAAGCTGCTATGCTTTCTTGAAGACATGAGGTAGAAATTTTTTTCTATTTTATTTTATTTTATTTTTTTGCGTTTTAGGGCTGCACCCGTGGCATATGGATGTTCCCAGGCTACGGGTCAGATTGGAGCTGTAGCTGCTGGCCTACACCACAGCCACAGCAACACAGGATCCGAGCCACGTCTGTGACCTAAACCACAGCTCATGGCAACGCCAGATCCTTAACCCACTTAGCAAGGCCAGGGATCAAACGTGCATCCTCATGGGTGCTAGTCAGATTTGTTAACCGCTGACCCACGACGGGAACTCCAAAAATATTTTCTTAATAAGGTTAAATTAAGAGTGATGGGAAGTATGGAAAGTGTCTCCCTGGGCATGGTTCCATTGTTGTGTTTGAGGCTTTATATTATTTGTTTCCGTCATTGTTTCACAAGTTTCTTAGAGCACTGTCTCTTGAGATCTCATTTTTTGTTTTTTGTGGGTTTTTTTTTTTTTTTTGGCCACACCCATGACATATGGAAGTTTCCAGTATCAAATCCCAGCCATAGCTGCAACCTAAGCCACAGCTGTGGCAACACTGTGTCCTTAACTCACTGTGCCACAGTGGTAACTCCAGAGATCTCAGGTTTTGGTATGTATTTTCTTTTATTTTCTCACCTCTTGGGGCAAGATACATTCTTCTTCAGCCTGAATAGTCTACCTCCACACTCTGAGGCACACCAAGTTACTGAATATGATTTTATATTTTCGTCCAGCCAGTGTGGACTTAAATTTCCCTCCCAGGTCAGGTGTATGTATCTTGGGCCCCTCCTGTTGGCTTTAGCAGGACCAGACAGAGTGCAGAATCAGCTCCACCATACTTGTGAGTGGAATCTGCCAACCAACAAGAGTTTTCTCTATGCATCACACCAGGCCCAATGACTGAGTGACGCTGTCACAGATGGGCACGCCTGGAGAAGCAGAGTTGAAGCAGCGGACCCAAGTGCTTATTCTATTCCAAAGGATCCTGTCTTTTTGTTGTTTTTTTTTTTTTTTTTAAGTGTGCATTGCAAAGTCTTCCTTTTGCAATCACATCTTTTTCTAGTGAATCTGAAATCTGGAAAAATAAGATGGTGGCAAAAAAAGTGTCTTCTAGAAATTAAAGAGATGGATCTAGATTAAAGACGCTTTATGTTTTTTCATTTCCTTAATTATCTTTATGATAGCTTATGCTCAGTGAGAAGAGAGACTTCCAGAAGAGGGAAAATGTGATCAATGGCTAGAAGGCCTGAAACTGCTTGGAAGGAGAGAGGAATTGCAGGGTCCCCTGTGGCTGCCTGTGGGCTTATTTGTTTCTAGAGGATGTGAGGAGAGAGGAGGGAAGAGGTATAAACAGAGGCGGGGCTGCGAGAGGACCCTGTGTCTCCCTGAGCAGTTTGGACTTTGCACTGCGGGCCAGGGGCAGCCTTTGAACAGTTGCACATGGAAGGAGGCAAGATGTGGTGGAAAGTTTGAGGGCTTTGAGGGAGCAGGTGATCTGACATCCAGATATTCTATCTAGCTGTGTGAACCGGAACCAGAAAGCCTTTTTTATCTTGTTTCCTTATCTGAAAAATGAATCTAATAATAGTTTGTAAGGAATAAATACATGTACACAAGCAAAACAGCATGCCCAGACCTGGGCACACAAACACAGCCTAGGTAAATTAATGTTTGCCTACAACAAATGTACACAAATGTTTATTCACCTTTAATTAGAAATGTGGTGGTTTAGTCAGGGGAAAGGCAGAGTGGGCTAATTTGTCCCACATGAGTCAGGAAAAGGCAGGCTAGGAGGTAATACACTTACCCTCCCCCCCCCCAAACCTCAGCAAGTTGGAAAGGCGCATAAAGCATTCAACGTGTATATAAAGGAAAATGCCCTAAATTTACATTGGAAAACAAAACATCACATTTTAAAATTCTCTTTTGTTTCACCTAATCTCCTAGAGACTCTGAACAAAATGTTCCAAGCAAGCCCACCAGCTGGTTTATTTGTTTCAGCGGTCTCAATGTCGAATACTAATATTTCCCTGCTTCTGGGCTGCTACCTTGCACTTGAACATACATGGAAGCAGAGGTGTGATTTCAGGAGTAACTACCCATAGCAAGTATAGAAATTCCTGTGCTCTAAAAACTTGATTTTGGATACAGTAAGTTCTGTTTTTAGTTAAAACTTTTGAAAAGAAATTAGCAGATTATGCACTGAACACGGAGATGCTCAAGAAGCCAAATAAATTGATAAAGTGGAGAAACACAGCCTGGGACTCGGAGGGGCCGGCTTCCAGCTTGAGCTTTGCCGATGTTCTACTATAAAATCATGCCTAGACTAGGTCCCGTCTAACCCTTGGTTTCCTCATTTGTAAAATGGTGGAGCTGATCTAGATTGCTAAAGTCCCTTTTACATCTGTGTATTATTGTGAAACTCAATTCATATTTCTAGGCTCAATATAGCATCATTACTCTGACCCCAAGGTCTGTCTCTCTTCCCAGAATCTGATCAATCACCAAATCCTGTTTTGCATTTCTGTTACCAAAACTCAGCCTCTGTCCGACAGTGCTGGATAGAAAGGTGGAGACGGAGTTTTGGGTGGAGGAGAAAAAAATAGCTTTTATCGCTTTGGCAGGCAAAGGAGGCCACAGCAGGCTAATGCCTTAAAGACTGTGCCCCCGATTGGGAATAATTGTGGGGATTTTTATAGTAAAAAGGAGAAAAATCCGCTTTCAGATAAGACTCAGGACTGGGGCAAATGTGCATTCTTTTTCCTTTCGGGAGAATCTTAGTCATCAAGGCTGGCATCAGATGTTGGCATGATCATGGCTATGATCTTCTGGGTTATTGTCTAGAATAACAGTTCTCTTGAAAAGGCCTATTGATCAGAGATTAGAACAAACCAGGAATGTTCCTGAAAAACATCATGCACCGGTAAACTTCAACCCACAGGCAATTGTGCTCGGGGTGATTGTGTTTAGGGTGCACTTAAGCCAGGGAGAAGGACAAGGAAGGACTCTAAGCTGTTCAGTTTTAGGAGTTCCCTTCGTGGCTCAGTGGTTAACGAATCCGACTAAGAACCATGAGGTTGCGGGTTCGATCCCTGGCCTTGTTCAGTGGGTTAAGGATCTGGCGTTGCCGTGAGCTGTGGTGTAGGTTGCAGACGCGGCTCGGATCCCGCGTTGCTGTGGCTGTGGCGAAGGCCGTTGGCTACAGCTCCTGTTAGACCCCTAGCCTGGGAACCTCCATATGCCATAGGTGCGGCTCTAGATTAAAAAAAAAAAAAAAAAGGCATAAGCTGTTCAGTTTTAAAGTATCCATTTCTAAAAGAAGCATAAGGAATATAACTTTTCTCTTAGGTGTATAATTTGCCTACGTCCTTGGACCAGGATCCTGCCCCAAGGCTATGCAATTGTTGCTTGAGTGTTCCTCCCAGGTCTTTGCATCCCCTCCCTTCCCTGATCAGCAACTGTCTGAACCGGCCCCTTGGAACTCAGGGAAGGCCGTGGAGGCCGAATGAGGCCCATTTCCTAAGAACAAGAAATGGGGGACACAGAAAGGATTTTTGTGTCCAGGAGTCCGACAGGGCTATGCTAGGTTCTACTTCTCTTAAGAATCTGAGCATCAGAATTAGAGAAAATTTAGTGCCAGTTCCAGCTCTGTTATGCATTAGCAAAAGGAAGTTCTTCATCCTTCTCTACACCTCAATTTCCTCATCTACAAAGTGGGGCTACGACAGCAGGTATACCTCAGGCTTGCGGTTTGGATTGAATGAGATAATGCATGGGAGTGCAGTGCAGGATACCTCGCGTTTAATAAATCATGGGTATATTCAACATTTCCCTTCCAAATGGCTCTTGAATTTGACTCTTCCTCTTCACCTGGAATACTGAAACCAGCGTGGTTTCTTTAACTCTAGCCTAATTCTCTGCCTTGGCAGAGAAGTAATCTTTCAAAGACATATGGCTTTACAGCAACAATAATAAAATTTCTGTGGAGATCAACAGAAATGAAAGGCAGAGATGGCTAGGAAAGTGGGGTCTGGTTTGACAAATATGAGACCAGGTTCCTTGTGGTCCTGTTGAAAAATGCAGAAGTAAAGATCTTGAACTTTTCAGGCCAATTTAACGGGTCAGATGGAAGGCAGGTTGACTGAGGGAAAGGCAGTGTTCGGGATCTTTAACACCGGTCCTTTGTCCACAGCATTTGCGACTCCCTATGTTTATACGTGTTTTGCTATAACCTTCTTGCGACTTGCTTTGATTTCTGAGCAGATTCCTGTTTGTTCACTGAGCAGAAGTGTGTTCGATGGATCTGTGTGTGGCCACTGGCTTTGGGTCAGAGTGGGAAGATGGACTTAGTTAAAGGGGAAACTTTCTACACCAGACCAGGCCACTTCCTGACATTTTCAGAGGTATTTTGGAGGACAGGACAAGCTGCTCTGGCACACTGAGAGGGCTTCATTCCCCTGTGCCTTTACTGAGATGGAGGGGAAAAGAGCCAGTAGAACACAGGCTTCCCCGGGCAGCATCAAGATCCCCATTCAGCGTTGGCATTTCCGGTTCTGAGTCCTACGTGGCATAACAAGATTCACTGGACTTTTCACTTGAGAAAAGAGTTACTCTTGCCTCCTCCCCTCCAGAAGATGACTCTTCCGCCCATAAAAACAAACGAAGTTTTGCTTTCATAACGGACCTGTAAACACTTTGGTTCACTGTGAAAAAAGTCATCGGGACACAGCCATCTTGAAATACAGGGAGCCCAGAGGGTTAGCGTGACACTTGGGGACAATGGCGGGCTTTTTTATACAACACTCTTTTTAAGTTAGGCCAATGGCAACTACGGGCCCTGGGGTGGGGAAGGGCGAGGAGGCCCATTCCATGCCGATCCGGCATCACGTTACAGGGCCGCAGGGACTGGAGAAAGGGAACATTTGGCTCTCATTACAGAACAAAGGGACAGGGTGCTAGAAAATAGAGCGAATCTGGGTCAGAGGTACCTGACTCTCCCACAGGTGCTGTAGTCAATTTGCACATCTCTAGTCCGGAGGGGGCCTCCCAGAGCCGTCTCCCCACCGTCCACATGTGCCAACAATAACATTTTACCAGGAACACAGCTTGTCAAAACCAGCATTTTAGCTGGAGTAGGGGTGTGATGAAAAGAATGTTTTCTCAGGGGCAAAGCTCACTGCTCTTGAAAAGTTAAGAGCTGTTAGCACTTGATTTTCATGAGATCTCCCCCAAATATGCAAAATCTTTATGTGTATATATATATGTATGTGTGTATATATATAGTTTTTAAAATAAAACTTTAATAAATTGCTTGCTTTCTCTTAGAGGGAGTTGCTGAGAAGATAGGAAATCTGTGATTCTTATGAAGAATAGATATTCTTTTTTTTTTTCCTTTTGTCTTTTTAGGTCTGCACCCGTGGCATATGGAGGTTCCCAGTCTAGGGGTTGAACTGGAGCTGTAGCTGCTGGCTACACCACAGTCACAGTAACGCGGGATCCGAGCCGGGTCTGCGACCTACATCACAGCTCACAGCAATGCCAGATCCTTAACCCACTGAGCAAAGCCAGGATCGAATTTGCGTCCTCATGGATGCTAGTCCGGTTGGTTAACCCCTGAGCTATGATGGGAACTCCCAGAAGAATAGATATTCTCGAGCATAATTCAAGATCTAAACTTGACAGTTTCCTTAATTATGATAGGGTCTCCCACAATTTGACTGAGAGAGCCCTGCTTTTTGCCTGTCAGTTTTTTTGTTTCTAATCAATTACTCTGTGTTTCCCTCTTTTCCAACCCGCCTTCTGATGGAGCATTATTTTGAAAATCTGTATTTTTTGGCAAGGAAGCGATTGATCCAAGTCGGGGGTGGCTCCCGTGGCTTCTGGTTATTTGTCTCTTCCTTTCTCTTTCTTCTTCCTTCTCCTTTGAAATCTTTTCCAGGCCTTGTAGGGAGAGGGATTGGCCGGGGTGCCACACCGCTTGCGGGTCTGCCAACGTACCATCCAAACCTTGTAACCATATTTTAAGTCATTAACGATGAAACCCCAGAAATGCTGGCGGAGGGTACGTTTCATCTGAAACAATATAAAATGTACAATGAGAGAAAAGCAGGCCTCAGTTATGTGCAGGGGTCCTGTTATGTGGTGCTTGTGATGAAAATGGGCTTAGTGACTTTAACAGCTGGCAATTTATTAGCAAACCTGGTTCTACTAAAAAAAAAATATGGAAAATCAGAATTGATGTCGAGTGTTAATCGCAAATCCTTTATATTAGCAAGACTTCTGTATTGCGTTAACTTTTACTATTGTGGAGAGCAGACATCCTTGAGCGCAAAAGCCTGGGCAAATGAACTTCTCTTGTCAGATACCACTACGGAGAGATCCAGGCAGTGTCTGCCTGCGCCACGCAGCCTCGGGGACAAATAACCTTCCTTTACATGACTTGGCAAAGCCAGGGGGCGCCTCTTCAGTCTTAGATGGTGTCACTTTTGAGAATCCCTTCCCGAGCGTTGATTCTGACGTTGTCGTTTCCAGTCGACGTTTGTGGGAGCTTATTCTGTAGGCACATCAGCCCGCAAAGTTGCTTTCCCTTTGGCGGCTGAGATTTTGTACCCAGTAATTGAAAACAACACATTTTCTGCTGCCAACTGGAGACACCAGGGCGATCACTCTCTCTTTCTACTTTAGATTTAACAATGTGGCGCTGGATGAGATGGGAGACATGTTCGAAGTATTCAAAATGAAAAACACCAGAACACAACCGTTATTTTATGAAAGAGGCTGGAAAATGGTTAGTAAAGAAATCACAGATGTGTTTCGCAGACGAGGGGGAGGTGAGGGGAGGTCTACATTCCGAAAAGAGCATGACAAGCACAATTTATTCCTAATTTGGCTCAACATATTAACTGTTGGGGTTTCCTAAGCTTGACTTGGGGCATTTATTTTCACTTTCAAGAGCATATCTGTGAGTGTGTATGTATTTATGTATGTGTGTGTGTATTTTGACCTCCTAGGAAAATAGAATGGTATTTTATAGAGTATTGACCATAATTATTTATCAGTAGCCACACTAAATAAAGATCGCTTGATAAAACATGGAGAAAACTACCCTCTCAAAGTAGAAATCATATTTTTTAACTACTGCCCAAGGAAAAAGCCCTCAAAAATGTGAATATGTTTTCAATGGTAGACCACTCAAAGTGGACCTTCAGTTTTGTAAAAAACATATTCCTCGCGTTTTCTCACTGTTGCCTCAGTTTTGACTCTACAGGAGATAAAGGGTGTTATCGTTGTTGTTTTGTTTTGTTTTCATGTGCCTATAGCACATGGAAATATCTGGGCCAAGGATGGGTCCTATGTCACAGCAGTGGCTCAACCACTGCAGTGACATCACTGGATCCTTAACCTTCTGAGCCACAAGGGAACTCCAAGACAGAGATTTTTTTTTTTTTTTAGCATAAAAATTGTGCTTTGTTTTGTTGGGCCATGCTCATAGCAGGCAGTTAGTAACTGGCTGATTGGTGAATTAAGACTATTTTGTAGATGAGAAGATTTCTCTGCCCTTCCTCTGTCTATATAAAATTTTAAAAGAATCATTTGGAGTTCCTGCTGTGGTGCAGTGGGTTAATGATCTGGCCTATTTCTGTGGAGGTGCTCTTTCTACACCAGCCGCACACGGTGGGTGAAGGATATAGCGTTGCCACAGCTGTGGTGTAGGTTGCAGGTTTAACTTGGATTTGATCCCTGGCCTGGAAACTTCCATGGATACAGCAGAAAAAGAAAAACATAATAAATAAACAAATAAAACAATTTTTTTATTTATACGGTTGACCCTTGAACAAATCAGGGTTTAGATGTACTGACCTCCTGCAGAGTAGAAAATCTGCTTATAACTATAGCAGGTCCTCTGTATTCATGGTTACGCATCCGCAGAATTAACCAGCTGCCGATTGTGTAGTACTGAGGTACTGACTATTGAAAAAAAGTTTGAACTTCTGCTGTTCAAACTCATGTTGTTCAAAGGTCAACTCTACTTTGTATCTTGACTAAGCTTTTACATATATTTTAGTGACGAGTTTTCTGTAGGTTATGTGTCTAAGTGACACAACTGATTATTATAGTAAAATCAACACATATTAATATTTAAATCTATTAAATAGTTGTGGTTGATTGTCATCCCCGGCAAGTGATATCTAAGGAAAAAGTTTTGTGCTCTGACAGTTCCAACAGTCCTGGGACAAAGAGGAGCATACCACAGGAACAATCCAAGCTTTTCTGGTTGTTGCCTTTGGCAAAGAGTTTAAAAGTGTGTTTCAAGGGGGGGTACTAAGTTTTGTAAGCTTTTATGTTTTGGTGCAGGTCGCTTGTGAGAGTCCTTTTGTGGGACTTCATAAAAAATCTAGATGTTCTAATTCTTCGTCTTTTGTAGATATTCAGTTTAGAGGATTAATTTCATTGAGCATTCACTGGAACACTGTTGATTTACCTAAAGAAGAATTTTTGCTTTTATTTTTAATGTACAAGTGTCTATATAAGGCTTACTCTATGCCAAGCACTATTTTAAGTACTTTACAAATCCTAATACATTTAATCTTCAAAACCCTATGAAGTAGATACTTGAATTATCATGACCATTTTATAGATGAGAAAACCAAGGCATAGAGAAGCTAAGTAAATTGCCCATGGCCAAGTAGGTAGAAGAGCGGGCTTTGAGCTCATGCAATCTGACATGAGAATCCTTGTCCTAAGTCCTCTAGAACAGCGTTGTTCAATAAAAAAAATAGTGTCAGCCATTTGTAATTTTACATTTCCTGGTAGCTACAGTAAAAAAGTAAACAATAAAGTTTAACTTAAGTGATACCTTATATGATGTAACAGTTAAAAGTAAAATGCAATATAGCTGACCCTTAAACAACAGGGGTTTGAACCCTAAGGATCCATGTGTACACAGACTTTTTCAGTAAATACTTGGTATAGTACCAGATGATCAGTGTTGCCTGAATCTGTGGGTACAGAACTTTGCGTACCAGAGTTGGCTGTAAAGTAATGCATGAATATTCACCTGCTCAAAGAGATCAGCACACCTAAATCTTAAATTGTTCAAAGGTCAGTGGTACTTACCAGAGCAATATAGTTGCGTTTCGCATAAATATATTTTACACTGCTTCTGTTTTTATATTTTAAAATAATTTAAACTGAGTAAAGTAAGATACTCAGTTTCTCCGTAGCACCAGCCAAATTTCAAGTGGTCAATAGCCACTTGTGGCTTGTGGCTACCAAGCTGGACAGCACAGCTGTGAAATGTAACTTTCCGTAGACATATATTCCTTGGAAATAACCCCAGAAAATGAAATTAAGGAGAATTAAGTACATGAAATTTTTTGTTCTCCAGGCACATTATTATGGCAGAAGGAAAAATACACGTGGTCCCTGGCTTACAATGGCTCAACTTATAATTTTTTGACCTTACGATGGTATGACAGCAATATGCATTCTGTAGAAAAGATACTTTGAGTTTTGACCTTTTCCTGGGCCAGTGATGTGCAGTAGGATGCTCTGTCATGATGCTGGGCAGTGGCCGAGGGCTGCAGCTCCCAGCCACCCACTCAATCACCACTGGAAACAACTGAGACACTTATAATCATTTTGTTCCCAAAGAGCCTTTTTGTTTTTCACTTTCAGTACAATATGTAATCCATGACATGAAATATTCAACACTTTATTACAAAATAGGCTTTGTGTTAGGTGATTTTTCCCAACTGTAGGCTAATGTAAAGATGTTCTGAGCACCTTTAAGGTAGGCTAGGCTGAGCTGTGACGTTCAGTAGGTTAGGCAATTTCTACTTCGACAATGGATTTTTTGGAACATAACCCCATCATAAGTCTAGGAAGGTCTATAAACTTTGACTCTAAACTTCTGATTTACTGGAGGGCTCAGCACCATTTGTTGTCATGAGAATATTCTCTAACGGGGTTTTCTGTTAGGTTTGTGTTCTTAAAGGGGTCATTTCCAACTATGATTAAACTACCGCTTCTCAAGGTGGAATGTATGTGCCTTACCCAGGGGCGTTTCCTCTCTGGAAAATCAACACTACCAAGGACAAGTGAAGAGAGGGAGGAGGGATTTAGATACTAGAAGTTCCACCTTCACTACCCCCACCCTCACCAGACTTATGCCAGTGTTTCCACCATTCACAACTGATAAATTTAAAAAATGTATCTTGGCATTCCTGGTGGTTTACGGTCAAGGATCCAGTGTTGTTACTGCTGTGGTGCCGATTCCATCCTGGCCTGGGAACTGCCATGAGTGCGGCCAAAAAAAAATTCTTAACTATGATTTTGTGCTTCCCTTTACGATAATCAATGGCACAAAATGAATCTAGAATTTGAGAGGATGTGAAATCAAATATGAGTGACCAGCTTGAGAGAGGATAAAGACAGGAAATTTTCTTTCTCTTGGTCATTAAGAATTAAAAAATAAATCAAGAAGAGATACATCCTACTTTAAATGCGGTGGCCGATCTGCATGCATTCATATTTATGCCACGAGCCTATTAGTAAACTTAACTTTGCCAGAAGTACTAATGTCATTTAGTCTGTTGTAATACTAATGAAGACAAACTTTCCAATCAGAACATTTACTAAGAGAGAAAATTTTTTATTGTTGCATAAAACATGTTTTTTAGAAACTGATGTCAATATCATCTAATTTTGATTATCCTTTTTAGTTTTTTTGGTGTTTATTGCCGACAGAAAGTATATATAAATTGAAATTTTTACCTTTTTCAATTTCTCATTAAACGAGAGATCCTATGGGATATAATATAAAGAGAAAGAGCTCTGGGATCAGTTGACCTAGATTTTAACCCAGAAAAACTGAGTTTTAATCCAAGTTCTGCCACTTCAAAGCAGTTTCTTTCTAAATTTGAATACTTAATTTTTGTGAGTCTCCAGTTCCTGCCCTATAGATTGAGGACAATAATGCATATTTCTTCAGGCTATGAAAAAGAATAAATGAAATAAATATGTAAAACACTTAGCCCAGTTCTTGACAAGTATCAGGAGGGTAATCAATATTCATTCCTTTTCCATAGCAATATGCATATTCCTTCATATGTGCCTCAATATTTTTTTAGCAAAAATACTGCTTAAATTGGTTTATGATATCTTCAAGCCTTCAAACCCCTATAAATACTTACTTATATTCTGTTTTCCATTATAAGTTTCCCAGTTATGCCTAAATTATGATCACAGGGACCAAACTGATTCAAATGGCAAATTATTCAGAGCCTGAAATTTTGACAATTTTCTAGAGAAAGGGGACAAAAGAAAGGGAGAAAAAAATAAGTCTTGAATGTTAATATAGTAATTATTATTAGGGGCAATCTAGTGAGAGTTGAATACAAAGGTATTTGCTTCTGGATTAAACCCTTCTGAGGGTATTTCTCTTGTAGCTTTCAGTGAAGGCTGGAGATCCACTGAAGTCATATTATAATGTACGTAGTCAAGCTATTTAAAGGCTACCATTTCATTTCCAAATTTCACTCCCTTCTGACTTGTCCTGCACTGTTCCCTTAGCACCCTTGGCTACACTGCAGCAGATAATTTGTGCGCTACACAAGCATTTAGAAAAACCCAGAGTTAAACCAGGAATGAGGGTCATCAGGAACGTTTATAGTTACCGAACTTTTTCGTATATGCCTTAATGTGGGTCAGAAGGTGCAACTTTGAAGAGAAAAAGAATGTTCTTTTAGTGTAATTTCTACTTTCATATGGATATGACAATGATTCCTATAGCCAAATCCAGGCTTGACATCTTTAATCAAATGATTTTACCAATAGATTTTGTCTAGATGTTAAGCACTCTTCTTTTTTAAAATCAGAAATTCAGCCTTTAAATTATGTATGATCGAAGGTAAAATTTTTTAAATGCAAGAACAACCTTTCGTTGACAAGAATTCAATGTGAGAAAAATTTAGGTAAATGTATTGAATGCATGGACTCTAATAAACTCCCTTTAATGGGTAAAAGAGCATTGTGGGTTTTTAATTTTTTTCTCTGCAGCATTGGAATATGTGCTCTGCTCATGGAAACCAGCTGTCACGCCACTTCTCAGCACTCTGAGGAAACAGAAACTTGCTCCTTCTCTACTGCTAATGTTTGAGGGCACGGAAGGCAAAGATTAGGGTGGCTGTGGAGGTGCGGGTGCTTTTCTGTATTTTGGGACGGGTCAAGGAAGCGTCTTTCTTTGCACTTCTTTTCTGCAAATGGAGCCTTGCCTGAAATTGGCGCATTCAGCAGCAGTGTGGGATGAGGTATGTACGGGGCTCCATTTCCCTCTAAGGCAAATACCTTCACTGCTGGCAAACTCTCAGAATTTGCAAGCTCAGCCAGCACCTTTGACCCCACCATGCAGCTGACAGCACAGTTGGCAGTTGGTAGCTTCCATTTATCCTAGGTCAGCTCCTGAGGCATCAACATAAAATGAAATCAAGATTGAGACACTAAGTTCAGAAATAAAAATGGAATGCCCAAGAGTTTGCTTCAGGCAGCTCAGGCCGAGAACCATTTATTAAAGTAAAACTAGGAAAATCAGATCGGTGAGAGCAGCTGCTCAGGATACAGAAATGGGAGATCAGACACATTATCTGATGACCCAGAGGAGGAAGCCACCGCTTTAATGACAGTCAAGCTGCTGATTGCTTATGATGTAGTTGGGGTGCCACACATTTCATTGGGTAGGTACTGACATCATCACATCCTCAGTGCCTAGCACTGTGCCTGGTGTTAGTCAGTGAACCTTTGGGCAATTAATGAATGAAGTCCATGACTGCAGACTGCCATTAGTGGCAGAGGATTCTTTATTCTTGCCGTGGATCTATAGATCACTTTTGTGGCTTGATTCATTAACTTCAAAATTATAGCCACTGGTATTTCATCAATAAAATAGTGCTATCGATTATATAATAAATATTCACAGACATACATCCACATGCATTTTGCTACCAACTAGTAATTGGACAAGGAGAAAAGTTAGCTAAGTAAATGTAAATGCATTTAAGGGCTATGTGTCTATGTGTTTATAGACAATTATTTTTTTCTAGTTCATATGTCTAAAGGATGAAATTCCCAAGTCATCTTTTCTACGAGGAATAGGATGAAAATGCGGAACTAACATTTTTCTTCCGTTTCTACTGTATGATATATTTGAGCTCTGTGCTTTACAGAAATTCTTTTACTTCTGCTCGCACTGAGCATGTTAAGGCAAAAGTCAATCCCCTTTTGCAGGCAAGGATACTGAACCTGAGAGAAAATATCACTTGACCAGTTTTACGTAGTGAGGAAGCCAAGATCATGGTAGAGCCAAGATGCAATTACAGGTTTCTTTGATGCTGAAGTTTGTGATTTTTTTCTTTTTATCTAAAACTTAAAACATCAACTAAAAAGCATTAGGAATAGATACTGTGCACAAGGAGATTTTCTCAAGAATTTTATATTAAAATAAATTAGGAAGATTATTTCTTTTTCTGTGCACCAGAAAAGATTATTTAGCAAAATATAATGGATTAAAAAGGTTCATCTCAGAATTCCCATTGTGGCTCAGTGGGTTAAGAACCCGCTAAGTATCCATGAGGATGGGTGGGGGTTTGATCCCTGGCCTCGCTTAGTAGGTTAAGGATCTGGCGTGGCCATGAGCTACGGCATACGTTGCAGATGAGGTTCAGATCTGGTGTTGCTGTGGCTACAGCTCCAATTCAGCCTCTAGCCTAGGAACTTCCATATGCTGCAGGTGCAGCTCATATATATATATATATATTCAAAATCATATAAAAATTTTTAAAAAGATCCATCTCAAGAGATAAAAAATATACAAAAATATATAATAATTTGTAATAAACTTGATAAGAAAAATGAGGAAACTAATCTACAAAATCTACAAAGCTTTAGTGAAACAGAAAATTTAAGGTGATAAAAGGAGAGAAATATTTTGCTCAAGGATGGGAATTTTCAACATTGTAAAGTTGTTACTTCTTCCACATATTGATATATACATATAATGAAATTCTAATCCAGTGTCCCCAACTTCTTACTTAGAAATTTGACCATTAATTCTAAAATTCATCTGGAAAAATAAATGGCAGAAAGAAGGCAAGGTATTTTTTAAAAGAAGAATAATGAGACCCACTTACATTATCATGTATTAAAATAAATTATAAATCATATTACTTAGAAGAGTGTGGTACTGCCATTAGAATCTACAGTAGATTGGAGAGATGATGAATACATATCTTTATCTATGTATGAAAATGAATATGATAAAGATGAAATTTCACATCAGTGAGGAAGTGGTGGATTATGCAAATAAAAGTAATAAGCTGATTGCTTAAAATGCAAAAAAGGGTTAGATAGCCATTATATTAGAAAATTGTATTCATATGGTTTATAGAGTTAAATGTAATAACTTACAGATGACTATCTAGCTGATCTTGGAGTGGAATGCAAACACTGAACACATTAAAAAAATTTGGATAGATCCGGGTGGAAAAAGTAAAGTTAAAGAACAACTAACCAACTATAAAAAATAAGTGCAATACATTGTGGAAAATTATCATCTTCAGATTTATAAAGACTTCATTTTAAATAAAAAGAATAAACATTGCAGCAGAAAAAGATGGCACGATCAGGCAAGTCACAAGAACCAACAAATTTATAAATCAATTTTTAAATTCCTTAGTAATCAAGTATATGCAAATTAAAAAGAAGACATGCTAATTAAAAGAATACGTCATTTCTTGCCAATCAAATTCATATGCCAGGGCATATCTTTCTTGCATTTGCAAATTTGTTTTAGAACTCATCTGTATTTCTGCTGCCACCCTAGCTTAGGCTTGGGAGAGGTCTACGTCACTCAGTGTTTGCTGGTCACTATTTTCTCTCACTCTAGCTAAGACACTGAAGACCCTTAGATACCAGATGCCTCCCTGGAGCTTCTTGGATAAAAGGGAGATATGGCTTGTTTCCCTCTTGTGATACCTCCTGTTGGAGGAATACTAGCACCATCTTTTTTATTCTCCAAGCACTTATTAAGCTTTACTGGAATAGCTTTGCATGGATCCCCAGCTCTCTGTTGGTTTTAGATAAGATTTTAATAAAGAACTGGCCTGAGAAAGAGGCCCTGGCATCAGGTCATATGAAGGACTTGGAATCTGGAGTAGTGACTCCTTTTCAATGCCTAAGACTTTCTTAGGGGTCAGACTCACTTTACTGGGATGTTCTCTCAGGCTTCTTACAAATAAGCTCAGGTGGATCTCGAAGACTCCAGCCTGTCTGATTTACCCTTGGAGTTGAGTTTGGACACTCCCTGTTTTGTATTATAAACCCAGAGAGTTGAGTTGATTTTTTTTTTCTTCTTCATGTTTTTAGATTGTAAAAAATTCTGTCATGAACTGGCTTTTCTCCTATACTTTTATAATGTATTTTTTAAGAGTAAATATTATAAGTATGGAAAAATAGGAGTTTTATTTTATGAATTCATAGCCCAGGATGTTGATTATTTAGGCAAAACCATTTCCTTGTGCCAGATATTAAGTTTACATTTTTACTTTTATTCTAGGAAGCAGAAACAGCATTTACAGATATTTTTAATTAAATAAATAAAAATTGAAATTAAGGCCTTAGTTTGCTTTTAAATGTCTCTAGTTTTGTTAAGTCACCCTAACTTTTTGCATTTAAATTATAGCTATGACTGTTGAGGGTAAACTTACGGCTTGACCCTGGCACTGGATAAATTCCTTTGAGGATTTCTTTCAAAATAAAATAGAATATTTTCAATATTCACTACCATTATGCTTCCCACAAAATGCGTAAAAAATATTTGAGGAAATGTTCTAATTTTCAGAGTGTCTCCTAAAATTTGGTCTGGACAGGGAAAAGAGTTAGAGCCATAAATTTTTTAAAGGTGTTTATGGGCAACTACTAATCTGTTCTAAATTTGCATTTCATATATTGATGACAAAGTTCTTTTTTTTTCTTTCTTTTTTATTTTTAAGAGCTGCACCAGGCATACGGAAATTCCCGGGCAGGCTAGGAGTCAAATAAGAGCTACAGCTTCTGGCCTACACCACAGCCACAGCAACACGGGTCCAAGCCACGTCTGCAACCTACACCACAGCTCACAGCAATGCTGGACTTTCCACCCACTGAGTGAGGGCAGGGATGGAACCCATATCCTCAAGGATATTAGTCGGATAGTTTCCACGTGCCACAACGGGAACTCCCACAAAGTTCTTTATGTACACTCTAACATTTATTTTAAAATACCTCTTGGTAGTTCTCACTATGGCTTAGCAGTAACGAACCTGACTGGTATCTATGAGGACTCGGGTTTGATCCCTGGCACCACTGAGTAGGTTAAGAATCCAGTGTTGCCGTGAGTACTGGTGTAGGTTGTAGAGGCAGCTTGGATCCTGCATTGCTGTAGCTGTGATGTAGGCCAGCAGCTGCAAGTCTTATTAGACCCCTGGCCTGGGAACTTCCATATGCCTTGGGTTCGACCCTAAAATGACCGAAAAAAAAAAAAAATCCCAGAACTAGAACCCCAAAAAATAACAAACTAAAAAAAATCCTCTCACATGAACTGATGTCTATTTACTTCATATTATTTGATTTGAAAATCCTCTAAGAGAAGCAGATAGGGACATTTTTTTGTGTGTGTTTTTTAGACATTCTTTCCTGGTGATTAGCTACGTACTTGGTATTAAAAGTGATTAAATAAATTAACCAGTGTATATTTATTGCCACTTATTAGATGCGATATTCAATAAGAAATGAAAACCATTTAAGAGAGAAATAACTGTAGTGCATTAAAACTGCTCCTAACCTGCCTGAGGAGACAATACATACACACACATAAAAAATTAACTATAAGGCAACATTTGTTATCACAGAAGTGGGGCAACTGATAGGGATTTAAACAAAAAGCCCTCCATACTGAAGAGAAAAAATAATGATGTTAATAATAGTGTTGTCTGCCACATATTAGGTGCTTAAAAATGATTGTTTGAATGAATGTATTTGCTCAGTTGTTTATCCCAAAAGTGCTTATGCCATGTGCCTTACCTCATAACAGTGCTTAAAGAAGACATGTTCAGCACCATTTTTGATGAAGAAAAAGTGATGAATAGAGAGACTCCAGCTGATACCCTTCTAAATGGCAGAGTAGGGGGTTTCATATACACGTCTGTTTAACTCCGTTACCTATGTTTCCCCTTCCCCGTTACACTGCTTTTTGCAGATGGAATGTATTCATTATGGCCACTTGGAAAAGATGGATTGCCGTTGTAGAGAGATTCATGCAGCTAATACTACTGACCACTCATTGAGTAAAACTGGACAATGCCGTTATGAAGTTGAAAGTCTAATCAAAAGATAGCAATAAAAATACTACAAAATACATGCAAAATTGAAATTCTAATTGTATCAGAAAGAAGATATACATTGTACTAGAGAACTTACAATGGACCTGACCCAATTAGAAGGCCAGGATCTTAAAATCATAAAGGTAAATAGGTTTAAACTTTGCAAATTGGAAAATAAAGAATATTTAAGATCCAAAAGACTTGGAGAAAGAGGGAGGTAAATGATGGCTAAGAAGAACAAATGATGGGGAGTTCAAGTCGTGGCTTAGTGTTAACGAACCTGATCAGTATTCACGAGGATGCAGGTTTGATCCCTGGCCTCGCTCAGTGGGTTAAGGATCTGATGTTGCCTTGAGCTATGGTGTAGGTTGCAGACAAGGTTCGTATTCCAAGTTACTGTGGTTGTGGCATAGGCTGGCAGCTGCAGCTCCAATTGGACCCCTAGCCTGGAAACTTCCATATGCCAGGAGTGCAGCCCTAAGAAGCCAAAAAACAAAAACAAACAAACAAAAAAAACAAAGAAGAAGAACAAATGATGGCTTGAACTAAAAGAGCAAAGGAGATAGTATATGGTGGAGCTGAGAAGCCTGGTTGACACAAGACACAAGATTAGTACGGGTGTTAGAATTAATAATGCTTTTGTCTGTATTCTGAGCAGAACAACATTTAATGGCCAAGTGTAAGAAAAAAAAAAATTTTGTCTTTTTGCCTTTTATCTAGAGCTGCACCCACGGCATATGGAGGTTCCCAGGCTAGGGGTCTAACAGGAGCTGTAGCTGCAGGCCTTTGCCACAGCCACAGCAACGTGGGATCCGAGCCGTGTCTGCAACCTATACCACAGCTCACGGCAACGCCGGATCCTTAACCCACTGAGCAAGGCCAGGGATTGAACCCGCAACCTCATGGTTCTTAGTTGGATTCATTAACCACTGAGGCACGACGGGAACTCCAGAAGAAAATATTTTTTTAAGGCTAAAAGAGAAGTGATAGTAGTAGTAGTAGATATATAAAGAATAAGAAAAGTAATAGTACAAGAAAGAAATGTCCCAATAATGTTGAATGCTTTCTTTTCTCAAGGTCATCTGAAATATTTTATCTTGAGCCAGAGAAGGAAGGGAAAGTAATATCTCACTGCTCACCCTCCTGCCACAAATAATTGAGATGGGTAGAATTCTGTTTTCTTATAATTCACAAAATAAAGGGAGGAGTGCAGAGAGAGAACGAACAGAACTAATTTCGGAATAATTGTTACCCTAGTGTACCAATTTCCTCCACCACTATTCCCAGTTTTGTCACCACAAAATTGTCCCACAGAGATAATGCTTATATTAGTAATGCAATGTCTAATATATTTAAAGATCATTAATGCTATTTAAAAATTATTTTTATTCTATTTGCATAATATATTGAAAACCTGCAGGTGTTAATTTCTCAAAAGCACAGCCACTTTAAGATGAAAACTTTTAAGCAAAGAAAACTTATATAAGGTTTTTTAAAAATCCTTCAGTTGGAAAGTCAGTTTGCATCTTCCAAATAATTAAAAACTCTCTCCAAACTTGGTTTTAACAGAGTATTTATTTGACTCATTAAAGTTGGCAGGAATGTCTTATAATTTAAGGGAAAAATATAAAATATACACAGACATTTGGCACTGAGGTGATTTAAGCAAGAGAATGACTAGATCATGAGAATTTAATAGATGGTAGACCACCTTCTAGCAAAGGGTAGAAACTGGATATGAGATGGAGGTGCTACTGCAATAGTCCAGATAAAAGTTATTTACAGTTTGAGAGCGGGAGATGAGATTGGGGAAAAAAAATGGCAGTTTCTGGAAATAAGTAGAAAAATTGAAACGGTGCTGTGACTGAGTGTGGGAGTATAAGCGCAGATTTGAGATTCAGCAGATGTTAAGGCAGTACTATACCCCTAGGGGTGTTATCCACATTTCCACAGAAACCCAAAGGGATGCAGTAATCTGCTCCCAAACTTACTCAACTTGTTGAGTAAGGTGTAGACCTGGAATTTCTACTTAAAATTTCTGACTTCAACTGCAAAGCTTTTCCTAACGTGAAGCTGTAATACACGTCCATCAAAAGAACTGAAACAGGTAATAAAAATTTCAGGAGAGTACAACACTGTGAAACCCGTTTGATCAAGAAACAAAGTGAGGCAGACCTCTATTTTAGACGGAAAAGTAGCTTCCTTTAATGGTGCCCTTCCTGTGGGGGTACTAGACTTTGAGGCGCATGAAGAGAGTGAGAAATGTCCTCTCCTGTGCAGGTGCTGTGGCCTTGGGGACCACACTGAAAAAGTACATTCTCCCAGCTGAACCAGTGCAGATCCCTGTGTTCACACTTGCTCCATCGTGACTCCAGAGTGAGCTTCCACACCTAATGAACGAAGGAGTGATCAAAGATTGAATCATGCCCAGGCCCTCAAAGTTCTTATCAAAGAATTTCAAGGGAAAAAAAGGGAACAGAATTTCTTTTCTTTTTTAAGCTGAGGGGGCAAAAAAGGCTGTCAAGGGAAAGGATGGTCATCTTGCAAAGACATAGAAAATGAGGGCCTTAAAGACATTGTTTATACACCCCCAAAGAAATCAGCTCTTATTTCAGTTGGGATCACAGAAGACTTGGATGTATTTTAAGTTTTCTTTTCAGAAGTGTAAAAAAATACTTAAAAGTGCATATATAGACTGAACATAGATTTATTGCCAATGACTTTTGTAAGGCAGTGGATTGAGGCTGCTAATGTAAGTTTATGAGTACAGCTGGTCCATTTAACAGCAGGTTTACAGGCACACCTCAAGAACTGCCCCATGTCTGTGGAAGGTATGGTATCAAACAAACTCTATTGGACATCTGGGTCTATCTACGGGCGATGTACTATAAACCAATCCATAACTACTGCAGCTGTGACCATAAACCTTTTTAGAAAACAACTAGAAAAAGGTGACTTAGAAATGTTTGCTGCGTTTCAAAATGGGAAGGTGGAACATACGAAATGAGTGCCAAGGCGATGACTTGGATGAAAATATCTCAGGTTCAGGTTAAACCAACAAAACCGACTTCACTCTCACTTTGCATTATTTTCGTAAATCTCAATTGAAGGATCAATGGCAATTAATTTTCTGCTTTTAAAATTCTAAGTGCCTGAGACCACTGGTATTCCACTAAGCCCCCAGTGATCCTCAAAGAAATCACCAGGATGTTGGTACTTACCTGCAGTGTTGATATAGTGTTTTATTACCTAGGCGTACCTTGAAAGATCTGTCTCCCATGTAATGAAGATACTTTTCAAAGTTGAGACTTTTCGTCTGTTAAGAGGGTATTTTGCCTTTCCTCTCACATTTTGAAATCTTTATTTTCAGAGCCATTTATGGAAAAGCACACCAGTGGACTACCTAAGTGCATTGTAAAAACTTATAGAAGTACCATGACTGGATTATTTTAAAACTAAATTTTGGCACACAAAAGCAAGGTTTCCTCTATCCTGAGACCTATCAAAGGACCACACCGAGGTAGTGAGAAAGCAAGGCTTGCATGTAGTTTATTGTAAATATAGCTGGCCCTCTAAAGCTCCTTGAAGCTCTATCAATTTTGTATTTTCATGGTGTCTAAGGTTAGGTGTGCACACCAGGCATTGTTGATTGATCAGCAGAAGACACAACAATTTTATATTAAGAGAGGGCACACAGAGAGGTATTGTTACTTCCTTGTGTGATACCAACACTTGTCACACGGCTTCCCGTTCTTCTGGATTTTGTTGGCCAGTGCTACCTAGTGAGGTTGGTATGTTTCTTTCCCATTAGCTATTAAAGAATATTTTAAATATGTGTGTAGAAATCGCGTAGATTTTATCTAGTATTATTTTAGAAAAATAAATAGTAATAGGGAATAACAGTGTGTGTGTCTATCCTTACTCTGAGTCTAATCTCGTCTCTATTTTTTTTCTTATTGAAGTTACTAAATCTATTGAATCTACTTAGATACATTTTGAGTTGCACTGAGAACATTTTGTGGTTGTGTAATATCACTTTCACTACAGGAATCTGTCACTGATTTTATTCCTTACATCAGACCCAATTTTTTTTATATTTATCTCTCCAGTTGGTTCCCTTGCTGGACTTGTAGAATAGTTAATAAAAGGCTTTTAAGTTTTCAACTATCATATCATTTAGCCAGTTCATAGAATATTTTTTAAGGCTGAATTCACAGCTTGAATGTTGTTATACAAAATGACATTATTATTTCTTGAACAGAATATCTGAGTGTGGTAAACTTACCATTTTCTCTAGATGACTTTTTTTTTTTAATGCTTAACCTGAGTGATTAGATATCAGGAGTATATCGATATGTATCTCTTGGAGGTACACTCGGTCCTTCATATCCCCCGGTTTTATGTCTGGAGGTTCAACCAACCTGGGATCCATTGTGTACTGTGCCACTTTATATAAGGGACTTGAGCATTGGGGCTGAGAGGGTGTATATGTGTGGCGGATGGTCTAGTAACTAATATCCCAAGGATACTGAGGGGTGACCGTAAGAGCTATATAATTAATTTCAAGATAACCTTCAAAACATTCAAAGGAAACGTAGATAACTGTCTACTTATGTATTTTGAAAGAACTGCCCCCTTAAACATTTTGAGTTAAAGCAGTCGTCTTATTTAAAATTGATTCTAGTAAAGTCAGTCATTTGAATAAGATTTTTTCAAGTAATTTATAAATATTTACACATTTTAAAGTACTTTGAAATATTTTATCTCATTTACCGGTCACAATAATCTTTTTGAGGTGGGCAGGACATGTACCATTTCCCCATTTTATAAACGAAGACACTAAGGCTCAACCAAGTTAATTGTTCTCTGTAAGTTTCACAGCTGGTTAGATATCTACCTTGACCTTGAACAAGTCTAAGATTCCCAATCAGATTACAATTAAAATTCATATGTTACCCAACTAGCGGAGGGGCAAAGAAATCCAGTCCCACTCACACTTTTGATGATTCTATTGCTACAGCATTGGAAAGCAGAAAAGACAGAGCCCATGTGGAACAGAACATAGGACAGGTACATTTATTGTAAGAGGGCCATGGGAAAATTTCGCCATTAAAGTCACTGGCTTGGGAGGGCAGAGTTAGGTCAGGCGCTGGGCAGCTGATGGGAAGGGCAGAATGAGCACGTAGGTGACTGGGTATTGATGTCAGGATGACAGGGATGAAACACAAACATGACCATTTGACTGGAAAAATCCTATGTGGGTTTCTAAAAGAACTGGAGCAACTGTGAGAAATAACACTAACACATATTTCTTTCAGTTTTTATTTTCTTGTTAAATATTGACACCTCACATTAGCAAACTTGGATAGAAAATGGGAGCAGAAACCACATCAGAAGGAGCTATTTAATTCAGCCACCACACCTGTTCAAGTACAACTGGGCATTCCAAAAACTTTTGTGCTTATTTAATCATGCCAGATATTCTTTGTTGCAGAAGAGGTCAGAAGACCACCTCACAAAACAATATTTAATTATTTGAGAGCTTAATCCATTTAAACTTCAATTTTCAGATTGGTGATAATATTATTTAATATTCCTCCAATTTTATAGTTTAATCTTGTAATATAATAATATTGTTTGGTTCTCCATTTGATAATGTCTTGAGAAAATAATGTTAAATAGTCTCATATATACATATGTATATATATTATATGTATTTTATATGTGTGTGTATATATTATATATATATAATTCCATGATAAGAATTTTGAACCTAATTTTTGGAAATAGAGAACCATGAAAAATTTTTATTTTATTTAACATGCTTGCACTATTTTTTTCCTTGCCTGCCTTGTATCACATTGATCAAGTTTTATTTACTACTTTTTCTCACCATCAGTTAGGAAGCTTTATAATTCTTCCACTTTATTAAAGATAATCATGAAATATAACATTCACATCATTCTTAACACAATCTGAGGTTCTTAGAAATTCTAACTTTCCTCCTAGCCAGGAAAGAATCCTTGGAGTACCTTTACTACACTGCATCTCCTACGTGTAAAAGTTATCCAGTGTTTTACTTCCACCTCATTTTTATACCTGAAAATTAATCGTTTGAAAAATATACAGCCAAACTAGTTACTCACCTGTTAACTAGTTTCATTTCACACCATATCTTCTTCCATTCTATGTAGTCCTTCGAGGTTCAGTTTCCTTCTTAAAATGCATTTTTAAAGAGTTTTATAGAGTGACATTTTTGTAATTATAAACTCCCTCATTGTTTTTTTCTCAATATACCCTTAAACCCTCTGTCCTGAAAAAGTTTATTTTATATTCGTTTGTAGTTATTTTCACTCAATACAGCAAACTTTCTATTCCATATTCTTCTGACCTCATTGCTTTTCCAGGAGTCTGCTGTTAATATAATCAGAATTCCTTTGCAGGTAATAGAGTTTTCCTTTTATTTTTTTGGCTTTTTAGGGCCACACTTGCAGCATACAGAAGTTCCCAGGCTAAGGGTCGGATCGGACCTCAGCTGCCAGCCTACACCATAGCTTATGGCAATGCCAGATCCTCCAACCACTAAGGGAGGCCAGGGATGGAACCCACATCATCATGGATACTAGCTGGGTTCGTAACCCGATGAGCCACAGCAGGAACTCTCAGTTTTTCCTTTTTTAAAAGGTATTTTCTTTATCCATGATATACTGTAATTTTACTGCTATTTGTTTAGTTATGGAGTTATGTTTATTTATCATGCTTGGAACTCATAATATTTCTTAGTTTGAGGATTCAAGATCAATTTAGGAAAATTTGTCAGGAATTAAATCTTTATAAGTTATCTTTCTCCTATTCTCTTTTGTTCTTTTTATCTGGAATTTATGAATATGTTGTATTGCCTCATTCTCTGTTCTATGTCTCTTAATCTCATTTACACTTTCCAACTCAATCTCTATCTCTGCTATCTTTGGGTTAAGTTCTTATTTCTTTTTAAAAATGAACATATCTATCTTCCACTTTATCCAGTTTTATTTTATAACTGTGTATTATTTGGTTCTTTTTCAAATCTGCCAATTTTTCTTTCATGATGCTTTTTTGTCCTGGTATAAGTTTCAACTATTCTTTTCATGTTTTTAAACATTTACAAAATTATTTATTTTATATACTCTGTCAGATCGTTTCTCTTATTTATTTTATTGAATAAGAATATGCCATAAATGTGCTGTATTCTGTGCCTTCTGAAACTTATTTATGGGGGATTATATCCCTGGATATTTTATCATTTTGAATTATAAATCCTAGACTGTAGTAGCTACAACATCAGCTCATGAGATGACTGCTCAGGAATTCAGTTTTCATTTCATTCTAGCATGGAGGGAAACACATTTTTTGTATGTGTTTTCAGTTATGTGTTTAAAGGAAAAGTTGTATTTTATCTTGAAATTCTAGGTGTTGGAAGTGGAAGGCTTTACGGGTTATTGTTATATTTTGTCTTATGTGGATAAAAGAGATAGACTTGCTTCCTGTAGGACTTTAAGCAAAATACATAAAAGTAGGAAGAACTGAATCTCAGGTTCCTTCATTTTTTTCTCTCTAGCTCTCAGACTACTGGATTATTATAGTCATTATTGAATTTCCAAGAAAAAAAAAAAGAATAAACTACCTCCCATTAAGAATTTGCTCAGAATTTAATGAAGCCTAGTTCTCACAGTGAAAGAAATAAACTGATCTAGTTATTTTTCAGTTGTTTGAAAAGTTCTATCACAATGCAAAATTTTCAGTGCCATGTTTTTTGATCATTGTATGAATATAAAGATTCCATTGCGTGTCATTTTACAATTCTGAATTAGGTCACTTTTGATATTATTACTCAATGCTTATCCAGGTTTTTGAGATGTTTTGCTTCCCTTTCTCATGTAAACCATGACCATTCTAAATCACTTGAGTTATTTCTTTAGGAAAAAAAAAACACATAAGATTCATAGTTCTGTGTAATTTTTTATTTCATGATTTATCAATTTTCCCTTCCTCTGTAGTGTATTTGAAATGAGACCATGAAACTACAAAGTTGGCTCCGAAATGAGAGATTTGATTATTTCCTGCCTCTTTTACATCAAAAAGTATGTTTTATTTCAAGGGGAAAAAGTGTAGAAGGTTTTCTATAGTAGAAAGACTAATTTAATACACTCTTGGGTAGCTTTAATATTCATGCCAAGAAATTATGAAAATTTTATAATCTATGGTCTTTGCTCTGGTGGCCCTTTCACTGAGTAACAGAATAATGTTGGAATCACATGAAACATATGGTCTATGAATCAGTGTGAGAGTGTGTGCAGTATAAAAACATATGTATTAGGTATATACATGTGAATGCACATATAGGAGTAGCTACTAATAATACAATTATAATTTAAACTATCAGTGTAAATCATAGAAATGTTTGTAAAACAAATATTCATACATATCACTTAGATTTATATGGGAAATGATCGATTTTATATGGAAATGGCTATATAGAGAAAAATTATTCATTTTTTAATATACTATTCAACTTAGATATTCTTAGTTCATGTGTACTTTAAATACAAATCAAAAGAAACTTGGTGAAAATTAAATTTCAAGGGATTTATTATTACTATATTGGTCTCACCTAGTTTTAACAAATTGCATCCGAAATTTAGTTTTCCCACCAGTTATGCTAGGCTTTGGGGAGCTATTGGACTTAAAAATAAATAAATAATTTGCAGCAACATGGATGAAACTAGAGACTCTCATACTAAGTGAAGTAAGTCAGAAAGAGAAAGACAAATACCATGTGATTTCACCTATATCTGGAATCTAATATAGGACACAAATGAACCTATTCACAGAAAAGAAAATTATGGACATGGAAAACAGACTTGCGGTTGCCAAGAGGGAGGAGGAGGGAGTGGGAGGGACTGGGATTCTGGGGTTAATAGATGCAAACTACAGCCTTTGGAGTAGATAAGCAATGGGATCCTGCTGTATAGCACTGGGAACTATGTCTGGCCACTTGTGATGGAGCATGAACATGTGAGAAAAAAGAATGTATACATGTATGTGTGACTGGGTCACCTTGCTGTGCAGCAGAAAATTGACAGAACACTGTAACTCAGCTATAATGGAAAAAATAAAAATCATTATAAAAATAGATAAAAATAAATAGCAACAACCAAACAAAAAGACATTCAACTTAGTATAGCGGAAAAACAGGAGACAAAATGAATAGCCTACTTTTGGTTTTTAAAACAAGCAGTTAAATGAGAGAATATTTTCAGGTCTCAGCTGTCTGAATCTAAAGATTAGGGAAGAGTCCATTTTCTGAGCTTTCAGCTTGATAAGGATTCCTAGGACTGGGAAAAGCAGAAAGATCCAACCACTAGAATGCAGTGGATGGATGTCTCCTACTTCTAGGTCTGGTGCATGAAAACATCCTGCTCGATCCTCCATACTCTTTCTTCTCTGGTCCTCTGGCCAGATGAAAAATGACCAGCAAAGGGTCCATGAAATAGAAGAATACAGAATACTTGAAGAACCACGCAGAAAGCTCCCTTAGCTTATCCACTTTGGATCTACTTGAGTAAGAAATGGTTTGATGAATTTAAGCCACTGAGATTTGGGAGTCTGTTATATTAGCTAGAATTTTAAATAAAAATAGGTTAAAATAAGTATCCCAAACCTATCTAGAAGCAAACAGAAAGTTTTTGAAAGATAGCAAATTACAAGTTTCATATGTAAAACCATTTATTTCAATAATTTTTTAGCTCTTGTTATTAGCTGAGACGGAAAATATATACTAAAAATCCTTGGCTTTGAGGAATATTGGGTTTCTTAGAACAAAATTTTAAGGTAGACAATCTGAGCAAGTTAACCTGAAAAATAGGAGGTGCTCAATAACTATTTGTTGAATAAACTTTCCAGTAACTGAATCCAACCCTAGGATGGCTTATCAGTCAGCAGATGACATTGTATATTGTATTAGTTAATCTAATGCTGCATAAAAATTATCCCCAACTAAAACAGCTTAAAATAGAAAAAAAATGTTATTTCACACAGTTTCTGAAGTTTGTTTGTGGTTCCGACTCAGGTGACTCTTACCTGAGGTTGCACTCCAGAAACTGGTTGAGTCCATTCATCAGAATGTTCAGCTGGGGCTGGAGGATGTGCTTTTAAGTTCTGTGGTGGCTGGCAGACCTTAGCCCCTCATCATGTGAACCGCTACTTCTCAATAGGGCTGCCTAAATGTCCTCATGATATGGTGTCTGTCTTCCCTGACACCAAGTAATGAGAGAGAGAGAGAGAGAGAGAGAGAGAGAGAGAGAGAGAGAGAGGGAATCCCAGGAGTGAAGCCTCAGTCTTCCATACCCTAATCTCAGAAGTGAGCTACTTCCCTTCTACTGTATTTGGTTCACTGTGTGGACCCATCCTGGTACAATGTGGGAGGGAAATACACAAGGCTAAGAATACAACAAGGAGGCGAGGCTCACTGGGGCCATCTTGAAGGCTGCCTGCAACATACATATTATAACTTCTATGACATTTATGAGTGTAGATTAGCTAGCATTATTGTTAAAAATATTAAGGTGAAAACAAATGTTTATTACTTTATTACAAAGAAACACACGTTCACTGTTAAGCAAAGCTTCTGAGTGATGTAGATGGGTATGAAACAGTGGATATTTTGCAATGCCCCTCCTTTATTCTACCTGCCTTCATCTCTTTTATTTTCTTTCAGCCAGAGGCATATTACCACTACCCTTCGCACCACCAAAATCTTCAGCTGAAAGAACATCTCAGAGAAGGATATTTTGAGGATACTCATAGCTCAGTTCTAAGTTATTTGACATTTTTGAAGTATGTCTGAAGCTCCTCTGCTCTTCCAACTCAGCACAGTGTTTACAGATGATAAGAACTCAGTAGATGTCTGTTGATTTGAAATGAATTTAATTCAAAGCAGTCACATATGTTTTCAGTATAAAAATGAAGAAAATAGTATGGACCTTTTAAAATAAGATTTTAAAAATAGAACCGTTTTTCAATAAATCCATTAAATAATTGGAAATAAAGAAATCCAGACCCTAAGATATATAGCATGGCCCCATTTAAATGTTGCTAAATTAGCTGAAACTCAGGTACTGTAATTCCCTAAGGACCTTCAAAAATTTTTGGCCTGAGTACAAAGCTTACAAAATACTATCAGCCGGGGACCTAGGGCTTGTTTTCCAGGGGGCTGCCTGGTTCCCTATTCATGTAAAACTGTTTATCCAAAAGCTTCATCTATACATCGTCCAACTTCTTCCACTTTCCTGGCATCTAATGACAGAGCAACCCACCTAAACTTTAGTCTTAGTTAACATAATTCTCAGAACCCCTTAAAGAGCCCCCTTAAATATAATAAAGTGTATTTTGCATTAGCCACAGTCCAGAATATCACATTCTATATATAGAACATCCCCATGGTAAAAGCTTGAACCAAATTGAGCCATTCATGTCCAGTTTCTTGATGTAGCTAATAAAGGCACATACTGCAATCAAAACATTTTTGATTGTAACAGGTTTGTATGGTTTTATTCTATAATATGGACCAATCTATTAATTTAAAATTTACCCTGAACAAATACATGTAAACCGAAAGCGTTACTAATTTATCTTCTGGTTTATCAGAGACATTTTGACAGAGAAATAATGTATTGTTTAGAAGTGGTTCTCTTGTTTCTTAAAATCCTCTGTCCTTTTCAGTTAAAGGTATACATAGTATAGTTTCTTGTACACTGAAGTGTGCAAGATTCTGGTAGAACTTTGCTGCAGGAAAAACTCCCAGCAGCTTTAAAAATTTTCTGATGTCACAGAAATTCTTGTTATTTTGTGTCACATAGTTCTTGTGATCAGTTTGTTTTTAATGAAAGTGAATAATATTTTCCATATAGAGCAAAGAACTGATTATTGCCAAATCCATGGCTATTTTTAACATCTTTCTTACCAATGCAACCCTGGATTTCTGTTTTTTTGTTTTTTGATATTTGGCAGTACTGTACTCAGGGAAGTGGGTCCCATGTCCATATCTGGGGGATAAACTATGATTGTTCAAAGCCAATCCTTGAGATTCATTTTCCTCTGTCAGTGAATGTTTATAGGTGAACATGTGATTCATTTCTAACTAATGAGACACAGGGGCAAATATGTCATAGGATTTCTGGGAAAATACTTCCTCCCTGATAACAAGAGAGATGTGCAAGGGGTAACTTCCTTTTTCTTCTTGCCTTTGGATGTCATACTGACAAGAAGTTATGACTGAAGCTGCTGCAGCCAACTTAGACCACTGAGAGGAAATCCAATTCTCCTCCAGCACCCTCATCTTGTTAGGCTGCTGAACTAACCAAACATAAACCCATCGTCTTCTTGACTTCTTATTATGTGAGATGCGCAAAAACCTCTGCTAGACCTTTACATAAATATTTTATTGTTTGCATCCCCAAAACAACTTAACTGATGGACCACATTGTTAATATTTTATGTGTATCACTTACTGGCCTAGAATTTATGCAGCTAATTTGTTCATTTATACCCCTGTTGGTGGCATTTTTTTTTTTTTGTAATTGCTAATAGTGGCAACTGTGAATAATGTTTGATAATCTCTTAAGACTTTTCTGTGTTTATATTTTTGTAAAGTGGGTGATATTCTCTCCATTTTCCGATGCCAGAGGAGAGACTTACAGAGTAACTGCATCATGGTCACACAACTGGTAAGTGATAGAGCTGAGATAGGATTCTCAATGTAAATAGTTAAATTCAAAAATCGTGCTCTTAGCTAGTGGACTACTGTGAGTTCCTTTTGGGCCACTGCACCGCAGAGCAGTGCTTCACACTCCAAGTCTGTGTTCTTCACTCATTTCTTTTACTTTTAATGTTTCCTAAATTTTCTTCTATGTTATTTAGAAATTTTTCAAACATACAGCAGAACTAACTTTATGTGAATACCTTGGACCCACCATCTAGATTCTGCCATGAACATTTTGCTATATTTGTTAGGTCACATATTTATTACATTTTAGTCTCACCACTAATCATGCCTTTTCTATTTTTGTATAATTTTTAGTAGTTTTCTAATAGAGGCATAATTATACATGTAATTAACAATGGATTTGATGGTCTCTTCAACACTGATTTTGTTTTCTGAGATCTAGAAGTTCAAGCAGTTATTTGAGTAAGTGCTAACTTGCCTTTAAGAATATCTTGCTAAGGTTAAAATAATAGAATTATGCACTACTAGCATTATTCTAACAAATTAAAATAATTATTCTGATAACTAGTTCAGTCTAGAGAGATGGCATGTAATATTGCTCGAACAGGCCAAAACGGTCTTTCATTTCCAAATATAGTTACACAATAGTAAATAATGGTGTCAGTAAGTAATTATTGCATTAGACTAATGGCTTACTTATTCTTAGAATGGTCTCGAAATATTTCTGATTCAGAGTGCTCATGCATGTCTTTTCTGATTTGAAGAGTTTGAAGATGCTGTTCTTTTAACTGACCAGTGGGAAATCTGTGTGTGTGTGTGTGTGTGTGTGTGTGTGTGTGTGTGTGTGTGTGTGTGTTTCTGTGTAAGAACGTGTGGTGCTTGTGAGTGAAGCCACAACCCTCTACCTGAGCTCCCTCGTGTCCCATGCCATGTGTTTCTGTTTCTGAACCTCTGGCCAGACTTACTTAGGCCAACAGAATAATTCAGCAAAGTTCTTTAATTCAGTTCTAATAGTCCAGCTGGGAATTATAAAAGAAACCAGTCTCTCCTTTCTATGTCCAGAGCTTCTAACTCTTCAGCTGCCCATAGTTAAAAGACTTCACTAGGCAAGTAGTGATATTTTAAAAACTTATTTTTATCCTGCATATGATCAAAAGCGATAGGGTTATTTTAACTGGTGGTGGGAAGCTTAAAAATAGTTCACATAATAAAGAAACATGAATGTCTACTGAACTATTTGATGTGTAAGATATTATTACCTGGCTTTTTCATTTAGTATTTGCTGTCTTTTCTTCTAAGGAAAAGCAATGTCATTGTCCAATTATCCTGTGGTTCTTTTATTGATATTAACATATTTCTTTGTATACTTTTGTCCACATAGTAGAAATATTTTATCACTCGCTTTCCTTAGAATGTACTATCTGGCCAGTTGCCTGATTACACTCATTTTTCATTTTTTAAATGAATGTTTGTTGAAGTCTTTCTTTGTGGCAACACAGTCTGAGAAACATAAAATGGCCACAGAGCCTATCTTCAAGCAACTTCGACCTAATGATATGCATAACTCCTTTTTAGTTTATCTTCTCATTTTATCTAATTAGTAAAATATATTTGTTAGCAACCTATTTTTCTAAACTTGGGGTTTCCTATTATTTTTCTTCTCCACAATTGGATGTGTTTTGTTTTCCCCCAACTATTTGATCTACATGTGGAAATGGGATATATATATATATGTCTGTATGTATGTGTATATATATTTATTTATGCTACTTTCAATACCAACAGATAACTAGTCCAAGGAATGAGACCTCCCTTGCCACTACGCCTGCCTACAAACCTAAAGTGGAGAAAACATTTTGGCATTGAATGCTGTATCTCTATAATGTTTCAAAACCTTCTGGAGGAATGGGTTATGAGATGATCACACATATTCAAGGCCTCATAAAAAGACTAATAGTGCTAAGAAGCGAAAGAAATGTATTATTATGAAAATCCATGGTGTCATCAAGTTTTTCTTTCCTCGGAAGAAGCAAACCAGCCTGATGTCATGCAGAAAACATATCTGTATTTGGTCAGAAATACATCTGACTATGGCCGCCTCTGCTTTCTCGTGTCACCTCTCTGAGCGCCTGCCTTTATCTTGGAGGAGTCATCTCCTGTTCTATCAGACCTGGTTCCTTCTCCTCCTGCAAATGTGTGCCCCAGTGTCTCTTTTTCAGCCGAGTCTCTTCCATCTACTCTAAAGTAATCTCCTCTGTTCCCTAACACACCCCATGTGATTCTACGTCTCACTGATAAATACTATGAGGAAAATGAGCAGAGTGATCTGAGAGGGACTGGAAGAGGAGTCACTGGGCTTATTACTTGTGGTCTGTCTCTCCCACTGGAATGTGACCTCCATGGAAGCAGAGGCCCTTATTTTCCCATTCAACTCGGTATCCCCGGGTTCCACTGACAATAGTGCCTGGCACATAGAAACCGTGCTATTATTACTGTTGTTATTTTTAGCTCCATGCTCAGGGATACACTCTGTTTCCCTACTTTACACAACAGTACAGTACACGGGCTTCTCATATTTTATCACAGGGTGGACTCGGAGCATGTGCTAACACACACAGTCTTTGGGTTTAGACAAATGTTTTGTTAGGTTTAGTTGATTAACTATTTTGCTGGGATGGAGCCAATGAGTATAATAGTACTGGCAGGTGTTTATTAATATTACAACCTTATTTCCTCTTGCTGTTGAGGACTGCCAGCTTCTAAGTAGGGAGACACCTGAGACTTTTGTGTGCCACATGACAGTCTTGTATTTTCTTTCACAGGTGTTAAGACAAAACAGGGATAAGCAGATTTTGTAATCTTGTGTAAGCTTGTTTTCACGGTGCAGCTCATGGTGGCTGGCCAGCAATTCAGTAGAATACACTGGGGCACAACAGATTGCCATGTATTTGATTAGGGCTGTGGCCAGGGATCTTATGTAGAGTGAGCGGTGGAGTGATATGAGATAATACTTTTAAATGTTCTAGACCTTCAGCTTTGAGCCAGTTGCAAAAGAACAGGTTCAAGATTTAGAATAATTATACTCTTCATGATAGTCATCATAATTCATCAGTAGAACCAGACTTCAGGCATTTAAAAAAGAACAACAAAAATCAAACCCTCCCTCCAATCAAACAGAACTTCAGTGGTCCCATCTTCAGGTTTTTATAAGAAATTTATCTTTTGGACTATTTACACAATTTATACAATACTTACAACATTTGGTACAAATTCATGTTGATATGTTTGCTTCAGTTCTGTTGCCTCATTTCTTTCAAAATGAGAGATACAGTAATATATATAGATAGCTTTTTTTTCCCCACACTCATGGCACATGGAAGTTCCAGGGCCAGGGAACAAATCCAAGCTGCAACTTTAACCTCCGTATCTCACAGCTGCAGCAACACCAGATCCTTAACCCACTGTGCCACAAAGGGAATGTCATAGCTAGGTTTTTAATATTAACATAATTTTTAAAATCATGTTTATAATTCTGTAGTCACTTTTTACAAAACTTGTAAGCTTGAGGCCCCACTGAAAAGACAATGGATACAAAATATTGATTTATAGAAATTTTGTCATCTTTTTTGGACTGTCCTTCTTTTTTTGCATTATTCCAGGCATACAGTTGACCCTCGAACAATGCAGAGATTAGGGGCACCAGTCTCTGCACAGTGGAACATTTAAGTTCTGCCATTGCTGCCTAAAAAACAAAGGAACTGATAACGTCTTCGAGGCAGAAGTTGAAACAGTTTGGATAGTATCAAAAAACACTTGATTCCTCATGTGATCTTGAATCAGACACAAACTTCCCCTATACTTAGTGAATTTAAATATCTGTAAAATGAACATACAGGTACTAAATTTATTGAAAACAATGTATAAATGGTCCTGCATTTCAAACCCATGTTGTTCGAGGGTCAGCTCTATGTTACTATGTTTTTACCATAAGCTAGTACAAAACTTTGCGAGTGAGTAACTTGAATCTCAGAGAGGTATGGTGATTTGCTCAGTTACACAGTTAATAAATCATAGCACCAGGCTGCAAACATTTTGTCTGACTATCAGATACCTGCCATTTTCACCATACTGAGTACATCTCATAAATTTAAAACCTCAAAATATCTCTACAGCGCTTGAATATATTTGCTAAAGCACGTGACTGGAAGCCAAATTTGTCATAATGTGAAGTTCAAAGTGGAATCCTGAATAGTGCTTAAGGGAATGGTTTATGGATCCAGAGTGAGAAGTTTCAATGAGTACAGGCAAGGCGGAGACAACCTGATGCTTCAAAATGAGGGCTGTATTACTGGTAATTTTGTAATTTCTTGGGAACTGCAACAAATTACAATTTGAAAGTGGACTCGAAGCGCGTTGGTCCCTTTTATTGAATCAAGAGAAATCTAGGCCCCAAAGGAAGCTCTGGTTTGGAGGCCTCACAAGAGCCTGTGAGTGCTAGAATACAATGTCCCTTTTCCTATTGTCCCATGTTCGCAGACAGCACAGGACCTAGGATGGAGCAAATCAGCTAAGAGTAGCAATAGTGGCATGGAGGGTGTGTCTACTTCACTGCTATTTGTCTCTTGGGCCGTCATTCTTTATTTTTATTTTTTATTTTATTTTTTTACCATTTTAAAATTAAAATAGGAGTTCCTGTTGTGGTGCAGCAAAAATGAATCCCACTAGGATCCATGAGGATTCAGGTTTGATCCCTGTCCTCAATCAGTGGGTTGGGGATCCAGTGTTGCTGTGAACTCTGGTGTAGGTTTGCAGATGTGGCTTGGATCCTGGGTTGCCGGCAGCTGTGGCATAGACTGGCAGCTATAGCTTTGATTCAACCCCTAACCTAGAAACTTCCATATGCCACGTGTGTGGCCCTAAAAAGACAAAAAGATAAATAAAATAGTAAATTTACGATATGTTAGTTTCAGGTGTACAGCAAAGTGATTCCACTATATATGTATGCATGTATATGTGTATCTATTCTTTTATAGATTCTTTTCCATTATAGTTTATTACAAGATATTGAATATAGTTCCCCTAGCATTCTTTTCCTTCCTTATTCTTACAAGTGAAAACAAACCCACTCCGGTCCCTCCAAGTCTCTTCAGCTTAATCTATTATTCTACCTATCCCCACATCACCCCCAAACACATACACTCAACTGGAACAAACTGAGTTTGTTTCTATTCTTTATTATTGCCATTTATCATATTGAAATTCCGTATTTTATTTTTTAACCAAGTAGCTTGTTTCTTCTGCTAATTAAGGCTATGGAATGTGAAAGCATAGATTGTTTGCTTGCAGAGAAAGAATTGTGGTCATTAAGAACTGAAACCGGCTGTTGGATTTCAGTGGGAGTGGGAGTGAGTAATCCTTTCAGAGTTTCTTCTTGAAGTTATTCATTTATGCCTGGCCAAATTCAGCTATGATAACTTTGTTTTTTAAATGATATATGCTCCTTACACAAATAATTTCCAAATTGAGAACAAAAATCTTTGGGAAATTATGAGTTCCAGGACTAGAGTTGAAACAATGCCAACCACAAAGTTTTGTAAATTGAGTTCTAAGTGTGAAATCCTTCCAGCTGTTAAACGCATCTCATATCAAATTATATTCACAGTTTTTCAAAATATTTCCTTCTGTTTAAAGACTCCTGAAAAAACATATATGCCCAGAAGCTAGGATGTAAACATTCTTTTAAATCTTTTAAAGATTATGAGAAAATCAAAATACACAAATGAAGTGTATACAGGTCACAGTTTTGGTATTGTAAGCACTTTTTTTTTTTTTTCTGTGTGTCTCTGTTAGCTTTCAGAATAATTCTTCAACAAGAGAATGAACTAGAACCTATGAACTAGCTATAGTTCACAAGCCCACTTCATGATTTTAAAAGCTCCAAGCAATTGCACATAAGGAAGTATGGATTACACCCTTTCTTTAGGGGCTGTGACTCTCAGAGTGACACTTTTCCCTGTTGATACAACAGCTGTGCAGTGCTGATGAGTCTCTGGATGGAGGAGACCCTCTCACTCCTTCCCCTTTAGCCTTAGCTAGTTTATTATGCACAGAACCTGCAAACAGACTCTCCCTCAACTGGATGTAACTGCTTCACAGTCCAAATTCTCACTCTCTTCACTCTTGAAGGATGAAGACTTTAACCTGTATCAGTAAGAAGATTATGTAAACTTTAAAATCTTTGATTTTCTGATCATCGTTTTCTATTTATACAGAATTCCATAGTGGAATGCCCCGAGAAAGGAAGGCAAGTACTCCCCCAGAAAAATGTAAGGTAGTTTTTTCCACTTTACCAGATGTGAGGGTTGGGGTGGGAAAGCAAAGTGAGTGGAAACTTGCCTGATTGCCTGCCTTGTGGATGTTTTCCTGGCCGGTTTGTAGGAGTCTGTCAAACTCATAGAACTTAAAACATATAAGTCCTTATAATCCTTAACTAATTCCTTCTATCTTGTTGTTTTCATCTGATTCATAACAGTTTTGAATATGTAAAACATTAAGATAAAAGTTGATGTGAAAGGATATGTAAGCTAGTATTCAATTTCATTACCATATCAGATCTTGATTTCTTTCTTTTTATAGTTTGCATCTCAGTTCTGTGATGTCTGTGAAATCATCCGTTTGTCTCTTGTACCACCTTCATCACCATTAGGAAACAGTGCCAGTGGGGGCAGGGTGGCGCCAAGACTTGTCCTTTGCTCCCTGGTGGAGGATATTGTGTTCTGGCTATAAAAGTAAAATGTGCTCATAAGCTCATAGTATTTATTTATAATTGAAAACAAAATAATCATCCATGGCCTTATCATCTTTAACATTTTAGCCTATTGCTTTCTATTCCCCTTTTCCATGCATTTGTAAAATGGAAATTTTGCTACATTTAGCAGTTATGGGAAAGAGTTTTATAAACATGGAGATTTGAAAGAACACAGCTAAGAGCTGGCAATATGTTTATGTGTAGATTTGTCCTGTTAGCACATAAAATTCAGACCTTGAGTATCATCAAACACTTTCTCATTTTTGCATTTAGCCAGTTGAGTTTACAGTGTAGTCACAGAGGCTGTGATATTGCCATAATATATCTATAATAAGCTTTAAAACAATTATGCATATAGATTAAAGATATCTCCTTATATGTATTTTTTGACATCAGATTAATTTCTTTACAAACAAACAGAAAAGCAAAGTCATGGCAGATTGTTCAGATTAGGTTAATTTGCATGTAATATTAGCAATTGTTTCTTTTAGTCATTTCTCATTCAGTCATTCAATAAATATTGCCTGAATACTTACGGTGTGCTAAGAGCTTAGAATGCAACAGTGATTAAAATCTCCATCTTTGCCTCTGCGGAACTTACTTTCTAGTAGATAGAACTTTTTCATTAGCTTTAGGGTGACTGAGTTCTAGAGGCACAAAAGACCTAGTCTAAAAAGCACTGCTTAAACCAATGTCGTATTAGTAGGCTAAAAATTCTGGATAACTGCCAACTTTCATTTTTCTCTACAAACTATCAATTAAATATCCTTTTTAGTAATTTATTTTATATCAGTATGGGCACCAGAAACAGAGATTGGGATATTGAGTTTTGAATAGTGACACTAAAGTGTTTCAGAGACTAAAACCTTCAAAATCCACTGAATCGGTACATCCTCTGTTTGCTCTTGGGCATTTTCAAATGACTTTATCCCTGACAGGTCCACCAGGAGTAAGCAGACCATCAGGGCTGCTGAACTTTGCTCTCAGCTGGAAGATGATTCATAGATAAGGTGTTACTGGAAACATCATATAATGAATTTCATTCCTAAACATGTTACCTCTTCCCAGGCATGTGGAAAGGGGGCTGTATACAAATCCGACCCTGGGGAACGACTCATCCATTATAATTTAGCTTCTGTAGCCTGCCTAAGGGCCCCCACCACCACCACCGAATGGTCACACACTGATGCCAGGAGCCTGTGACTCTGTGATGTTACATGTTAAAATGGACTTTCAGACGTCATTAAAGGGAGAAATAGCCTGAATTATCCAGGTGGCCCCAATCCGATCACATGAGTCCTTAAAAGGAGAGGACTTTCTCCAGCTGGAGACAGAGCAGATGAGGCAGTAGGGGAGTCAGAGATTTGAAGAGTGGAAGAACAACCATGCTTTGTTCCTTTGAAAATGAAGGAAGCCATGAACTAGGGAATGTGGGCAGCCTCTAGAAACCAAGAATGACCCTCATCAGCCAACAAGGAAATGGAGACTTCAATTTCACACCTTTGTGCAACCGAATTCTGCCTACAACTTCAATGAGTCTGGAAAAGTCTTTTCCAGAGATTGTATGTAAGAGTCAGGCTGGCAGAACCTTAATTTTGACCTTGTGAGACTTAGAGAAAAAAAAAATAGATGATCCACTCAGACTTTTGACCTACTGATCTGTAAGATAATAAATCTGTGTTGTTTTAAAGTCACTCAACTTGTGGTAATTCATTATGGGAGCAAGATAAAATGACTATAATTTAATCAGTCAACACTAAGATTTCAATTACATGTTTGTTAGCAATAAATAGATAAATTATTTTATTTATTTATTCATTTATTTGGGCCACACCTGAGGCATATGGAGGTTCCCAGGCTAGGGGTCGAAACTGAGCTGCAGCTGTTGGCCCACACCACAGCCACAGCAGCATGGGATCCAAGCCACATCTGTGACCTACACCATAGCTCATGGCAACACTGGATCCTCAACTCTCCCAACCTTGTGCTCATTCAATAGTCATCCAATTCTAGAAATCTGATTTTAAAACAATTACTTGACTTCTAGGGAATAATTATTTTAATGATCTTTTAAATATTTTTCCCATAAGATTTGGCCTTGCTGTAAATTCTTTATTGCCTATTTATATGGTGATAGGGGATTAGGCAGACACTGTTCCTGAGGCTTTACTGAGCTGAAGGAAAGTGGCCAATAGATGGTCTAAAGCTCATGGGGAAATATTTAAGGACGGGGGAAGGGGGATGAAAACTGAATTCTCCAGAACCTAGGAAAAAACTGAAGTCAGTGATAAAAATTGATAGACGTATTACGTCAAATTAACAGCAGAGGGAACCAGAAAACATCTTTTTTTTTGCATTAGGACTTGAAGTGGGAAGCTGTTGTTACTTAGTGATTACATATATTTCAAAGTAATTTTCCTAAGATACATAAATTATTTTGGAAACCACATGAATAAATTAACGCAATTAAAAGAAATGGCAGAGAAGTTCCCATTGTGGCTCAGAGGTAATGAACCTGACCAGTATCCATGAAGATGCAGATTCGATCCCTGGCTTTGCTCAGTGGGTTAAGGATCTGGTGTTGCCATAAGCTGCAGTGTAGCTTGCAGATGCAGCTCGGATCTGGCATTGCTGTGACTGTGATATAGGCCAGCAATTGTAGCTCCAATTCAACCCCTAGCCTAGGAACTTCCATACACCCCAGGTGAGGTCCTTTAAAAAAATATTGGTGGGACCCTATGACTTTTAAACAAATGTATTTCTGATGTTACACTTAGAAGGAATTTTTTAGTATCACAAAGTCACGATTCATACTGATCAGAGATCTACCTGGTATCCTTCTTCACTTTCAGCTTTACTGTGGTTTTGTGGAGCAGGTAGGTGATGGTAGATGTTCTTAGTTCTGGAGTTTTATTTGAAGGCACTATCTCAGATATCCATTTGAACCTACACAGAAAGGATATTTTCACCGTTTTTTTTTCTTTACTTTTATTTATTTATTTATTTATTTTTGTCTTTTTTGCCTTTATGTAGAGCTGCACCCACGGCATATGGAGGTTCCCAGGCTAGGGGTCTAACAGGAGCTGTAGCCGCCGGCCTTCACCACAGCCACAGCAACGTGGGATCCAAGCCGTGTCTGCAACCTACACCACAGCTCACGGCAACGCCAGATCCTTAACCCACTGAGCAAGGCCAGGGATTGAACCCGCAACCTCATGGTTCATAGTCGGATTCGTTAACCACTGAGCCACGAAGGGAACTCCTCACCGTGTTTTTTTTTTTTTTTTTTTTTTTTAGAAAGCTGGTGTACATCTTAGGAGGCAAATATTGTTGACATATAAAGAAACTCCTATGAAATGTAAATTACTGTGGCAAATTAGTTAGAAGAGGGCTCTACTCACTTACAGGAATATTGTGATGGATATTGAGTCGAAGGAAGTCAAACGGATATGGCCATTGGAGTATGGAGCTGAAGAAGGACTAGAGTGTCTGGGTGACAGAAAATAAAAAGATATTATAATAGTATAATAATATTCCCTTCTACCTCTAGTCCATGAGCATTTCTTGAGCATCTGCTTTCTTCTAGGCCATGTGAAGACTCTAGTCTACTTAGCACTATTTCATTTACAAAAGCTTCAGCTCATTTAAGACACTCATAAACAGTTGAGGGTAGGTAAAGTATATTATTATTAACAATGTTATTTTTTAAAGGAGACTTCTCCAATTAAATGGTGGAGATGAAAATCACAAGGACATGTTTTGAACCCCCAAATGTATTGTTTCTTACTGTAATACACAGAAAGTAACAAGTTACTTATTGAGTAATAAACCAGACAAATGATGAAGAGTCTTTGTGACACCGGTCTTCTAAATTTTCTAAAACATAACCATAAGGCTTATGTAGAGAAATATTTTAAATTTACTAAATTACCTAAGAACAGCTGGATAATAAATAAAGTGGAATGATGCATTTGTGAATGGAAACATTTAACGTTTAAAGATATGAACTCTCACCAGACTGATCTAGAAGTTCAATACAATTCTAAAATACATTCCACTAGGTTATTCTGAAGAACTTGACAAGTTTACTGTAAAACTTATATGAAAGAAACAGCAATATGAGAATTGCTAAGTCAGTCTTGAAAAGATTCGGTTTTGAATCCACATGAGGACACTGGTTGGGAGTGAGAAGATACACCTCTCAGGGCTCCGATCAGTCAATGTGACTGACCCAGGTCCCAGCTGCTGCCCTGTGAAATCCACTGCTCCATTTGTGTTCAAGGACACTCTTGCTCCTACTCAAGTATTAAGCATGGCAGGTGCAGTGGATTGAATGCTTGTATCCCCTAAAATGCACAAGTTGAAGCCTAATCCTCAGTGTGATGGTACTGGGATGTAGGACTTTGGAAGGTAATTGCATCATGAAGGTGGAGCCCTTATAAGTGGGATTACTGTCCTTATAAGAAGAGACATGTGAGAACTTGCTTATTCTCTCTGCCTTCTGCTATGTTAGAATACAAGAGAAGCTAGCTATTTTCAAAAGAGGAAGCGGGCCCTCACCAGACCCCAGATCTGCTAGCATCTTGATCTTGAACTTCCCAACTAGTATCTGTGAGGATTCGGGTTCCATCCTTGGGTTTTCTCAGTAGGTTAAAGATCCAGCATTGCCGTGAGCTGCGGTGTAGGTCACAGACACGGCTCAGATATGCTGCTAATGTGGCTGTGGCTAAGCTGGCAGTTACAGCTCTGGTTCCCCCTAGGCTGAGATCTTCCAACTTCCATATGCTGCAGGTAGGGCCCTAAAAAGAAAAAGAAAAAAAAAATTAAGAAATTGGTATATCAAAATTAAGGGTGAAACAGGTTTAGAGTAGATAATTATAATACCTAGAAGAACAGATTGTTATTTGAATGCATAAGAAACTTCTGCTTATCAGAAAAAAAGAGAAAGAGGAAAGACAAATGAAAGGAAGGATGGAAGGAGGGAGGGAGGGAGGGGAGAAAGGAGACAAGGAGGGGGCAGGGAAAGAAAGAGGGAGAAAGGAGAAAGGAGAGAAAGAAAGGAAGGAAGAGAGGTGCACAGTAAATGAACTGGCACATCACAGACGGGGAAAAGTCAAATGCTTAATGGGTAAAATTTTACACGTATCACATTACGTAAGCTAGAAAATATTACAATACTAAATTTTAGTAAAATGATGGGAAATAGGAACTCCGTGCACCACCGGTTGGAATGTAAACCAGCCATTCTGGAGAGCACACTGACAGCACTCAGGATCATTTCCTGGGAACCATGAGTAATACTCGAGTGTTTCTCCAGCACCTGCCCATGTGCAGGTACATTTGAAGATGATTGTCATTGTATTGCTAGTGGGAGAAGAGTTGGAAACTACCCGAAGACCCCCCAAACAAATGGCTAAGTGGTAGGTGTGTTTTCAAGAACACTCGGTGGCAGTAACGAACAAAAAAAGCGAATAGTGTCAAGGTGGCTAGAACTTAAAATTACAGACTCGAGAGAATAAAATTAGAACTAGAATGAGAACCATTACAAGATAACTGTTTTTATAAAATAAGGATACGTACATGCAATAACTCAGTAACACTGTATTCTGTAAGGATCATTACATAGCAAAAGACATGTACCAAAACATTAAAGGGGGTGTCAGTGGGAGGGGAAAAGGAGGAATAAAGAGGGGAAAATTGCAACAAGAGGGAAGCTTGTACAGACCACTGATGATGGGTGTCATGTACTTGGGAGGAGGAGTAACTGAGTTCCCAGCACTTGGAATCCAAAGCAAATTGGGGGCAGAAGAAATATGAACAGATTTTCAACAGGCAGGTTCTGTTCCAATTATACCTCTCAGCTCTTTGCCTTCTGTCTTCAAGTTTTCCGTCACCGTAGCATGCAAACTTCCGTAGCTGAAACTCTAACTCTATAAACTAGAGCACCCTGGATGCATTTCCTTCTTTTCACAACAAATTATGACAAAGTTATCAGCTGTAAGAAATATATACTTTTATTTTGGCCTAGTTTTTGTGAGTGAGGAATCTGGCCATGGGTTTAGCTGAATCTCTGGTCAAAGTCTCACTGGGAAAATCAAGGTGTCAGACGTGACTATGATTTTAAGGCTCAAGGTCCTCTTCCATGCTCCCCAGTTGCGGGCAGAATCCAGCTTCTGTGATGTAGAACCGAAGCCCTCAGCTCCTAGAGGCCGTCTGCCATTTGCTGTCATATAATTCCTCTACACATTGCGTAGTTTACTTCTTCCTCTGCCATAGAAAGTTTGCTGCTGATTGAATCTCTTTTAAAAAGCTCATTGGGAGACTTCCCCCGTGGCTCAGGGGTAATGAACCCAACTAGTATCCATGAGGATGTGGGTTCCATCCCTGGTCTCGCTCAGTGGGTTAAGGATCTGGCATTGCCATGAGCTGTGGTGTAGGTTGCAGACGTGGCTGGGATTTTGCATTGATGTGGCTGTGGTGTAGGCTGGCAGCTGTAGCTCTGATCTGACCCCTAGCCTGGGAACTTCCATATGCCACGGGCGTGTCCCTATAAAAAGAAAAACAACAACAAAATCCACCCGATTAAGTCAAGATTCCTTTAGGTAATCTCTCTTTTGATTAACTCAGAACTCAAAGTCAATTGATTTAAGGCTTTCATTCATGTGTAAAATTCCTTCATCTTTGAAACATCACCTAACCTAATCACAGGCGTTATATTTCTTTGAGATAACAGAGCAAATATTCATCCAGACATTTGATAAATACTAATGGCATATCTACTATGCACTAGGTACCAAAAAAATACTTGAGGCTGAGGAAGATTAATTAATAAAATAAAGTGCTCGGCCATAAGGAGCTCTCACCAGTTACGTAAAATGATCTCAAATTAGTTGGAAAATAGTGGTTAGAGATTGGATTATAGCACCAAATTATTTAAGTTCAAATCCTGGCTCTGTTGGGGGTTTTGTGTTTGGTCGTTTGTTTTTTGTTGCGGGGGCAGTTTCTTTGGCCACATCGGCATCCAGCAGCAACCCAAGACACTGCAGTGACAACATCGCCAGATCCTTAACCTGCTGAGCCATACAGAAGCTCCCTAGTTCTGTTTCTTAACAAATATGTGACTTTGGAAAAGCACATAAATTTGATATGGAAAGAAGAAAGGGAGGGAAGGAAGAAGGAAAGAGGAAGGGGGGAGAGAAGGACAGAGGAAAAACGTACGTGGTATTTGTGAAAGCTAAATGAGTTAATGCATGTAGGACGTTTAGAACAGCACCTGATGTGTCTCTGATAACAGACATAGCTATAAGTTCTTACGGGATTGAAGGGGAGCAGATAATGGAGCATTTTATAGATTAAAACACGAGACTCAACAAACTAAGTAGTTTCTCTGTATTCACACAGTCAGTGAGTTAAAAGAACTGGGTACAGAAACAAAATGACCCAGATCCACAGTAGTTTAAGGCATCATACTCAGTAAACAAGAGCACAAGAACCTACGGTTGAAATGTGGCCAAGTGCTTTGAGGCTGGAATGGAGTTATTTCTTTATTATGTTGGTACATAATAAATAAATCTGCACAGCTCTTTATTATGTTGGCACACAATAAAGAAATCTACACAGCTCCTTCACTGTACGATTTTTCATCTTTAAGTGTTGAAATGATGATACAATAATAATAATGACCGTTATTATTATTATTATTACTGTTATTTAGTGATAATTATTAAAACCTGTCAAACCAGGAACAATTTTCAAAAATATAACCTCATTTAAGGTCCTGCTTTATAGTCCAAGAAACTATATCCAATCACTTGTGACAGAACACGATAGAAGATAATATGAGAAAATGAATGTGTGTATATATATGGATGACTGGGTCATTTTGCTATACAGCAGAAATTAATAGAACATGGTAAATCAATTATAATAAAAATTTTTAATTAAAAAAAAAGCTTAAAGACAAGGCCCAGACTAGGAAAAAAATATTTACTTAGTACATCATATATATATAAAACCCTTAAAACAGCTGATGATTGGCTTTCATTGTAAGTCTTCTTTAATTCTTTTTAGGGGAAATAGATGAATCACAATCTTATCCGTTCAATTAATATTTTAAAATGCTCTGTTTATACCACACTACATAAATTTGCTAAATTGTGTAAAAAAATTACTAAACAAAACTGAAAACAATGCTAAAAAGTGTATCCACTGATCATTATTCAATATTTTATAATGAGCAACTACTATGTACAGGATACAAAATGAATGAGATAAGTTTATAGCTTCTCCAGACAAGGAAAAATTCCAACTATTCCCCAAATGGGGGCATCTGCTGCAGTAATAATGATGAGATTCTAGAGAGATCCTGGCTCTTTTGAGCAGCAGGACAGCCTGGGAGTGGTTAACTCCCCTCACCTGTGCCTGTCAGGGCCCTCACTGAAATGAAAAGTTATTACTTGGCATTTTCTGGGATTAGTTTGAGCATCTGTTTATCCTGAACAGTAGACAGAAAGGAGTTACTACAAGATACTGATGTTTGATCAGCTTAATAAAATCAGCAGTGCAATTCAATTCCACCCACCGGGCAAACTTTCAAATTCACATCCAAATTAATAATAGAAAGGCACAGTTAAAAGAAGCTTTGATCCAAAGGATTCCAAAGACTTTGCAAATTTAGGGGGTTGGTGTTCAAGAATGGAGTTTACACACAGCTGTTTGAAGTAGCAGAAGAGTGTGCTAGTGGCCTTCCACTGAAAGCAGGGTAGGCTCCTAAAAATTCCATTGTGTCATGGGAAAAATAGGATTTGGGAAAATGAAATCAGGGCTTTCCGAATAATTTTACATTCTTGAAATAAAACAATGACTATAGACATTAGCCAAATACTGATTGGGATCAAGAGTCGATGAGATTATTAATGAAATCCAATACATTTTAAACAATTGGTTTGTTACGCTAATTTCTATTGATCATATTTTCCTCATGGTAAACTTTCACCCTGAATGAGATACATATAGAGTCGTATTATATTATATATAAGCCTAACTTTTTTCTTTATGTGTTGTTTTACTCAAATATCTATTCAAAGTAATGATTTAATTTATCAGAAAGACTGAAACATTTTTGGGAATGAAATGGGGATTTGAACAATTACACCAGGATAACAGGTGTCAACTAGGAATGCCATAGAATACTAGGACATATGGCCACCCTCTGATTAGTGCTTTTTTGAGTTTTGACAGTTGCTGAGCCCTGCATTTTGAACCACACTTCTCATCTCTCTGAATACCTTCTTCCCTCCATCTCTGATTTTCCTTTTCAGTACTTTTCATATGGATCTCTGTCCCTCCTCCCTCATTTAGGCCATAACAATTTAATGAGCTTGTTCACATATCAGATATAGATTCAGTCCTTGATTTCTAGAAGCTTATATTCCAGCCTTGGAAGAGGGCAGACTTTAATTAACTAATTACCTAATTATGTTTCATTATAATTTTGAGGAATGCTACAAAGGGGGATCATGCAGTATCTGAAAGCCTGAAATCTGTCTCGGCTGGGAGGCCAGGGAGAGTTCTTTACAGCTGCCATCTTAAAAAAAAAAAAAAACTCATGTACTCAAGTATGCATACTAGAGTATGTTTAATATTCCTCGTATCTCAATTAACTGTCAAGATTATACTTCACCCCTCCTGCCATTATCTCCTTTTGTATCCCCCTTCTTAATTATTACTTTTTAAATTTCTAGTCTTCAGTTTCTTCTTTTTTCTGCTCATACTGTACAGTATAATTATACTGAATTCAACTTCTGCCTGTTTAAGGTGAGATATGCAAAATTAATCTATGCTCTAACTTCATGAATTTACAGACATGCAATATAATGCAAGAAAAGATGCCTATACTTTTCAAGGAAAATTAAAAAGTTTGTCTCCACACAATACATCAGCTTAGTCCCTTAGTCAGTTCTTGGTTTTCTTCAGGACATGGCCTGCTCTTGATTTCATGCTTCTTCCTGAGCCTTCCCTCAACAGTCAACATTCCCTGGGCTTCTGTTCTTCACCTTCTAAATTTGTCTCCTTGGAAGACTGTTCTACTTCCATAACTTCAACCACCACAGCTGCAGAAGACTGAATACTTTATCTTCCACTTTCTAGAGGGTTCACTGCAAAGAACAGCCTCCTCTGTCCCACCACGTGCTAGACAGCATCGCAGCCCAGTTCACTGGCACCGCCCTGGCTCAAGCCACCAACAGTCTCCCCTCTACTGTGATAACTTTCCAACTGTCTCCCTTCCCTGAATCTAGTCTGCCCCACTCGGTCCATTTTACCCATGCAAACATGACTTTTTAAACTTCATCTAATATATAAAAACACTTCCTTGGCTCTCTGTTGCTGTTCTTAAAGTCCAAGATTTTCTTTTCTTTTTTTTTTTTGGTCTTCTTAAGGCCTCACCTGTGGCATATGGAGGTCCCCAGGCTAGGGGTCGAATCGGAGCTATAGCCGCTGGCCTATACCACAGCCTCAGCAACACCAGATCCATCTGTGACCTGCACCACAGCTCAGGGCAACGCCAGATCCTTAACCCACTGAGCGAGGCCAGGGATCAAACCTGCATCCTCATGGATATTAGATTCGTTTCCGCTGAGCCACCACAGGAACTCCAAAGTCCAACATTTTTTTAATATAGACCGACACACACTGAATAATCTGTACTTGGCAGGCACAAAGATTATATGTTATAATGAAAACAAAATCAAACAAGCGGAGGCAACGTTTCTTAGATTAAAAGAGTGGCATTTACTACACTGCTGAGAGAATAGAGGAGAAAAGAGGATTGCCAATATCCAATGAATTAATATAGTTTTAATCCCACTTGAGAAAGAATTTTGTTCTCCTGATAATTTCCAGTATTTATGACCTGTGAAGCATGGCTTAATGCTGATTCTTTTGTTAGGGGCCACAGAGTTATTTTGTCCAAGTGAGAAGGAAAATGGTTATAGGCAAGTTCATGTTTGAGGAAGAGTAAGATTTAAAATTCCTATGTCTTCATCAAATATCACATTGTTCCTGATTTCCATGTTCTACCTTTTGTTTCTATAATATTCCTAAAATATCTAATAAAAAGAAAAATGCAACCACAAACTCATAGCCTGCAGTCCAGCCCTTCAAAATAATCAAATAACAATTAAGTATTTTTGCAAGCACTGTGACAGAATATGCAAAGCCAAAGTTCACTGAAAAATTCTCTTAAAGAATCGTAGTTGTTCCATACAATAATAAATGAAAGCCATGACCATAAAGTTTACAAGGAAAAATCCCTAAAATATTTTTGAAAAAATACTGTTCTATAATCTAACTGAAAGTTTTTTGAAAGTTTTTAAAAATTTTCCTTTGTAATGGATGGTTATATATAGTTCTGTGTGACTGGTGAATGACATCTACAGGGACAGCCCAAGGTTATAGGAAAAACACTAAGAGATTCTTGCAGCAACATCCTGAAATGAGAGCTCTCACATAATAGAGTCACTGTGGTTCCCTTTGTGAAGCCAGCCTTATGTGAGGAACGTGCAACTTTAACTATGTAGGATCAAGGGAACTGACTCATGAATCTGAACGCTTTTAGCTTTAGCTTACCCTTCTGTTTAAAGAAGAGAGTTATGAGATTAACTTAATTTGATCATTTTTCTCCTTTCTTTGATAAGTTCCCTCCTGTAGGATAAGACATACAATGCTTCCTTCACTCTTTACATGAAAGCTAAAATGAATTTTCCAGGTACACTACATTATAGATGTAAAGTCAAAAATTTCCATAAGTGATCTGAATCTACAGCGTATAGACTTAAGAGTTGAAAGAAGACAAAATCTTTTTCCCCATGAAGAGTATGTGTGCATTAAGAAAGAGAATGTTCAAATGTATGGGAGTGAGCAATGGAGAAATTGGTATTTTGGACCTGGATCCAGAAATCAGACGTTTATATAAAATTTTCTTTGTAGTCTTAACCTAGTCAACCTTATCTTTTAACCTATTTACCACACATTTAATTTTATTTTAATTTTATTTTTGCTTTTTATGGCTCACTCCTGGCATATGGAAGTTCCCAGGCTAGGGATTGGATCAGATCTACAGCTGCCGGCCTACACCACAGCCACAGCAACATGGGATCCAAGCCTCTTCAGCAACCCACACCACAGCTCACCGGCAACACTGGATCTTTAACCCACTGAGTAAGGCCAGGGATCTAACACATGTCCGCATGGATACTAGTCGGGTTTGTTTCTGTTGAGCCACAACAGGAATTCCCGTACTATTTAATCATAATAAAAAATAGCGATCTTTCTATCTAGTGGATGGACAAGATCCCTAGTGTTGTGAAGATGACAGTTTTTCTCAAATTAAGTTAAAGATGTAGTATCATCATACTGGATACCCTTGTGTGGATATCCATAAGTGTCTGGAAGAGGAAAAACACAAGAAATCTAAAACACTTTTGAGGAGTTCCCGTCATGGCTCAGCGGTTAACCCAACTAGCATCCCTGAGGATGTAGGTTTGATCCCTGGCCTCACTCAGTGGGTTAAGGATCCTGCATTGCTGTGAGCTGTGGTGTAGATCGCAGATGCAGCTCAGATCACACGTAGGCCTAGTGGCTACAGCTCTGATTGGACCCCTAGCCTGGGAGCATCCATATGCCACAGATACAGCCCTAAAAAGACAAAAAGACAACAAAAAGAAAGAAAGAAAGAAACTTTTGAAAAAGAAGAATTCTGAGGTACTAGCTCTGTTGGTTATTAAAAATTTAATACAGAACTGTAATAAAAATCAGAGGGTCCTGGGTTAAAGATGAAAAAAAGAGTACCAAAGAAATAAAAAAGGGATCTAAAAATAAATATTAACAATTATAAGTGTTTTCTACATGGCAAAGTTACCATCACAAATAAAAATAATTTTAAAATAAACAAAAATATAACAAACCAAATTGTCATTTAATAAAAATACAAAATCTGATGTGACAAGGAAAGAAATGTAATGAATGATCCTGTGACAATGGGTTAAATAAACTAGGTCCTAATATTACAACAGAATAAGTTTCATGTGTATTAGTAGTTAAAGTAAAAAAAAAAAAAAACTGCAAAAAAGAAATAATTAATATGAATAGAAATCTGATCCCAGATTTTATAAAAGAAGGAAGTACTCATCAAAGGAGAAAAATAAATCAGTATGAGTGCATAAAAACCCACACCATGATATATCAAAGCCTACCACAGGCAAAATTGAGTCTGTAATAAAATTGGAAAATTATTTTTGGAAAAATGACAAAAGGTAATGTTATTAAATAGGGTTCATGACAATTGGTAACTCTGTTAATAGAAAAATGGGCCAAACATTTGTAAACAGAGTTCACTGACAAGGAATAAATATTTCTAATAAATGCAATAAAATGTTTGCCCTCACTACCGAACAAGGACATAGAAACTCAAAATAAGATAGCACCCTGACCCTCAGATTAGTAGGGCGAGGGGAAAAGAGACAGTGGAATTTCACCTACAGTACTCCAGCCCCCAGCCCATGCTTCACTAGAAGAGCTTTCTCACTCAACCTTCCTTCTGAGCCTCCAGTCTAAGAATGATGAGAGTACCTGTCATGTAGAAGGAAGAGATAGAGCGCAAGTGTCATGTCACATGAGCAGGTTTAGTGCCATATTGATGTTTCACTGTGACGCTGAGCCTGGAGGGACCATTTTTCTTGACCCCATTCTTTTCTAGTAGGATCATGACTTTTTATAGGAGACCCCTTCCTGACCCCAGGGCTAGAGTGGAGAGAAAATAAATAAATAAAACCAAGACAGTGGAAGAGGGAAGAGAATGTCTTAAAGTCCATCTGGAGTAGCCTCAGTACACGCAGTTGGTCACATAGAGGGAAAGTGAAGAGGTGTTTTGTATCATTCTGTGGTACAAGTGTATCAGGGTGTCTCACCCAAAGATTTTCTTTCCAATAATGGACTTGTAAGCAACAGGGAATGGTTAAAGTGTTGGTTTTATTAGCAGAGCTTTTCTAAAATAGTAATATATAAGGAAATGAAGAAATGTTGAGATACCCACTCTGATACAAATACTTGATATCATTAGCTTCATTTGCTATAAGATTTCTATAAGGCATTTAAGGTATTACGTTTTAAGAGTGTCCATTGTGGCTCAGCAGGTTAAGAACCCGATACAATATCCATGAGGATGTGAGTTCCATCCCTTGCCTCCTTCAGTGGGTTAAGGATCCAGCATTGCTGCAAGCTGCAGCGTAGGTCACAGATGCGGCTCAGATCTGGCATTGTTGTGGCTGTGGTGTAGGCCAGCAGTTGTGGCTCCGATTCAACTCCTAGCCTGGAAACTTCCATATGATGCAGGTGAGGCCCTAAAAAGAAAAACAAAAAAATAAGACATTAAGAGCTTTACATTTTTTTTTAAAAAAATTTAAATGAAAACAAACAAGATATTATAGAAAATAACACAGAGAGTGAAGAAAAGAAACTGGAGTTAGAGAATGACCGGGGGTTTTCAGGAAAACTTTTATGCAAGGGGTAATGTATTAGTCAGGGTCCTCCAGAGATAGAGAACCAATTTGATGGAGGTCTGTCTGTCTATATAGACGTAAGTGTAGAGGTAGATAGAGAAATAGATATATAGATAGAGATAGAGATTTTTGTAAAGAACTGGCTGACATGATTGTGAGGTTATCAAGTCTGAAATCTTTGGGGCAGGTCGGCAGGCTGAAAACCCAGGGAATAGCTGTTGTTGCAGTCTTGAGTTCAAAGGCAGCCTAGAGGAAGAAATCTTTCCCTTTCTGAGGACCTCAGTCTTTCAACTAATTGGAAGAGGTGCCATCCATATTCTGTAATTTTAATGACTTTACTCAAAGTCTTCTGATGTAAATCTTAGTCACATATAAAAAAATGTTTGACCAACAACTGGCCACCATAGCCTAGTCAGGCTAACAAATCAAGTTAATCATCATAGATAATATTTCAGCTGACAAGTTAATGACAACATGTAACCTGTCACGTGTGCTTCTGGTAGAACAACTGCCAAGGCTCTAAGGTAGGTCTTCAGGCACAAAAAGAACATCTGTATGCTAGGGTCCCAGTTGTGTGCTGGAGTCTGTTCAGCTTGCCTCCCAAGAGCTGAATATAAGACTTTCTTTCCAACCCCACATTCAGTAACACCATGCTAATAACTTGACATCATCCAAAGAAATTAGCAAATGCTGCTAACCAGGGCTTTTGTGATTCCCACATTTAAACATTTGCCAGCACAATACTGAAAAATGAAAAGAGACAGAGAGGTAATTGTCACGTTAAAAAATTTAGATCTCGGAGTTCTCATTGTAACTCAGTGGTTAATGCACCCGACTAGGATCCATGAGGTCGTGGGTTCAATCCCTGGCCTCACTCAGTGGATTAAGGATCTGTTGTTGCCATGAGCTGTGGTGTAGGTCACAGATGTGGCTCAGATTCCACGTTGCTGTGACTCTGGCATAGGCCAGGGGCTACACCTCCTATTCGACCCCTAGGCTGGAAACCTCCGTATGCTACAGGTGCAGCCCTAAAAAGACAAAATAAAAAAATTCAGATCTTGATCTAAGTGGAAGATTGACACTTTCAAGTAATATTATGATTTATAAGGGCTTGTGTTGTGGAGCATGCCTTGTAGAAACTAGTGAGAAGGTAATCGAACAACTTAGAGAAGAGATAATGGGCCCAGACTGGAGTTGTGGCAGACACAAAGAAAGAGGTGAATAATTTTGCAAGACATTCTGGAGAGCATGCCTGTAGGACTAGTACGTAAGGAGGTGCAAGGAAAGAAATTCAAAGAAAAACCAAGAAAAAAAGAAAGAAAGTAATTCAGAAAGATGCCTGGTTATTGACCTAAGCAGGAGGGCACATTTTGGGGTCATTTTATGATATGGGAGCCCTTGTGAAGGAGCATTTCAGCAGATAAATGTGAAGGGGAAAGGGGTCAGCTATTGCTTTGACTTTGAGATGCCCATTGGACCTGGAAATGTCTGAAATTTTTAAGGAGGAAATTTTACATGTGAGTTTGAAACTCAGTGGAAAGTTCAAGGCTGGAGATATAAATTTGAGAGTCACCTCCATGCAGAGATGCTAATTTTCCTAAGGAAATCATTAGAAATTCAGACAAAGACTTACAGGTTAAAATAAAAGAAGACCCAAAAAGTACTGAATAACTGAGTAGGAGGCTATTAAGTCAACATGTTAACAGTAGTTAGCAAAGTCAAGTGTAATTATGGAAAACAAATATTCTTCAGGTTTTGTTTTGTTTTGTTTTGTTTTGTCCTTAAGAAATTCATCACAACAACAAATTATTCTTAAAGTTAGGGGGGGGCAAACTGAAACCACTTTGGAAGACAAGCTTGGCAGTTTCTGCAAAACTAAGTTCTTACTATGTTATCCAACCACAGTTCCCTTTGGTGTTTATCCAGAGGAGTTAAAAACTATGTCTACAGATCAACCTGCACACAGCTGTTTATAGTAGTTTTATTTGTAACTGCCAAACCCTTCTATGAGATCAAGATGTATTTAGTAGATGAACAGAGAAATAAGCTGTGGTACATCCGAACAATGGGATATTATTCACCAATAGAAAAAAATGCACTGCCAAGCCATGAAAACACATGGAGGACGCTTTCGCGCATATTACTAAGTGAAAGACGCCAATCTGAAAAGGCAACAAAATTCCAATTATTTGGCATCTGGAAAAAAGGTAAAACTATGGAGACAATAAAAAGATCGGTTGTTTTAAGGAGTTAGGGCTGAGGAGTGGGGAAGGCGGGCTGAATAGAGTGAGCGTAGTGAATTTTTAGGGCAGTGAAACTATTCTGCATGATGCTATATTGGCGGATACAAGTCTCCTAGTACAAAAAAAAAAATACGTTTATCCAAATCTGTAGAATACACAACATCAAGAGTTAATCCTGATGTAAATTGTGGACTTTAGGTGATAATAATATGTCAATGTGCGTTCATTAAGTATAACAAATGCATCCACTCTGTTGTGTCTTGTTGATTATAGGGCAGGGCTCACACATGTGAGGGCAGAGTGCCTATGGAAAATCTCTGTACCTTCTGCTCAGTTTTGCTCTGAAGCTAATTCTGTTCAAAAAATAAAATGTATTTTTTTAAATTAGGAGAAATAGTTTATTTTAAAAGGAATGTAAAAAGATTAGATTTATTAAGAATAAAATTTGGGAGTTCGTATCATGGCTCAGTTGTTAACGAATCTGACTAGCATCCATGAGGACACAGGTTTGATCCCTGGCCTTGCTCAGTAGGTTAAGGATCCAGCGTTGTGGCTGTGGTGCAGGTCACAGACACGGCTAGGATCCTGCATTGCTGTGGTTGTGGCATAGGCCAGCAGCTGTAGCTCCTATTAGACCTCTAGCCTGGGAACTTCCACATGCCGTGGGTATGGCCCTAAAAAGAACAAAGAGACAAAAAAAAATCTAATATAAGCAGCTAAAAATTACATCTAGTCATTGATTGATTTAACTTTTCTTTGACCTAGTTGGGTAAGTATGCCATTTTAATTTTGTTTTCCCTTTATTAAAGTAATATGTGCCCATTACAGACATATTAGAAAATACAAAAGAATAGCAGAAAATAACAATTCACATTTACTGGATATTTCATTTAACTGATCTTATTTTAATAGAGAAGTAGCTAGAATTCACAGTTGGTGATATACGTCTATCTTTTAATGATAAAAACTATAGGTTATTAGTCTATTAATGGTGCATTTTTGTCAGAGGTCAAAAAAGGTTCACTGCTTTATATGGCTTTACATCTTGTGATATGATCTGTAATGTTTAGCCTCTGATACCGCTGCTGTCTAGTGTTTCACTGGAATTTTTCATTTTCACTTTCATGCCATAAAACTGCAAGCCTGAATTTATTGCAATATTTACGTATATGACAGCTGTTAAAGCTACAGTAGTTGAAATACACTTAGGGAATAGTTACTAGGGCAAATGTGTATATACACAAGCACAAAACACACAGTTTTATGTAAGTTATTTATTGTAAAGTTGAACTTTTCTCCCTTGCGGTGAAAAAAGAACGTATATGTTGATATTTACGTAACAAAGTTCCCCAATTCACTCACTTCATTCCTGCATTTATTTATTACATCAATATTGATTGAAAAGTTATGAAGAACCTACTATGTACCAGGCAATGAAGCCACGACAGCATAGTCAGGGAGAAGAATACATAAAGGGAAGAATGGTCATGCCATAAACGGCTGAAAAGGGGTATAATAAAAATACTTTGGAGTCACATGGAGCTTGGAAGAAGCTGACCCTTGAGCTAGGTGTTAGAGGATGAATGAGCATTTACCAGGCAGAGGGAATAGCATTTGCACCTGCATAGAGCCAAGAAAGGAGGAAGAATGATTGCGGTAGGAAATAAAGCTTGAAGAGGAGGTTTGGATCGGTTTGTGAGCAGTCCTGTGTGCCAAGCTAAGGAATTCGGATTACATATTGCAGGTCATGGAGAGTCAACAGAGGTTTCTCTGCAGTGGAGACTGTCGTGATTGGTTTGGACTGGGAAGATCATTCTGCTGCAACGTGAGGACAGATGAGATTAGGAAGAAACTGGTGACAAGCGCACCAGTGAGAGGCTGAGTTCAATGAAAGAAATAAAAAAGGCTGAAACTTGGACAGTCTCAAAGGATGGAGCAAAGAAAGGCAATCTGAAAGCCATACTTACAATATTTAAGGATTGATTAAAGGAGAACTGAGTGAGGAAGAAAGAAGTTAGAGAATAAAATTTTTGAAAGAGGCGTTTCCATTGTGGCTCAGTGGGTTAATGGCTCGGTGGGTTAAGGACATGACACTGTCTCTGTGAGGATGCAGGTTCAATCTCTGGTCTTGCTCAGTGGGTTAAGGATCTGGCTTTGCCACAAACCTGTGGTGAAGGTAACAGCTGCATCTCAGATCCGTTGTTGCTGTGGCTGTGGTGTAAACTGGCAGCTATAGCGCTAATTAGACCCTAGCCCAGGAACTTCTATATGCTGCAGGTACAACTATAAAAAGAAAAAAAAAATTAAGAGACTTGGGTGTGAAAATCAGAGAGATGGGGAAGTAATCTGAAGAAGGATGATAATCAAATAGATTTTTTAAAGGATAAATGAGATTTGAGCATGTTGACAGAGAGGGAGATATGGGGAGAAAACAGAAAGTATTTTACCTTTGCAACAAATATGCTTGAAATATTTAATGTTTTCACTTTTCATATGTGAGAGTAGGAGAAAAAAAGGGCTGGTAAGTCTACTATCACAGAAATTAAATAGATGCTCCAAAAGAAAGGGTCATGAGAATCAGAAGATGATCAGAAGAAAGGTGACCGACAATGAGATTAAGGACTCCCACTTGCCCTCACACCTTTCAGACCATGAATAAAATTTCCAAGATGAGCATGAAATTCAACCCCACACAGAAGGATGGGTTGAGGTACTTTGGCTTTACAGTGAAGGGTGCTTGGCATCGCCAGAGCGGACAGGTACCTATCGACTTGACCCTTTTCCCTTAGTGTACACTTTCCAATAGTGTCGTCACTTCAAAATGACTTGCAGACCATACATGGAATGATGGAACTAAGAATAATGTCTGAGCTTTCATTCTGGCTCCAGCACCTTCTACAAATATGACTTCTGACAAGTCATCCTACTTTTATGAACCTCAGTCTTGTCATGTATCAAATGGTATTGTTGATACGCTCTCTGCCTACCCTCCTTTCTTTTGTGAGGAATAAATAATAATGCTACGAAGGAGCTCCTGTTGTGGCTCAGCGGTAACGTAGCCAGCTAATATCCATGAGGAAGAGGGTTTGATCCTGGCTCTCAGTGGGTTAAGGATCTGGCATTGCCATGAGCTGCTGTGTAGGTGGCAGATTCGGCTCAGATTTGTTGCTGTGGCTGAGGTGTAGGTTGGCAGCTTCAGCTCTGATTCGACCCCTAGCCTGGGAACTTCCATATGCCATGGGTGTGGCCCTAAAAAAACAAAACAAAACAAAGCAAAGCAAAACAAAATAATGCTAAGAAAAGGGCAATGAGAACTGTAAATCATTATTTAAATGCAAGGCATTTGTGCAGTTATGGGCATTATTAGCACTATGTTCATACAGCTAAGATCATAGGACCCAAAGAACCTGAGAGAACTTTCTTACTGCCAATAGGTGTCTGATTTAGTGGCCCAAGAAATCCTCAAATTGTATGATTGAGTTTCACCAGTCTCAAACCATACTTTGATAAAATTCAGAAACATGAGCCTCTTAGGCATAATTCTTTTCCACCAACCTGCAGTTCTTTGTACACACTCAGTCCTACCCCCTAACTCGATCCTGACCACCAGGGCCAGATTGCAAAGTAAAAGCTTTCAGGGAATCATTTTCCAAATTGTACAGTCTGCTTTTATGCTTTTTTGGACAGAGAAAGGGAAAGAGAGAAAAAAAGAGGGACTTCACATTTCTACCCAGTGGCCTCCCAATACTTTTCTTAGCACAGCGTTAAGGAGGCTGTATCTGATCTAACCCTCCCTTTACTTTCTCAGCTCCAGCCCCATGGCCTTCATGCCAAGTTCCCTCCCGCCTCAATACTGCTTACCTCTTCCCCTACTACAACATCTGAAATAACAAATCACAGCCAATCTCTCCATTTTTCTCATCCTGCTTCACACACCCCACCAAAATAGAACTGTTTTTTTCTTATCTGTCTCCCTCCATATCAACATAAGCTCCACAATAATGAGATTTTGTCTCGTTTGTCACCGTAACTCCTGTGCGTGGTACATGGAGCACATTCAATAAATAGCTGTTGAATAAATCAATGAATGCATGTGGAGAGTGGATATACCAATTTCAATTGTCCTGTGTTCTTAGAAGGATTTAAAACATTGAAACCATACAATAGTATGAGGACTACTGCTTGGGATTAAAAGAAAGAAATAAAGAGTGTGAAATTCAGGCAATAGACGGGCTTTGAAATAAGAGAGGGTAAGGGGCTAAGCAGACCAAAATAAGTGCTAGCATGGCTGGTAAAATGACAGATTCTTATTGAGTAACCAACTCATCTCAAGTCACCTAGGAATTTTCCAGTTATAAGACCCAAAATCCCTCATCCAAGGCAACTCCTCAGTCTTGAGCAAACCGGGGCAGTTGGTCACCCTGGCTTTTAGAGTCAGATACCCTCATGGATTTGAACTCTCCAGTCACATTAATTAGCTGTATGACTTTGGGCAAGACATACTGACCCTCTCTGCTTTTAGCTAGTCATTTGTAGTTGGGGATGGAAATATCTAGACCAAAGTTTTGTAGGGATTTCTTTAAAAGAACTATAATACACTATAAAATAAAAGCTTGTAAGACACTTACCATATTGCTTGGTACATAATGAGTACTGGTAAACAGCAAATGGCGTTATTATTGTACCTGACTTATAACTGGCACTCAGTATACATCAGCTTAAGGTCAAGGGAAGATGCTAATCCCTGTGCATTTTTTGTGACTTGAATAATGACTTTTCATAACAGAATTATTATATTATCTCAAAAGGTATACAAAAGAACCCGTCACGGTAAAATTTTGAAACCGATTTGGCATTCTGTTTGTAAGGCTTTATCACAATTTCATCCAGCAGAAAAGCATTTTTGTTCTCTTAGTCTTTATTATTATCAAAAACTATGTAGTACAGTAAAGGAAAAGGAACAATTATATGCACATTTATAAAATGTTATACATTTTAAAACATTACTTAAATATTTTTTACCTGTAGATAATTCATTTATGTTTCTTCAAAAAACTTGGTATAGGCTGCAAATACCATACTTTAAGAAAGTATAATTTTCTCATCAACAACAAAAAAATGTTCCGACTAGTTTTATAAAATAAAAGCCTTTAAAATAATCGCTTGGAGTTGATTTGGGGGAAAAAGTTCTCTTGTCTGTTTCTGTTAATGCCCTCATGAGTTTTACTAGTTGCAACTGAAATCACAAAAACCAGGGCTTGATGCTTTGCTGGCAAAAGGCCAGGATAATGAAATTAATAACATATGCTGAAGAACCCATTTGTAACAATTTTTCCATTAAAAAAAATGAGGCAGCTCAAAGCTACTGACAGAACTTTCTCCCCCTGCCCCCACTCCTGTGTTTTCTTTTACCTTTAAAATGTATGAATGTTGAAGCCAATGATGGTTCTTAGTTATGTTCACAATTCATGTGACCTCAAATTTAAGCAATCCTGTGGCTATTTGGCAAAAAGTTTATTTGGTTGTTGATTTTGTAAGTTTTTTTGTTTTTGTTTTTTAAAGCCAGAGTTAAATGCTTTGTGTCTCTGCCAGCTAGAGACATTCCCCTATTCGGAACCAAGCCCTACTATAGGGACACTTACTAAGATGATCTTGGTTGTGTTGACTGGTCTCATCTGTCAGCAGCCTGTCACAGAACTCTTCTGCAGGTTAACTCTCAAACCACAGAGCTCATGACCAAAAGCACACACATCTCAAGACCCTCTGAAGCCCTGTCTCAGAATTTTCCTGCCCTCACATTATGTGCATCACTAGCAAGCCTGGTGATCTAATTTGCAAACATATATTAAATTAGAGGTGGCAAATTAGGAGGAAAGAAATAAACAAACTGATAGTGACAAAAAGCAATAACTGATAGCTAAACAGGAGTCAGAGAAGGTTAACACAGGTACAGAAAATGCTGTATTTTTCCAGGTATAGGAAAAATACAGTGGTCTCTGCCATTAATGGAAGAAGAAACTGACCAGCGTTGCAGTTTGGGAGGGCATCACAGAATATCAGAAAGTGGTAGCCTCTAAAGACTGGTATATGGCTACAGGTGTTCATGTAGATAAACCTGAGTTATAAGGAAACGTCAAGTTCATTATTCACTGTTGAGGAATGTGGCAAGACGCTCGAGAGCATTTTTCCATAGTTGTTCAAAAAAAGATATCTATATGTACATATATATATATATATATGGTAGATATATTTATTGGAAAGCATCTCATACATTATAAGTGTTTGTGTGATTGTGTATGCATAGAACATGTGCGTGTTTGTATGTATATGTGTATGTATTTATTATTTATTTGGCTGTGCCCATGGCATGTAAAACTTCCCAGGACAGGGATTGAACCCACGCCACAGCAGCAACTGGACCCACTGCAGTGACAATGCTGGATCCTTAACCCACTGCACCACAAGAGAACTCCAATGAACAGAACATATTTAGAAAAGTGCATATCAATAATGGATCTCTCTGGGCAGGGTGCTAGTGGGTGAAAAGAAAAGAGGGTCTCAGTTTCATATAATTCTGCTTTGCTGAGATTTTTGAACTGAGCACGTTTACTTTCATGATAAAAATATTTCAATATCTTCTAAGAAGGCTAAAGCATTGTTGTGTTTTTAAGCATAAACTCTCTATCAGTCAGTCTGTAAGGCAGTAAGATCCTGAGGGAGAGCATCAGTATCCCTTCTCCCTACATACGCATATTGTATATTTGTACTGTGCTGTGTCCTTATATGAGATCTCTCTTCTGTACGCCAGGAGGAAAATATAGGCTAGATCCAGTTCTCTCTCCTAAGGAACTAATAATCAAGTAAGAAGCTAAGAGGCTAAGAAAAACCTAATGTGTGGAATGAGGGGAAGTAGCAGGAGAAAGACAGAGCGTGTGGTCTTGTAGATCAGACAGGACAGGTGCAGCCAAAGGGGATGCTGTGAAGCCAATAGAAGCTGGAGGGCACTGGGAATGATGAGAGAGATGGCAAAAGGATGTTGCCAAAGGGATGACAGGGAAAGATTTATAAACGAACTACAGTGATGTTGAAGTGTTGACGAAGGTCAGAGTCATCTACACAGTGGCTCCTTGTTTGCAGCCTAGTTTGTTCCATTTAAGGTGGCCTTAATGAACAGGAGGCACCACAAAGAGTTTTCCACTGTGTACTGTGGACTTAGCCCTACCCTTCCCTGTGACTCAACTCCCACAGCTACTGCCAGACACTAGGGACCCTGAAGGCACCATCAAGCCATTGCAAAGCCCGGATACTTTAACAAATGCTCATTTGATGTATAATATCTGGGAAAGTATAGGTAACTTACAGAGTCTTCTTTGTAACTCTACCAAATATCTCAAATACAGGCTTACTGAATATCAGTTTCTTCATTATGAGCTATTTTTCTTCCTCTTTTGAATTCAGGAATCAGATCTTCCCTAATCAAAGAGGAAGGCCATGGCATTCAGCTTAAGTGTCTTATGCATATGTCTGTCACTCTATTTGAAAAATAGGAATGATGGAAACAGACAGGTGTCAAGGGCATGCCATCTTCTTGAAGAGTTTCCCTCCACTGTCCTGACATCTTGGAGTTTCTATGGCTGAATCGGGTGGGGGAGATGGGTGGAGAAGTGATATTTAGGGGATGGTTGTCATGATTTTGACCTCTGGAACAGTTCATTGTCTCTAACTCGGAGAGGAACACAGGCATTTGAGCTCTGTGGCACAAATTAAAAACAGCATTTCATGAGTGCCATCTGTGGCAGTGAAAACAGACTAACCACCCCAAAAAAGTTCCTTTGGTGGGAATAGGAAAGCGTTACTGAGGATTCATGGCTGACTTCAGCGGGAAACATGGTGTAACAGGAGAAAGGGAATCGCAGCAGTGTGTGTGGCCCGTGGAGGGATGGAAGGAAGAGGGCAGGGAAACTGAATGATACTAAAAGTCAGTGAATAAGGCTTCCAGAATGACCTAATGGGGACAGAAAACTGGGGGTGTGATGAATAATGCAGCAATGGTCTAATGGGTTATAGACACTGGATGTCACAACATGATTGAGAGAAAGAGTGATAAGCAAGGAGATAAGCAGGGCATCATGTAACGAAACAGAAAAGGAAAGAATGATTTGTGGCACAGGACTTACTACGTTGAGGCAAAAAAAAAAAAAAAAAACACAAGATTTCTTAACTATTTCCATGAAGTTCTTAAAAATCACATTAGAAAAACAAAACCTGACTAAATTTTAAAACTGTTGAGAAAGAAAAGGAATATTTACCATTCACTGAGACATTAATGTGATCAGAATGCGAGCATGATACATGTGAGATAATAAAGCCATGTGGCAACAAATCGAGAGTTCTCACAAACTGGAATAAATCTGGAAATGTAAACATGAGGAGTTTTTCTGAGTTCTATTCAAAAGGAAACTATAGCAGCCAAAGACAAGCCATGTAAGAGGAAGAAAGACTGAAGAAAAGAAGCAGAATCAAATAGCTTCATTGCCAAAGGCAAGAAAGGCTAGAAGACCTTTCCATATTTCTGTCTTCATACAAACAGATACAATATGACGCACCAGGCACTCTTCACAGTTCTCTACAAGTGTGAAATCATGGAACCCGCATGACAACTCTACACAACAGTTACATTATGATTATCATCCTCCCCCACCCCACCCCACGAAATGGGTGCAGGAAGAAATTGAAATTCTAAGAGTTGAAATTTTTTTTCAAGATAACCAGCTAGTAAATAGTAGAGCAACTTTGAACTCAGTATCCATGTTTTTAACCTCGATGTTGTAATTAACCAGCTTTGGCCCTCCGCACAATCTGGAAGTCTAGTACATTCTTCTCATTCAGACACATGGACATAATGATCACTCCTGTATTAGAACTAACCTCCTCCGATGATCAGCCAATTGTTAAATGATGCTTATTTAAGTATAATTTATCCTCCTCTCTTTTTCTCATTCATACAGCAAGCACTTATTGACTGCCTCTTCTCTCTATAGATATATGTTTGGTGCCATGGGAAACTCAGAAGTTGCAGAAGATTGTTCTTGCTTTCAAAGACCATACACTAACTAGAGAAGACTAGCTGCTGGAACAATCTCTGCATTTCAGTGGTCTCTCACATAAAAATTGCTTTTCCCATTCTGGTGAGGCTTCTGGAGGGGAGGGAGGAAGAACACGGAGCTCAACTCCAGAGTTGGTTAGGATCAGCACTTTCTCCCTCCTGTGCTCTGCCCTCTTCTGGGAGCCCCCTCCATTCAGCTTCTTATGGATAAAGAAATGAGAATCCACCTTTGGGAGGTTGATAAGGACCAGGCAAGAGGGGCACACCTGTTGGCACTCCCATTCTGTTGGCCACCTTCCAGGTGCCAGGCCCACAGGATAGGAGAAGGAGCGCAAGGAGAGGCAAGACATGTGTCTGTAGTTCAAAGTCGGGAAAAGACTCTGCCGGCTTTTACTTGGGGTACCAACCATGCATTAGTGAGGCGTTAGAAAAGAAGTAGAAACTGCTCTAGGATGTTCACCTGGGAAGGGATTTAATATAAGAGATCAGAGATTTACAAAACCATTGGAACGGCGGGTTGCACAAAGTCGAAGATGCTGCTGCCAACGTTCAGGAAATCAGGAAGGGCAGGAATCTCAGGAAGATGACCTGCTGATGACCTCACTGCCCATAGCCCTCAAGTAGGCAGTTTCCAGGAAATGCTGGCAAGATCATGGCATCTGTCTTCAGCCCTCTGCTGAGGCCTACATGCCTTCCAGCCACAACTGAGCAGTGAGGCAAGTCTCACACAGGAGCCTCAATGGCAGGCCTTAAACAGAAACCTGACAGCAGGAATATCTGGGAAATGTGGTTTTCAGGACTTCAGCTCCTGAAGTACAGCAAAGAACAAAGAAGGGTGTGGAAATGGTTCCAAGACATTGATAGACAAACCACACAAAGGAGGCACTTTTATCTTCTTCACACACGTTTTATTTTGGAAATGAGAAATGGAAAACTCTGTGTGTTAGAATCCTATGTTTTAGAACTAAATTTATTCAGTCTTTCATTCACAGTTGCTCAACTCCCTTTTCTGTTTCAGAGCCAGTTTTAAAAACCTATTAGAGGAGTTCCCGTCATGGCTCAGTGGTTAACGAATCTGACTAGGAACCATGAGGTTGCGGGTTCGATCCCTGGCCATTCTCAGCGGGTTAAGGATCCAGCGTTGCCGTGAGCTGTAGTGTAGGTCACAGACGCGGCTCGGATCCCGCGTTGCTGTGGCTGTGGCGAAGGCCAGCGGCTACAGCTCCTGTTAGACCCCTAGCCTGGGAACCTCCATATGCCGCGGGTGCGGCTCTACATAAAAAAAAAAAGGCAAAAAGGCAAAAAAAATTAAACAAGAAGAGATGCAAAATACAATAACTGAAATAAAAAAAAAATGTATTAGAGAAGGTAACATATTACATTAGTATTTGAGAAATAGTGCTTGATTTAGGGGTTAAGCTTGATTTGTTTCCTAAGAGGTTCTGAGGAGAACAAATAAATAAATAAATAAATAAATATAAAAGTTAGTAGAGTCAGCACAGATGTCATATATCTACCATTAAATTGATGAGCAGTAACCAGTCAATGAAATAAGTCGATATTAACATACAATTCTTAGCATTACCAGAAACAGTAGCCTCAGTCTTGTGTCTAATTTTATCTCCAGTAGCCCAGAGAAAGGTTAGTTATATCATGGACTCAATTTTATAGGTAACTTGAGAGAAGATGGGGGCGGGCACAATGGCAGTGGATCTTGCTTAGTACAACAAGGGATGTGTGTGTGTGTTTGTATCCCTCATTGTACTAAGCAAGATCCAACATATCTATAACTTAGCTTGAATTTTGCTTTAATTCTCTGGTTATGATTATTTTAAACCATACTTTCAATTCAATTTTAATAGTTCTTGGTGACTTTGTAGCTGTATCTCTCTCTATACTGAAGTAATGCCATAGCTTAGGTGGCATCTTTAGGGAGGATTATAGTGAAGCAAGTATAGTTGCACGTGACTATGTACAAATAGAACAATCAGGAGTCTAGGGAAATATATAAATGTAAGCCTCTGCCTATGCCCGCGTATAGAAATGGAGGTTGTGCAAATTCATTGGTACAAATGTCTCTTTCTGGTTGTTGGGCTTGGCCAAATGTTTCTGTAGGATCTAGACAAGTTTGATAGCTGTAGGCATCAATGTTAGCCAACTCCAAGCATGCCTGCCTCAGCTGTATCTTCTAGAGGGCTGAAGAAAGAATGTAAGCTATTTTGCCTTTACTATGAATGATGAGTACATATTGTTAATATTTACTAAAAAGAGTAGTAATAATAATAACTAACACATATACTGTGACTCTCAAACACTGGATAGGGACTATTATTATCCACATTTTACAGATGCATTCATTTGCAATGCAAATAAGTTAATAAGTTGCCCATAGTCACAGGTGGAATTCTGGTTTCAAAATCCAAGCTCTTAACCAATGTGATGATATACGGTCCACAACTGTAGTTATTTTGATTACCTCAGTGCACATGAATTATTTGCCTAAGTGTCCAGAAATATCATCCTTACTAAAGACGTTTTTATAGGAAGAGATGAAATCAGCTACCTTATCTATTTTCACAATCGCGGGTAAAGCTAGTTCTCCCCTCGAGTGATTCCTCTCCTGTTGAAAATGGTTGGTTTCCTATTACAATTGCACTACAAGCAGGAGTGTGGAATACGGGGTATTGCCTTTAGTGAGACTTCCTCCAGGAGCACATTATGAATTAGAACATTAATATGAAAAGTTACCTTAGGGTAATTCTATGTCATCAATTTATATTTTCATTGTGAATCAATCAACCAATTGATCTAGATATAATCTTGATGCAAATCTATGTCTATCTAATATGCCAGTTGGAAGGCACTATTTGTAATAGCAAAAGATTGGAATCAAGATGAATATCTATTAATAGGGTACTGGTTAAGTAAATGATAGTACATACTTATAATGAAATGTATAATTTAAAAATTGAAAAGGTCTTCTATATATTATGGAAAGGTATTTAGAATATATCATTAAGTATAAAGCAAGGGTGAGAGAAATGAATACATCCTGTTACATCTTATCCATCTTACAAAAAGGATAAGAAAAGAGCAAAGTTATAACTATTCCAGGCATAAATATTTTCTGGAAAAATAAACAAGGAATAGCAATAAGGGTTGCCTGTTAGGTAACAGGAACTGAGAAGATGGAGAATAGAACAGAAGAAAGATTTTTCACTATATTTTAAAATGTCTCAACCATGGAAATATTTTCCTTATGTTTAATATCGGTTAAAAAATTAAAAATCATTTACTGCATACTTGGGTATAGACTACTACAGCTATAAGGATGGTGGGGGGTAGAGGAGACAAGACTCTCAAAATCTTGATTTGAGCAAAAAAAAAGCACACCATTTAACACTTATTTAGCTAGCAACATATAAGGAAACACAAATTAGGACACAACAAACTGCTGCCATCACTGCCAAAGGCATGCAGAATAGTGGCATGCGGAGAATGTGCTGAGCATAATCAGAGATGTCTTCTTGAGGGAATTGAATTGCAGGCCTTGGTTTAAGAGAACAGAGATATGGTGTCATAAACAGAGTGGCCTTGAACACGCAGCATTATGGCAACCGTCATCAAGTGTGGGGACTCCAATGAATGTCTTTAAAGTCATTGAGTGAGATTGAGAGGCTGGTACTTGAAGAGGGTGGAACACTGGTGTCATCACAAGAACAAGAGAAAGGGACCATATTCATCTTATTTATGTAGGAGTTGAGCTTGGTCTTGGTTTATTTTTATTTCTTACATAAAAAATATGTATATGCTATATAACTGACTCTATTACTGTTTTTAATAGCTTTCAATTAACTCTCTTAAGTGTTCCAGGTACATATTTATGTCATTTACAAAAGATATTGATTTCAGTCTTTCTTTTATAATTTCCCATTTCTAGTTTCTTTGTTTATTTCAATTGTATTGGCTTGCACCTCCTATACAATTCTGAATAATCATAGTGGTACTTTCTTCTTCCTAATTTAGAGGGAATCATCTAGCTGGATATTGAGATAAGATATATTTTCTTATGTTAATGAGCAATTTAGTTACATTAACTAAGTACCTAAGTGTTTTTAAAAATAAAATGGATATTGAATTGTGTTATATACATTTTATGCATCTATGGAAGTAATATTTTTTCTTTTAGACCTATGAATACAATGGATTATAATAATTAATTTTTATTATTGAACCATCCTTGAATTTCTGGAGTTATCTTAACTAGATTATAATGTTCTATCTATTTTTTCAGGATGTTGCTATATTAATTTTGTCAATATTTTTTTCAAAAGTTTTGTACAGCTATTCATAAACTGTCAGGGGATGGGGCAGACAGATTTTAAGTGAACTGCCAGGGTTGACCTTCTATGATTGAATTCTCTTGCTCATAGGTTGGATCAATGATTCACTTCTAATCAACAGAATATGGCAAAGGTTATAGGATATAACCCATATCTATATACATTAAATCAATCCTCATCTTGCTAGCAAACTTTCTTTAGAGTCTTTTTCTTCATTGGTGGCTCTATAAAGGCAAACTGCCATGAATTCTATAGCCACAAATAAATGAATTCTGCCAACAACCTAAATGAGCTTGGAAACAGATTTTCGCTAATCAGGCATCCTGATGCAAATGCAGCATAGATATGTTTATGGCAAAGAACTCCATGAAGTCATGCCTGGACTTTTGACTCATGGGAAATATGTGATCATGAATGTGTATTGTTTCAACCTGCTAAATTTGTGACAAGTTTATTATGCAGCACAAAACACTAATATAGGGATAGTCCTTACTAGGCTTTGTCATAAAGACATATTTATCTTTAAATAGTCTCTTTGAGTACATTGTTAAGAAATTTCCAACTTCAAGGAGATGGGGGGCATTTTTTGCTGCTTTTGTCAATATCTAGGTTTTACTGCATTGTAATCAGAGAGTGTATTCTGTGTTAATTTTCCTTTCTGGAGTATACTGAGATTTTCTTTCTTGTCTGGCATGATTGATGTCTATGAAAGATTTATAGGCTCTTGAAAATAAGATGGATTCTGTATTTTCATGGTTTAGTATTTGATATGCATATATCACTTGATTTCTGACATTAAATATTGCTGTTAATGTCTATGAGAGAAAAATGATTTGTTTTTCTCTGAGTGATATCTTTTCCCAGCTGCACAAAGGATAGTAACTTTGCTAAAAATATTCAGGTGTTGAATATCCGTAATCTATGACCTGTCCTTTATATTTGAGCCCTTTTTATTTCAGAAAAGTTTTCTTGATAATGTCTTTAAATATTTGATATTTTCCATTTTATCTCTTTCACATACTCCAGTTATGTATAAGGTATATATCCTTTTCCTACTTTCTATTACTAACATTTTCTCTCTGATTCTTCTTAACTATTTCAATTGTATTGTATTTATTTTTCTCATCTCTCTCTGTGTCCATTTCTTTTTTTTTAACAAGGTTTTTTTCACATTTTTGAACTCCTTCTAATTCCTTTCTCATTTATTGATGCTTTTATTTTTCCTACTTCCTTATTGAATTATGCTAGTTTACCTGCTACTATTATCTCTCCATCTATTCCCAAAATTCTTGCTCTTCTGTTTTGTGCTCTTAATTTACTTAAAAAGTTTATATAGAAAAATATTTGTTTAAAATTTAGTCTGTTCTATGGCAACATTGTTTTAACCTAGTAAGTGATTTGTTGATAAGTTTTGCTTGCTTTCTTCTTTATTTTTATGGCTTCTTTTCATAGATGTGTGCTGATTATTCTTGCTTTTTTTTATTATGTGAATTCAATGTTTGTGAATCTGTATAATGCAAGAGTTTCCTGTATGTGTAGTGGGACAAGGTAGGGACCTAGAGTACATGTTTTTTAATTTTGTTTTCTTCCTAACACAGACCCTGCCTTATCCCCAATTACTACAAACCTAGGCTGCTTCATGCAAATATGACCTTCTGTATGATTCTTTTTTTGTTAATTCTTCTCTTTTTCTTACTTAGTCATCCTTTTTTTGGTAAGGGGTAAGAAATGGTGGCTGCTTCTTTTAATTAGTTCACTCCTATTTCTGCACCTCTTTTTGAGGATATAGACAGATATTTTGACCCTCAGTTATAACTCTCCCATTCATGAAGTGATTTGGTGAAGACCATTTTGGATATGCATTCAGAAATCTGCCAGCATCACGTTCTGACTCTGCATTATTCTCCCTTCCCTTCTCTGTAGCTTCTATATGAACACTCACTTTGGGCAAACTTTTTTGTGACTCCTGGTGTTGTCAAAAATGAAATTTACACTTTTATTTTTAAGTTTGCTTTCTTTTCTCTTTTTGGTAGTACCCAAAAAGGAAAGAGGAGTTTCCTGACTCTAAATTGCCATGTTCATATTAAAAGTCATTAAGTGCTCCTTTATAGCTCCTTGACTTCTGGTCAACTATGTCTAGTAAAGTTACATCACCTCTACAGAGTAACTGTATATTTACTGTATCGTGGCACACATCTGGTTTTATTTATTTTTTTGTCCTGCTTCCTCTCTCTCGTACTGTGATTATGATGGGGCCATCAATTTCATTACCATGCTTCCTGAATACAAGGGTAGGCACATGATTTTATCCCTTTAGGAGAGGTACTTAGCCCAGTTTAGGCACATGACCCAAACAGTATCAATCAGAGCTCTTTGAGGAGATGATTATAGAAAGTGAGAGGAAATGAATTTTTTTTTCTTTCCAGGTTTTAAGCTATACAAATCCTATAAGCCTGGAGCTGCTTGTGGGGTTATCTTTTCCTTTACATGAGAAACGTTTTGCCTGAGAATGAAGAAACAGAGGTAGAAAGGACAATTCCTGCTGACATCAAATAAGCGCTTGATCCAACCATGCCTGAAATCAATTTCTGGCATCATTATGTGACCCAATAAATTATCTCTTCTGTTAGAACTAAACTGAATTTAGAATTTTGTCTCTTGCAACACAAAGAGTCAGGACTGACTTCAGGAGCTTTAAGTTTTCTAGATTTATTATTGACTTACAGAATTTTTTCTAAAACTCAAAATCTTTTCCCATTTTTTTGACCCATGAATATTATAGCTAAGAGATTTTTAACATGTGTAATTAAATTATACTTTCATAAGTGCTCCTTTATTTTTTCTTTTATTTTTATTAGAGTATGGTTGATTTCTAGTGTTGTGTCAATTTCTGCTTTATAACATATTGGCCCAGGCATTCATATATATACACACATGCATACATTCTTTTTCTCTAATTTATAATTTGTTTTCTATTATTGTATCATTAAGTCATTCTTAAAAGTCTATGCATTAAACATCATTGTTTACTTAAAGGAAATTTACAATAATAAGACTGCAAACATTTATGACATTTTTTTAGATAATCAGATAGATTTCCCACTGTTTTGAATTCCTTTAATGTGCTCCTTCAGATGTAGCTCCTATTTTCAGATATGTATCCAATATTTTGCTACTAATTAAATATGGGTATGTGACATCATTACTTTCAGAGAGAACATCATACTGCCTTGAAATCCTGGGAGGTAAACTTACTTTTGGTAGATGTGTAATGCCAAACCAGTGGTTATTTTCCCGTGATGCTAGAGCCAGATGGAAGTATTTTCAATTCTCTGTGCCACAAAATGTTTGGGCAATTATGGACATTGGAGGTCACTCTACTCTATCTCCAATGACTACTTGGTGGAAAGTGTCAGTTTTCAGAGTCTGAGAATGGAAAGAGATCTGTGTCGAAGCAGTGTTCCTTATTGAAAAACAAGATTTACAGTTTTTATACATCTGGCATTTTGTCATTAGAAAGAACTTTTCTATAGCCAATGTAAGAAAAACTACCTCAAAATCAGATAGGTCTTAGACTAACCTTGCTTTTATCATCTTCATTAGGTACATTTTTTAATTGAAAAGTGGCTCCTTGATAAAAGTGTCTCCTTTTGCATGATTTCTGCATACTTAAATATTGTTTTTGTTTGTTTGCTTACTTTTTAGGGCCACAGCCGTGGCATATACAGATTCCTAGGCTAGGGGTCCAATTGAAGCTACAGCTGCTGGCCTATGCCACAGCCACAGCAACACCAAATCTGAGCCACATCTGCGACCTACGCCACAGGTCATGGCAACGCCAGATCCTTAGCTCACTGAGAGAGGCCAGGGATCGAACCCAGAACCTCATGGTTCCTAGTTGGATTCGTTTCCACTGCACCACAATGGGAACTCCCTACATATTTTAATTTTATAAAAAATTATATCCAATAAAATAGAATTTGTTCAATATCTTAAATATAAAAATTGTTTGGTACTAACTGCATGCATAAGCCCTCCTACTTCATTAGATAATAATTCTTAGATTAAAAAATTATTTTAAATCATTTAATAATATGGTATGCATATGCAATACAAGTGAATTTCTTATCCTTTAGGAATTTTTTTGCTGAAATAAATGATCGTAAAGATATCCTATTTTTTCAAAAATATAAGTAAAACTGAATAGCTACAAATTTACATTACACTTTTCCTAAAATACAGACTTGGTGATGCAAAATTCTGGGAAGTTAAGCTCCCTCAGGAGTTCATCAGCTTAGAACAATTGTCCTGAGCCCTAAAGCCTAATAATGGGTTTGGACTGCTGGGCCTGAGCTTTGCCCTAGGAGGAACTCAGTGGGGGAAAAGAGTGGCCCCACAAGCTCGCACAAGGGAGTCCAAGGCTCCCAGCCACAGAGTTGGTCCTGAATTCACTCTTCCTTTCCCATCCTCAAGAAGAATGGATATACATGCCCTTTCCCTTCCATCAGACACATGGTAGATATTCCTGTTGTGACTAGCTTTCTCCTCCCAAGCTGTCCACAGTTGAAATTAACCTGATTTGAACTTATGATAAACATATTGGAGCAGGGGCACAGAGGCCCTGGTGTGGCCCAGGGTTTGTGTCATAGAACATTTTTGGAGAATGATACACATGACTCAGGATTTGGAAGATATATTATAAGAACAAATGTTTATTGGGGCTTACTAACTGCCAGGCACTCTTACTAGCACTTTATATTTTCTGACACATTAAAGTACCATCATTAAGTAAAAAGAGGAACACTGATATTCCTACCATTTTATAGAAGAAGAAACTGAGAGTAAAACAAATTGCCCAACTTGACACAGCTAGTAAGTAGTTGACTGAGAATTCAAATGAAGGTAGTTTGGCTTCCAGAGTGTAGGTTTTTAACTACTATGCTCTATTTTCTCCAACGTGGTGTTTGATCCCCTCATATATTAAAGACTTTCAAGAAGATGAAATGAAAAGGAGGGAAGGAAACAGACGTTAACCCCTGAAAATACGATGAGTTATTAGGGAGCAGGAAGGATTTACTGAGGCGCTGGGGGAAAAAAAAAAAAAAGCAAAACCAAAAAAAGTGTCCTTTTTCTAAATCTCTCTCTTTCAAATGATCCAGAAGGTCAAGAAGTAAGTTTGGAGGGAGCAGAAGTCAACAGAGATGGTGCAAAATATTAAAACATCTTTTAAGTCTTTGATTGAGAGTGAATTTCAAATATAAATGATTAGAAGTCCATCAGATAAAACTGAAAAATAGCTTTTCAGGAACTAAGCCATGCAGTAAGTACTAGACAGGGCAAATTTACATCCACTCAACACTTTGGTTTCAACCCACCACAAAAACAACTTCCATGGTAAATAAACACAAAAACTGAAAAACATCTTAAACCAAAAGGAAAATTTTCTTATTAAATTTAACTACCACGTATCTAACCGCACTAATATAACTTATGGAAAGAGTTTTAACATAGAAAGGAAGCAAGTGCTAAATTTACCCTAGTTTATTTAATGTAAACTTCCAATACACAAACAAAATCAAAATTTTTTTTAAATTTTTTGCACTGGTCTGTGGTGCAAGATGTTTATTTATTTGTATTTTAATCACCATGTCATTGGTCATTTCAACACTGAAAGGATTAGTGCAGGCAGAATGGAAATAATATCTATTCTCTTAAATTTAAGATGACTTTCTTCCCCCTTTGTTCTGGTTTTAAAAAAAAATCTTCAGATGTCATTAATACTATTTCAGACATTTCTAGAAAGCCTAAATGTTAGGGAAGATACCCTGGGTTATTCTGAGAAGGTGATATTTATATTGTGTTGGGCAGGGAACCTAGGAATGACTGAATCATTTGCCAGCACAGTAAGCCCTCCCTGTAAGGTCGCTGGGAAAGCTAACATATAAGACAAGGTCTAGCAAAAACTAAAATTAATGTGTTTTATTATTAGCTATCCTAGTTGTCTAATGCAAGTTAGGGAGGGTAAGGCAAGGAGTCCTTTTCTTTTCATTAGAGGAGGCCCAAGTTTCTATGTGAGCTTTGTCTATATCAACCCTGAAGACCAAGCTCAAGATTCTGACTGTACCACTGCAGTGTAAGAAGAGCTAAAAGCCAAGGCATATCCATCAGCCTCAGAGGAAAGAGAGAGAGGGTAACCCAGAAAGAACTTGGACAAGGACAGCACCATGGGCTCGACTGCCACATAGGAGAATAAAAATTCTCATGAGAAAGGAATGAAGGTTAGAGCAGCTGAGAGCACCCTGGATTTCTTATAATTTTGGTTCAGCAAATGAACAGACAACTTCTCAGCGCTATGAAGAAAATAAAACAGGTTAAGGTGATAGAAGGTGACAGGGTGGTGGTGGTTCTTTCAAATAATGGAGACAGAAAGGGACTCTAAGGAAGTGACATTAAGTAGGTACAAACCTCATAGGAAGGATAACTCCAGCAAAGAGGTGGGGAAAGAGTATTCTAAGACGTGGGACTAATGAGTTTAATGGCTTCAAAATGGAAACAAGCTGGAGTGATTCACAAAGAGAAAGAACTCCAGGGTGGCTGAAATGGACTTAGGGCAGAGGAAAGTGCTAGAAGATGAGCCCAGAGAAAAAGGCAGCAAATGCAAGACGTAGGGCCTTGTAGGCCATGCAAAAGGGCTTCAGTTTTATTCCTGCTATTATTGCCGGAACCTGGCTTCTGCTTACCAGTGCCAAATAGAAACACAGAGATGGAGTTTTGGGTGAAGGAGAAAAAACACCTTTATTTCTTTGCCAGGCAAAGGAGGGTCATAGCAGGCTAATGCCTCAAAGACTGTGCCCCACTTAGAAGAGACTGGGAGGTAGTTTTACAGTTTTGGGAGTGAAAAATAGAGCCACAAATAAGGATGAGGGTAGAGGCAAGTTTGCATTGTTTTCAAAGCTGGTGTTCAGTGGTCCGGTGGTGGTCTTCTTTCCCGAATAAAGAATGCTTCATTACCATCTTCCATTTATTGGGGGGTTTAGTTCTACAGAAGAACTCAAAGATACTGTTATTTATATTTATTGAGGAGGGACCAGGACCTGCCCCAAAGCTGCACTATTGTCTCTTAACTGCTCCTCTCCGGTCTCGGCATCCCCTCCCTTTCCCAATTAGCAACTATTTGAACCTTCCCTTTGGAACTCAGGGAAGGTCCTGGAGGCTGAAGCCTATTCCTTAAAAAGAAAAAAAAGAAAAGAGGGATACAGAAAGGCTTGTGTGTGCCCAGGAGCTCACAGGCCCCTGCTTGGTTCCACTGCTTTGGGATACTGTTATAGGCAGACTTTTAAGCGGGGTGTGATCTGAACTTATTTGTTTTTAAAAGATCACTTTGACTGTTCTGCTGAGACTAGGCTCCAGGAGGGCAAGAATGGAATTTGGGAGACCAGTGAGGAGGAAGCTCCTGCATTCATTTAACAGAGGATAGGAGTGTGAACTAACGGTGCAGCATTCAGCTAGAGACAGGGCTGTCTCCCTTGAGACACAGATCTAACAAAGTGTCAGAGATGTTCTGCCAGCATCATTGTGGGCTTGTTTCCCCAGTTTTTGGCCACTGTGTAGCCACAGGGGATCAATGAAATCATCAGTTCAGTTCCCAAGGCCTTTGATGAGTGCCTGATTAATGTTGCCTCCAAAAGCTTCTGATAGGGGTCAATACAGGATATGAATATTCCCCCAAGGTAACATTATGCTGTATCTCCAATTGTGACCTCCGGTTCTATTTTCCGTCTTGATTTATGTTCTGCTCTAACTCTAACCAAGCTCAGCAGAAAGCCGTATACAATGAGGATAGATCGCAACATAGCTCAAGTAATTCAATGCCCAAACTCGAGTCTGATATTTCCTACCAGCCCATAAAGTTTAATAAAACAACCCCTCTCATTATCAAACTCTCACAGATGAGGTCCGTAAACATTGGGTCAAACCAACTTTTTTCTCAGAAGTAAGTTTAACCACCCCCAACAAATCTCCCCCCCCCCCCGCCTTGAGCCCACTGAGAAATGGAACTCTACATTGTGAAAGTCTTCCTACCAAGGCCATCACTTACCTCTTCATTCCCTTCTGTCACCACAGCCTTCCCATTCTATCCCACAACTTCAGCAAATTAAAAAATCCTATCTTTCCAATTCTTAATATAAATAAGTAAATCAATAAAACCTGTTGTATTTTTCATTTTTACAAAATTCTTTAGGATGAAAGCACCCATAAAAAAAAAATCATTGTTATTCTAAACTTGTGTACATTCAATACGAAACACTACATCATTCAAGTGTCAACATCATTACGTAATAGGATCTTTTCTGGACTAAGAGCCCGAGACCCACAGATATCCTTCAAAAGACTATCCTGAAACTCAGAATAAATTTAATGCTGAACCATGGCCTCCAAGGGCCTCCATGACCTCATGCCCAACTCTTCAAACTCAGCTCCTATACAGCTTGTCATTTACCTTATCCAGGACCACAGAGAGAAGCCAGCTCTTTCTGCTTTGTCCAGGACTTCTCTTTGCAGTCCTGTGTCCTGCAAACCCGCTCACTTATAGGCAGTCGGGATGGATGTCACCCTACCACGGGTTTGCTTGCTTTTTCTCGCACATACAGGCCAGTTTCTCAGCTTGAAGCATTCTTTTCCAAGATGCCTCCCTGGCTCCTTCCTTCTCATCATATAGATAACTATATCCTCCTCTAGAATATAAACTCCCTGAAATATTCAACCTTCTCCATTGTACCCTAACCTCAAAGAACAGTGCCTAACATTGTGGCCAAACATTTACCGAGTGAATGAATAATTTTTTTATTCTGTTCTTGACTTTATGTCCTAAACCATAGTTATCTTATTCATTGCTACCAACACAAACAGCAATTTTATTCCTTCATTCAACAATTTAGAATTTCAAAACTAGTAAAATTTTATGAACTATGGCAAGCCCGCAAGTGGGGAAAGTCAGTGAACTAAGTCCACAATGAAAGGCTTAACAGATGGACGAACTGTTTAACTGGTACTTAATGAAAAGACTGCTTCCTTCATGACCTTTTGGAGCTATTATGATTCACCTTCCCCTCGCTAACATGAATTAGTTCTTTGAAATGGGGATACCGTCCTTAATACTGTCTGTGGTCCTGCACAGGGCAGAAGGCTGACCATGGCCTTGAACCTTTATTTGGAGCATGCCGGTACCAGATGCCTAGAAAAAGTTCCTAACGTTTCCTCAAGTGCTGGATTTTTGTGTTGCTCCATCTAAGATTTTCCAAAATAGAACTGCTCCCCTACCTGCAGATTTCTTCGGCTCAAATTACTGCACCATTTAGAAGTCCTCCTCACCTTCCCCCCCCCCCCAATGTTCCTATTGTGTTCTTAGGCCCTTGAGGCATTGCTGGAAGCCCTATACACCATAAGGTTGGAAGATGCTTTTACAATCGCTGCCGCACCCCCAAAGAAAATTAGGCATGAGAGGCTAAGATAAAGACACATTCTCCTTTGCTTTAAATTTCATTCCTCTGTCGTCAGATACAAGACTCGACATCTTGAAAGTCCCTCCTAGCAATGGAAGAAGGACATTAAAAAAAAAAAAAAACTGATTGGAATAAACCTCACCCAAACCTGCCTCTCCTTATCCTTACAGAGGAAGAGAAAGCTGGAGGGGTGGAGAAACAAGGCTGGGCAGGTCCTATGGCTACACCTCCAGAAGCTTCTCTGCCAGGAAGGTAGGTGGGCCCATAATGACAAGTAGACTGGAACAGCCTATTTTAAAATAGGCAGGAGGAACCTGGCTACAGAACGTTTACTGAGTCGTCTCCTGGAGGTGACTAAGTGGGCAGGCACCTCCCGGAGTCCCGGCCAGGGGAGCCTGCCTGGGAGTGACACTGCCCCGCCTCCCACCCTCTGCCCGCCTTCCTGCCGCCAAGCGTGCCATCAAGGAGGCGGTTCAGCTCATCTCTCAGAGATGCTATCAGCACCTTCGGGAGGTATGACAAAGAGGCGAAGGGCGAGACCACGAGTTATTTTCAACGTCTGTCTCTCAAAACCAGGTTTCTCCCCTAAGACACGCGATCCTCACTGGAGGAAGATTTTGATATTGATTTGTTGCTGGGGAAAAAGGCCGACTTCCATCACCGGCACGGGGGCGCCCTCAAGGAGAGTATTGGGATTCCGTGGTTTAGCAGCCAGCCTTTCTTTTCCACCTGGCACAGCGCTGGAATTTCAAAGGTAGCCCTCAGCTCCCTGCGCCGTGTCCCGTCTACCCCCCACCCCCAACCTCCACAGACCTCAATCTTCCTCCACCTCAGGGGCTCTGGTCTGGGCTGTAAGAAATGAAACATATTTCCCAATGTGTTTTCTTTCTTTTTTAATAAAAATATCAAAGGCATACTTATCAGTGGCTGAGGAGGGAAAGCTGCGGCCGAGGCTATTTTTTAACGGGAACATGCCCCGTGCTGTGCCACACTCATCCAGGGGCGGCGGAAGATTGATGGCTGGACATGTGGAGGGAACTGCCACTGATTGAAATCAGACAACTGCAAGCTGTGAGGGGGAGCCAGGGGAAACCATGCTAACCACAGCCGGCCGGTCTTAGCACATTCGAACAGGGTTTTTCCTCCGCCTGCCGTCTGCACCCCGGAGCTCAGAGGGGCTGGGCAACAGGAGGTCAAGGGCGGAACGAGGGGCTGTGACGGCCTCCAGGTTCCACAGCCTCCTGTGTCTCTACCTTCCCTGCATCTTCTTCTTGTCTTTTTTGCTTTGCTTTGCTTTGTTTTGTTTCCTGCATCTTCTTACAAATCCCACCAGCGATCAGAACCCCCCCTGCCCGTTACCCGTCACAGGCCTCAGGACTGGACAGGAATAAGGAGCAATCGGCTTTCAGGAGCAGAGAGAAGAGATAAAAATGATACACTCCCGTTTCCCTGGCCTCCGTCCCTGATGCTACCGCGCAGGATTCTTTGATTTGCTTGTCAATGGACAGGGGCTGGAAGGAAGGAAGAGTCATGGGAAATCGTGGGGGCTTTACTTAGTGCCCATCACCAGGAGCACAGCCAGAGTTCAGGGTTGTTAACAATTGTGCAGCTATGCACTTGAACCGAGGCATTTTTATTTCATTAGGGGTGTCAGTTTACAGCCATTAGCTAAGCAGATTGGCCAGGACCAAAAGGCCTTTTTTTTTTTTTTTCCTGTGCCTTATCGCCAGATCTCTCTTCCATTATTCAGCTCTTTTAAAAAAGAGACAAAGGAAGGGAGAGCAGCTTTAAACACATTATGTTTTGTGACTTGTCTCTATCCTCTGGCCTTAGCAGTCTAAAACAGGTCTTATTAGAAATCATTATTTAAATTTCTGCCCAGGACCCTACCGATCTACCATGTCTAATGGTTCCCAGATCACGGAAAGCAGCAGAGAGGGTCTCCAATGGGCCGACATAATGTCAGTGACAATTCATTTTTTTTGCCAGTTAGGATGCTGGTTTAATATCCTGAAAAAGGCACTTAACACCACCCTTTCATAACATCTGTCAGGGCCCGGCCAGTGGCCTGTTTCTCACACTGTGGGTCCTCAGGCAGTTTGGGGCCTTTCTCTGAAACAGGCTTCTCTCAGAGGCCTCGGAATTCCTCAGACATTCAGCCACCCCCAGGGCCCCGGGCCCGACACTCACAGACCAGCTGTTACAACTTTCCAGGACACTCCTAAATTTTCTAAATATGTGCCACATAAAAATAAAATTTAGGACGGTGAGTGTTCAGGAGCTTTGTCCATAGGAGTGTAACTCATCCACCGTCTGGGCCATTTTTTCCACATTCTTCTACTGCACTTGAAGCTTCATCTTGGCCCTCAGAACAGCTCAGCGGGAATCTCGAGACTTTTAAGATTTGGGTCCACTGATCATGTTTTCCCCTTTTCTCTCTTACTCGTTTTTTTTTTTTAAGGCCCCCATTTTTATTTTTTATTTATTTACTTATTTATTTTTACAATACTCAAGTGTTGAAAGAAAATTGTACTCTACACTGGGATTCAACAACTGTTAAAATTATCTCATGGGCTGTAATTTGCTTCCTCTTGCACTGTTATATATATTCACACACTCTCACGCATATCCTCACATAACAACACACGCACATGTAAAATCACACTCACACACATAGTAAACACTAACGTGCTTTTTTCTGAACCATTTGAACCTAAGTTGCAGACACCCTGACACTTCATCTCTAATCACGTCACTGAGTATTTCCTAAGAACCACACAACAATACCTTGTCACAGAGAAGAAAATTAACAACAATTTCATGCAGGAAACACAGAAACCTAGTGGATTATGGAATGTTTTGATTGTTTTCAGTGCTATCCTCTGAATGTAGCTATTTTGTCTCAATTAGTATTGAGGACGTATACAAGATTGGCTTGGTTTTGTTTCAAAATGCTCTTCTAAAACTATGTGATCTAAGCAGAGCTGTTTCTTACTACTTCTCCTTTGCTGTTTGGCTTTCAGCCCCAAATGTTAAATTGAAACTATTCTTTCAAACACCCCCAGTGATCTCCTAATCACCAAATTTTGAAAGTTTCCTTTATTTCCATCTTTTCAACTTCCCTCTAGTCAGTGGTTTTCAAACATGACCACATACCAGGCGATTCTAATGCAAAGCTAACATTGAGGATTACTATTATAGCCGATCTTCATAATAATCACCTGAATTCTTCCAAAACTCTTTTGTCCCTTCACTTTGGTGATTATGCCTTGATTCTTCTGCTTTAATTCTGCACACTACCATGTCTGTTGCTCCTCTGGCCTCTCTAAATCCTAATGGCATCTCTTTCCTCATCCATGCTCAGAGTTTTAAAAATTCCCTTCCAAGTCAACATCACCTGCTCTAGCCTCTTTCTAGAACTCCAACTTGCATTTCCTGTAACTAGCTAGAACTCACCACCTAAATATTCTAATAACCTCTCAAATTAAAATGTTATTTCTTTGCTCACCAAACCCATCTTTTCTCCTTTGCCAAACACTTCATCTTCTTGATTTCCCTTTTTAAGAAACACTTTAAATAGTAATCATAAAATCTAATATTTTTAAAAAGCTGATGTCAAAACTTTGCAAGAGACAAATAAATGAGGCTTTTCAGGGTTAAGCTTGCACATCAGCATTTTTAAATGCTCTCCAGGTATTTTAATATGAATGTTGAGAAATATTACTTATCAAAATTCAGTATTTCATGAATCCACTCTCCTTGTACTCATGTTTTCCCTTCCTCTAGAGCATGACTCCTCCAAATGCCAGTTATAGAAATACCACACCTTCTCCTAGGAATTCATCCCTTCTTTCTTAGATACTTTCAGATTCTTATTGTCAGGCATTCTTCTCCTTTTAAAAAATCTAGATGGCAGTTTCTAAATCTCTCATTATGAAGATCAGATTATGCTGTGTATTACAGTAACTTGTTAGTTTGCTTATTTCTTCATTGAATGGACGCTCAAGAGCAGTGGTTCTTACACTTTACAATTCATAAAAATTTCTGGGAAAATGATTAAAATACATATTTCTAGGCCAAATTTTCCAAAGCTCTTATTCAATAACTTGGATGGTGCCCCGGTGATTGACCTACACATTAGGCAGCTCTGCTGTTGACCATTCTAGAGACATATCTTGAGAAATATTCTCTCAGGCCAGAAATATGTGTCGCATTCTCTCTACTCTGAAAGGCTAGCAGCACCCTGCATGTAATAGATGCTCACCATCTAGTTAATACATCTACCTTGGTTCTTGATCAATAAGGGTCACCTTTCCCTGGTATAATGAACCTCAAGTCTTTATCTCCCACTGGTTGGCTACCATACCTCAAGACCTCAAAGCTCTTGGTGAAACTTGATGATAAACCACCAGCAAAGACAGTGCTTTTCCAGCCCCTCCTTTACCGTGTGTCACTAATGCTATTCCCATAGAAACAATGTACTTCCAAATCTGTTCTATCTTATCCATGAAATAAGTGGAGAATTTCTCACAGTGAGAAACATTTGACTTTGTTACTTTGCCAAAGCTCTCTAAATTAATCACACTGTCCACAGATTGGAATAGTTCCACCAGTCTGGATTTCATAGTTATTTAAAGCTGAGCAGACAAGAATTGCTCAGCTATGGAAAAGGAACTCACAGACTCTCTGAGGCATAATCAATTGGATTAGGGATCTCTCTCTTCTGAAGCTGCTCTTGTAACTTTGTCCCTTCTGAATTTTCCCAGTCACCAGTCATTGGACCTTTTAATTGAAGAGAAGGTGACTTGTGCACATGATTCAATAGTGGAAAATAATTACAATGCAATTAACAGCAAATTTAATTGTAAGAATGACATTTCTGTGCCAAATCCAAATGTTAAAAATTATAGACTTACCTTCAGATTCCTTAGAGAGCAACATTATTTTCTTTGATTTACACTATAATGCCAAATGCAATGCTATGTTGTTCTTTATATCGCCATGGCTTAGTGTGAGAATGTTTTCATTAAGGTAGAAAGCAATGAAAAAGGAAATTTGAAAAAGTTTGGCCTGATTCTATTACCACCCCTTTATCCTCCAGCAGCCTTTTTAATCAAGAAAAGGCAACCATTATATAAAATCAAAGTGGAAAAACCAGGAAGCAGGAAATATTTTTAAAGCATTGTGTTATTTTAAGATTACCTAAAGAAAATATGACAAAATGAATTAAATTTCAATCATACCATTATTGCTAGAGTAAATAAAGTGTTTTAAGTCAGTTTTATTCTCTTATTAACAATTTTATAGTTTTTTTTCACTTTAAAACACTGGCAATATTATAATCAAAAAATTTCCTTTAACTTCTATAATGTGAGAACTAGGGTATTTGAGATATATGAACATCAAGATCTCACTGGGCTCAAAGAGAGATACAAATCTAGAGGATGGAGCTTATGTAATAATTTATTAATGGAAAATATGATGTAAACCTGTTACTCCTTTCTATGAGAGATACATTAATGGTTCCTGGAATGATTTTTATCCTCAGGACATATTAAGGACAGTAACAATAGTTGGCTCTTGTGTACTGCAATTTTATTTAATTTATGTTTTTACCTTATTGGTCTTGAGACTGAACATTTATTTAACAGAAATTTTTTGAAGAGAAAGTCAAATAGAGCAGAATTCCACAGGAACTCAAGATCTACTGGAAAAGAGATAAAAGATAAACAAATTCAATCCAAGAATGTAATCTTAGTAGTTCAAACAGGGTGCTATGGGATTGCAGAAGAGGCAGAATCTAGCTCCTTGGTGAACTGGGGAGAAAACTCCACAAAAGTGATTTGAACTGAGTCTTAAAGGGATAAGCAAGTGTCTGCCTGACATGTGAAAGAAGTAGAGGCTTTAAACCAAGCAAAAAACAGAGTTTGCCCAATAAGGAGTTTCAAAAATTTTATTTTCTTAGGGGAATTCCCAGTTGTTCTATGGCAGGAACACAAGATATATGTGCAGGAATTACTGGAGACCATATCATTGCAAACATTGTATGCCATGCCAGGGGGCTGGCTTCTTCAATTTTAAGCTATGGAGGCTCTGAAGAATTTTAAACAAGAAGTGACATGATCTTACTTGTTTTATTATTTTTTAAACATCTTAGTTGAGGTTTTATTGACATATGATAAACTATTTTTGCATTGAATTTTGTGTGTGTGTGTGTGTGTGTGTGTGTGTGTATTCATATGGCTTTATCCTTAACTATAACAAGGTAGTGAACATATCCATCATCCATCACTCCAGAAAATTTCCTTGAGCCCTTTTGTCAGAACTCTCTCCTCTCTCCCACAACCAAACCCAGGAGACCCAAAAAACTATTACTCTTCTTTCTGTCAGTGTGGATTAATATTTCCTAGAATTTTAAATGAATGGAATCATATAATGTGTACACATTTTGTCTGGCTACTTTCACTCGGCATAATTATTTTGAGATTTGTCAATGCCGTATGTAACAGTGGTTCGTTCCCTGTTATTGTTGAATAAGACATACCACAATTTGTTTATCCATTTGACTATTGATGAACATGTAGGCTGTTTCCAGTTTGAGACTATTACAAATAAAGCTGCTTATGGATATGCACGCACAGGTTCTGTAAGGACAAATGCTTTTATTGTCTTGTGTAAATAACTAGAAATGGAATGGCTAGGTCATATGATAAGTCATATTTAACTTTTTAAAAGACTATAAAACAGTTTTCCAAAATAACTGTACCATTTTACATTTGCATCAATAGCATATGAGGATTCCAGTTCCTCCATGTTCTCATCAACACTTGGTATGGTCAGACTTTAAATTTTAGCAGCCTCAGTAAGTATGTAATGTTAACCATTGTGGTTTAAACATGCATTTCCCTAGTGACTACAGATATTAAGTATTTTTGTGTGTTGTTTTTTTCCTACCTTTATAACTTCTGTGATGAAATATCTGTTTGAATCTTTTGCATTTTTTTGTTTTCCCTTATATATTTTTAGAGTTTCTTAGATATTCTGGATACAAGTTCTTTATCATATATATGATTTTCAAATATTTTCTCCCAGTATATGGCTTGTTTTGTGAATAGTAGATGTTTTAATTTTTATGAAGTCCAGTTCATCAATTTGTTCTTTTATACACCATACTGTTGATGTCATTTCTATGAAATACTTGCCTAACCCAAGGTCATAATGACTTTTTCCTGCCTTTTTTTCAGTACAAGTTTATAGTTTTAGGTTTTACATTTTTGTATATGACTAACTTTGGGTTAATTTTTATATATTGTGTCAGATGTATGTAGAAGTGGAACTTTTTTGTTTGTTTTTTCATACAGGTATCTAATTGCCCACCACTGCCTGTTGAATTTTTTTCCTTTCCCACTGAATTGCTTTTGTCAGAAATCAATATCCCATCTAACAGACATCAATAGAACACCCCGTCCAACCAGAGTATAATACATATTCTTTTAAATTGCACATGGTGCATTCTTAATAATAAAGCATATAATAGGCCACAAAACAAGTCTCAATAAATTTATAAATATTTAAATCATACGAAGTGTTTTCTCTGATCACAATAGAATGAACTAGGAATGAATAACAGAAGGAAAACTGAAAAATTCACAAATATATGGAAATTATATAACACACTCTTAAACAACCAATGAGTCAAAGAAGAAATCACAAGGGAAATTAGAAAAATCCTTTGAGATATATGTAAATTTAATATATCAAAATGTATGTGGTACAGCAAAAGCAGTCCTCAGAGGGAAATTGATAGCTGTGAATGTCTATATAAAAAAATAGAAAAGATCTCAAAAGAATAATCTAATTGTAGACCTTAGAGAACTAGAAAAAGGAAAATTAAATAAAACCCAAAAGTAGCAGAAGGAAGGAAATAATTGTCCACAAAATGCTGAAAAGGGGAGAATAAAAGAGATGGCATGTTTTTAAACAGTAGTATACTAGATATATTATACACTTAAAGTAATGGCATCATCATAAGGAAATTTTATTGTAGGGTGAAAATAATAATACATGTGTAGCCATTAGGTACGTAACAAAGTTGGCATTTGTATGTCATTTATTATGAAAGAGACTATGATTTTCTAGATCATATATTTAACATTATTTTGACCTTGAAATTATATACAGAGTGTTTCCATAGTACAAATGTTCACTCTGAGGTTGTAACTTATTACATAATGTACCAATGGTGAAAATATTCATTTCAACAGTACAAGGCCAGTGTTATTCACCATAAAATTCTGTCAGATCAAGTCCCTGAAATATACCTTATTTATGCTTTAAAGGATAGACTAGAAGTTTTGGGGTGGAAATTACAGGTTTGAACTAAAGTAATTTTTTTAAAGCAAGCATAGAAGTCAATTGACTTGCAACCCCATAAATTTAAGAATGTGTGAATTAAGTAAGACAAAAATGAAAAGTCCTTCATATCTATGGAGTAAGGGGAAAAGTGAGTAAAATCCATTTTTTTATGCATAGGGAAGATTTGTTACTGTTCAGTTCCTGGGAAGAAAGAAGTGATTTTCTGTTCTGGATGATGTACTGAAGAATCTAAATGATTATTCTCAGTGTGACCACCAGGAAAACCACCGTGAGTTGTTGTCATGTGCTATAAGCTTTAGATAAATTTAAAACATACAAAGACATGAAAAGGGGGATGGAGTTACATAACAAGTAAACAAAAACCAGTTCTTTTAATTTTTCTGTATACAATCTGACTCATACGGCAGACAATGCCTAGTTATAAGCATAACACACTACTATCGCCGCCCTCCACACTGTATTCGAAATATGAACCAAGCTGTGATCCAATGCAGTAAATCATGTAATAGTGCTAGCTTGAGATTAGATACCCACAGAACCTTAAAATGCAGAGCACAAGGAAACCTAACATTGGATAAGGCCAGAGGGTCAGAGCAGCAACATTTGATTTCAAAAGCTGAAGTAAATGAGAGCTTCTGGGCCATCAGGTGCTCTAGACCTAGATGGAGTTTCCATACTGTAAAAAACGTCTCAGCACCCACTCATATACATAATAATCTTTTGCTATGAAGTGAGAAGTCATTTTATAGTGTACGAATTTTTGAATAACAAAAAGCAAACTATGAAATAATTTGCTGTAGAAATTCAGGAAACTGGAAAAAAATTCAATTAAATCTGAAGTGGAAATACCAAAATTTATATATTCTCATATTCATCTCTTTATTCAGTAACCCATTATTGAACACTGTTAGGGTGTAAGATGATACCAGTTGTCCACACGAACGTCCCACGTGAGCAGGGAGGCTGAGAATTCTAGTCTTACCTACACTAAGAACCTAGGGCTAGGTATAGGCTGGGGCTGAAATGGTGACTGGCTATAGAGCATCCAAAACCACAGAGTTGTCCAAAGCATCATTTCATAAGGGGAGGTGGGCATGACAGACAAAAATTCAAGACAACAGAGATTGAGTTGCTGCAAAATTGTAAGGGCAGGACCACGAATGAGAAAGAACCAAAAGAGGTAACATCAAGCATTTGCGTGGGGAAGAGAGGCTTCCGTTAAAGAGAACTGTCTCAAGCAATAATGCAAGGAAGATAATGCAAGTTCCTGTTTTCCTCAATTTTTTAACTCTAGTTATTGTTTTATGGAAACCGTGAAAGACTTAAAAATTTTCCCTTGCTTCCCTTGGTCAAAATACGGTATCTTTTGGAAATAGGCTCATATATATAATTTGGTATTCCTAGCTACTCAATCAGGATTTTACAAACATTAAAACCTAATAGTTATTTGTCAACTTCTGATTTAATTTATTATGTATATATTGTGCCATCCAATATATCCTTGAATCATCTGACTAAGATAAATTCCTGGACATTTTTGCCAAGTGAATCACCGTAACTCCCTGCTGTAAGATATTAGGAGTTGCTAAGGAGCCCCTGAGCTTCAGCCTGAAGTACTTTGAACACTATTCTGTGCAACCGTTTTTTTCTCTTCTAAAATCAAGAGGCTTGAATTCAAGTCTCTGTTGAGACTTGAATCAGCTATCAGTGCACTTGTTGGGTTTTCGGCCACCAGAACCAGAGGTTGGTGGTGTTTGCACACTTTCTGGAGCACATATTTTCTTTTTTCTTTCTGTCTTTTTAGGGCTGCCCCTGCTGCATATGGAGGTTCCCAGGCTATGACTCGAATCAGAGCTGTAGCCACTGGCTTGCACCACAGCCACAGAAGTGCCAGATTCAAGCCAAGTCTGCGAGCTATACCACAGCTCATGGCAAAGCCAAATCCTTAACCCACTGTGCGAGGCCAGGGATCAAACACGTGTCCTCATGGATACCAGTTAGATTCGTTTCCACTGAGCCATGATGGAAACTCAGAGGAACACATATTTCAATATTCTGCTGGGCCCCCTGGCATAGATTGTTGTATGATATAAACAACATGTATTTGAAGAGCTGCCTTTTAATATTTCATTATATGAAAAGTATACTTTAAATAATCATATAACATGTCTCCGAAAGTTTTCTTGCTAGAGACAGAACTGATAATAAATCACCTCATTGCATGTCATTGGCATTTTATTTAGGATTCCAGTTCTGATTTTTCTTTGATGTTTGTTGTACCTTATTATATACAAAGTTGAAACTTTCGGATCACCTAGAAAACATAATCAAGTAACTCTAATAGATTGCTATTACACTAAAAATGTACTTTAGACCTTATAGTCACATTCAACACATAACTCCTCTTCCTTTGCCACAAATGCTCCCCCTGAAACCTCTACAATCAGTCTTGTGAGGAGGAAAGACCTAATCTCACACAGAGGAAGATTTTTCAAAAGATGATTAACAAACCTTAGTACAGAAGTGTGGCCTAACTTGTGATGGTACACGTGAGATTTGAGTAAGAATGATAGACACCTATTATAGAAGAGTTCAAAAGTGTGACAAGTAATTAAGCAATTAATTTGTCTTTCTGTGATGGAATTTATTTCCCTCTTGAGGAAACTAACTCTACTTTTTTGCTTCCATCTTCTTTTCCTCACCTTTCCCTCCCGAAACAAGAGAGACTCAGCCTTGGCAGAATGGACAGTGGTTTAATTATTGTTTTGTTTTGTTTTTCTGGCCATTCACCACAACTGATAATAAATATAAAAATGCAGGAGTTCCCTTGTGGCCCAGCTCGTTAAGGATCCAGCATTGTCACTGCTGCTGCTTGGGTCGCTGCTGTGGCCTAGGTTCAGTCCCTGGCAAGGTGGATGACTAATCCTGATTTTCAGAAAAGGAAGCTGAAGCTTTAAAAGCTAATGCAATTTGCTTGAGATATAGGGCTAGATATGTCCACTGGGTTAAGTCTAGAGTGAAAAATGCAGATGTTACTTCCTCTACGTGAATCTGATTAACATGAAAATGTATCTGCCTTGTGCTTATTGACTCATAACGCCTGTAGCTAACCTACTGAAAATAAAGCCTTTGACGAATGTTTTTTAAGCTGTGCTTTTCAGAGCCTTAGGACCCCTTGGAAGTGCCTCAGAAACCATCTCGAATAGCAAAAGAAGGACTGATCCGACAGGGCTCTGAATCGTTACCTCCACTTTAATCCAGAACTTCACTTTGCCTTTTTATTTATTGGGATATACAGTAATGTTTTATTTGGAGGAAAGACATCACTGCTCTGGAAAGTTTGAAAAATATTAAATATTAACATATATCACATATGAGAATCACTGAAAGGTAAACCATCTGCATGAAAGTTTCAATAGCAGCACAACTCTTTTAAGAAAACTATGGGCTTTCCCACTGTGGCTCAGTGGTAACGAACCCGACTAGTACCCATGAGGATGCAGGTTTGATCCCTGGCCTCACTCAGTGGATTAAGGATCCGGTATTGCCATGAGCTGTGGTGTAGGTCACAGATGCAGCTCACATTTGGCATTGGTCTGGCAGTGGCATAGGCCACCAGCAGCTACACCTCTGATTTGACCTTTAGCCTAGGAAGTTCCATATGCCATGGATGCAGCCCTGAAAAGCCGAAAACAAACAAACTAACAAACAAACAAAAACAGCCGATGCGTTTTTTTTTAAAACCTAAGAATTTGCTTTGGTAAGAATCAAATAGTTTCCTAAAAATATCTATGCCATAAACTAATTGTCAGTTGATCACAACTTTTTAATTCTATTCAACAAGAGACCATTTCATTGCCTCAGAAGAGACACGTCTTTGAAAAACCAAGGGAAGTTCTCAACTGGACCCAAAGGCCAGTGCTTGGTCATCTCTGTGAAGTCACGGTACTGGCTGTAAAAATGGTCAAGTGGAACAGCATCATTGGCAATGTTGGAAGACGAAGATACCCAGGCAGATGCTACTGCAACTGAACTCAGGTTTGGCTGCTCACCACTCATAAGCCAATAACTTGAAAGGCAAGTGTCAGTAGAAAGGAAATATGCTTGAATCAGAAAAGCCAGCAGTCTAAGGAGAAGGTGGACTCATGCCCAGAGACCAATTCCAAAGGTTCTGCTTAGTCATGATAATTTTTAAAGGGAAAAATGGAGAAGAATCTCAGTAAATCATCAAGGCAGGAGGTTGGGTTTTGCATCCTTCTCCATTGTGTGCAAACTGGCTGACCTACCAGATATTATCTTGCCTATATGATCTCTCTGTAGGATTGCTAAGGGGTGTTGGGGTGGGGGTAGAGAGTTAGCCCTTCTTAACTGCTTAATTCTTCATTCTTTTTATCTAGGAAAACAGTGACCAGGTTAGAAAAGGCATGGCGTGCATTCAGGAGAGCATAAGTCAGGAGTTAGTTTCAATTGCTTAGAGATCTCATTCCTGTAATTAGGTTCTTTAAAGGTTAGAGAGGAATGAAATGGGCAAATAGAAAAGGGGCAAAAAAGCTGCTTTCATTCCCCACTCAAACATCATTCCATTTCTACGGGATTAGGGGCAAATGCCCATCTCCTGCAAATTCTTCATGCTGACACAGCTTGCTGTATTCTCAGAGTGGAAGTTGTTAACATGGGTCTGTAGCATCTCCTTGCTGACAATTTTATTTGCCCGCTTACATATATGGGCAGAGCAAGCTACAATTATTTTGATGCCCACAAAGATATAGATTATTATGAACAGTAATGTTAATACCATTTCCTTGAGGCCAGTTCTTGGAATTGTGCTGCCATAGATTCAATAACTGCTCAAGATGGTGGCAGTCTGGTCATCATGCTGTTTACTTTTTCCCTATGGGGGCAGTTATAGTATCTATAAAACAACTCAGGAATGTACATCAGACACCGAGTCTATGACTCTGTTGTCCTAATCATTACCTCCTCAGTTTTGCTCTTGTGGAGAAGCCCCATAGGGTTTCGCTTGGTTCCACTAAGTATGGCAATGCTGGTCAAATACCACATCTTAATGGCAGTGACTTCCTCTAAGTAGGGGATGATTCAGAGAGGATGGGAAGACTAAGTTCTATTCCCCTGTGTGATCTTCTCACACAGAACTGGGATTTCAAAACATTTTGTAGGAAGATTCCAACACTTTTATCCATTGAATCTAAAATAATTAGTTCAAAAGAGTACATTCTGGAAAAATGACCTCCAGGAATCACCCATTCCAGTATTTCAGTACTTTTTCAGTTTTCCTGAGGTTTGCTGACCCATCCTTAATATGCTAAATAGGAAAAATAGCTGATAGAAATGAAAGCCAACTTTTGCTTCACCAAAAGCGAAAATTCTTAACTTTCAAACAAAGACCAAGTTGGACAAGAGCCTTTTTAATTTTGAAAATTTTTGTGAGAAGGTCTGGAAATATAAAATGACAAGTGAATGAATTGGAAATTACAACAATAATTATAAAACTTTGAACTTATCACCATAAATTGTAGATACTTGGTAGAATGCATGCTGCAGGTTTCAGCAAAGCAATACTAATGGGCATAATAAATCTTAAACTGGAGCACTCAGGTATTGAAACGAGCACTAGACAAACGAAAGAGAGTATTTTAAATGAGTGATGCTGAATGAATCAAGTCCTTTTCAGGTAGCATTGGTCCCCTGGATCTCACGGTCTAGAGCACACCAGATGGTTTTTGCACGTGTTAAAATCCTATTTGTGAGTATTAGTAATGGAGCAAAAAGTAATAATGAGATAGAACATTAAGGATGTAGTAGAAGTTCTAACAGTGTTCTAGCCAATGAAAGAAGGTACAAAATTAGCAGGGTGTTTTTAAATGAAACAGTAGGGGGGAAATGGAATTACAGGACAATGGGATCTGTATTACAAAGTCATTCATTCCATTTCTAAAAACAGAGCAATAGTTTTAAACTATATGATGGCACATTCACTAAGTAGTGAAAAATAATAAATCTGTAATATCTATATTATATAAAAATTCTTGGTCCATTAAAAGAGTCAGATATTTGACATATATAGATAGTGTGGTCATTCATTCCTTCAAAAGGATATTTTCTTCTACGGTTCCCTTGTATTAATCACTAACAGCAAAAGATATAAAGAAATTGTTTTGAGAATATTAAAGTGGAACAATAAGAACTAAATCTGCATAAGTTGTCAGCACCATTTTTCTTAATAGATGCAAGCAGAGAATGATTACTGGTCTGTTTGCATTTCCCATTTTCCTTCTTCACTAGTTAAATGGAATGGCTATTTTAAACGCTTTAAACCAATTTCAGCTATTTCCCCTATGATGTTGTGTGTTTGTGATGTGAAATCTGTCATGGTTCACTGGGGAGATTTAGGTAGTTGGCAGTCTTACATGCTCTCTTTAAAGTGTGTGTTGGGGGTGGGGGATGAGTAAGGAGAGGGGGCAGTGTGCATGGGTGGAATCCGTGATGCTGAAATTTGTAGAAAAGAAAGGGGAAATGCCTTTGCTAACTCAATCATCTTCTGCTGACAGTAGCCTAGCCTTGGGGAAAAGGAATGCATTTATGTAATTCTTTTCCCTGTTAACCTTCAGGCTAATTCAAACTTGGATTTTCTTTTTTTTTTACTGAACTGGATTCAATGAGCCTGATTTCCCCTCTCTCTGGAGGACCCTGAGGACCTCAGTTGTTCCCATAGCTGATAATCTATGCAAAACAGTCCTGCAGAATAGTAAGAGGCTATACCAGAGCTTCCCACATCAGGTCTTATTTTCAAATGCAAAAAGGGAGAACAAATAGCCTGTATGTACTTGACATTTTCCCTCAGCTGTGGGGGAAGTGCTTAGGATCTAGCTCTACAATACTTATTCTCTATATTTTTATGTAGCAGTAAATAGTGATATATATTTTAATGCCATGAAAGTGATCATAGTTCATCAATATTCTTCCTATGCCTCTTGAGTCTTTTATTTTCAAAATATTTCCTTTTTAGGGTAGTTTTAGGTTCGCAGGAAAGCTGAAAGTTAGAGATTTCCCTTATACTTCCTGCCCCTACACACAGGGGAAAGCAAAATAAATAAATAAGTAAAAACTAAAGAGCTTCTCATGAAAAACTTATTCACTGTGAAAAGTTATAGTCTTCACATTAATGTTACAATATTTCACATTAGTTCTTATTAATGTTTTGAGTATTGATTTAAGGTCTGGAGTCCCAAACTTTTGTCTCATTGTATGTAATTATTTACTTACTTATTTATTTATTGGTTTTCATTTTAGAATCACACCTATGGCATATGGAAATTCTAAGGCTAGGGATCAAATCAAAGCTACAGCTCCCAATCTACACAGCAATGCCAGGTCTTAACCCACTGAGCAAGGCCAGGGATTGAACCTGCATCCTCCTAGATACTAGTCAGGTTTGTAACTTGCTGAGCCACAATGCAAACTCTGTTGTCTCATTTTAAAAGTCAAAAATTCCATGAACTTTTACATAATGTAATCCATAAAATTCTCACTACACTTTGATTGGGATCCTATGTAAGAGAAAGACATGAATGAATTCCCTGGTGTTTTCATTGTTAGTATTTTGTTAATCACAAAAGAAATTCATTATACGTGAGACTAACATCACATAAATGTGCCAAACATGTTTATTTATTCACTCACCAACACCTAACTTTACTGGAAAATACGGTATTATAGACTCTCCTTGCAATAGCTTTCAGATTCCCTGGATTTTGTGGCCACAGCTAGAGATTTGCTAATCTAGAGAACAAACCAGCTCGTTTAAGAGAGATCTCATCAATATTTCAGAGGACCGTTAGACAGCCTTCTGAAGGAGAAATACTATTTCTGGATAAATCTCTGTGCAGAACACTGTATGTCTACAAGCTGGAGGCAGTAAATAGACCACACTCTGTGTAAGCATCTGAAGGCATCAGTCATGGACTTTTCACCTCATCCATCATTGACAGTTTGCTGCCATTACCAAAAAAAAAAGCCACTTTTGTCCGTATACATCAATCCAAATAATTTTGAGTTTCAATTCATATTTTGGATAGGTTGATTGGAAATATTCTTCACAATAATATTTGGAAGAACACACATACATAAGGATGGGGATAGTTCTAGCATGTTTGTGGGAGTAATTAAATTTTATCTCATAAGTTATATATATGATACCAAAATAAATTTTAAAAGCACAAATTTATAATCCATGCCATTTTTTTCTTTCCTTTTTTTTTTCTTTTTGGGGCTGCATGTGTAGAATCTGGAAGGAAGTTCTCAGGCTAGGGGTCGAATCAGAGGTGCTGTGGGCCTAGGCCACAGCCACAGCAATGCCAGATCCGAGCCTCATCAGTGACCTGTCCCACAGCTCATGGCAATGCCAGATCCTTAACCCACTGAGTGAGGACAAGGATCAAACCTGCATCCTGATGGATACTAGTCACTGAGCCACAACAGGAACTCCCTCCATGCCATTTTTTTCATATTTAGGACAGATGTTACACTAAAATTACGATACACAGAGGTAAGACTTTTCTGTTGATATTGATAAAAATACATTAAAGAAAATTATTAAAATATGGAATCTCACAGAGGCATTTTGGAAATGTCTCATATCCAATAGCTGGAAACATGCCCTTTGATAGATTACTGACCCAAAACCTTTAGCTTGCAAAAATAATGATAAATAAGAAATTTTGACGTTGCAGGTGCCTAGCTTTAGAAAAAGTTTTATATAGTTATATGAATTTCTATGAATAGGAAAGGATGTAGGATTGAGTTTAAGAAACTGAGAATGTGATTTATGAGAATAAGTAAAATGTAGGCTTGTAAAAAAATTCCAACAAATCTAATAAATACGGACTCAAATACAGTTTCATTGGCTCAGTTATCATTAAGGTAGAAGCTTTTATTAAATTATTAGCCTGAGAAATTGAAGACTAAATAGAACTACAATATATAATCTTCCAACTGATCTTCCTTTACAGTGGCCATTGTCTTCAATCAAACTGTCTCACTTGAAAAACTGTTCTGGCAAATATATCTAGCATCCATATAAAGTCTGTAAGATTTTTTCCCCAGAAAACACAATTTAGCAGCCAGCTGTATTGAAAAAGCTAATCAGGTTAATAGATTTAGAACATATATATATATGTATGTATATGACTGAGTTTAAGAAACTGAGAATGTGATTTTTGAGAACAAATAAAATGTAAGCTTGCAAAAAAATTCCAACAAATCTAATAAATACAGACTTAAATACAGTTTCATTGGCTCAGTTATCATTAAGGTAGAAGATTTTATTAAATTATTAGCCTTTATGATATATAGGCTATATATATATATATATGATATATATTTAGTGTATAAATATATATTACACTAGATGTTATATAATAGATTCATACGATGCTTTACATTTTATATAAAGTAAACTTCCAAGTGCATATTATGTCTGCATTTACTTAGTTTGTTTGAGTTATAAGGAATTTAGATCATGAATGCAACTAAAAATTATTCCACAAAAAACTTTTTTAATTTCCATGTTTCTTTCTCATTTTTAAGTACTTTATATGGACTTTATCCACATTCTAATACTACACTGTTTTTATTGCTTCTATGAGACCTGAGCTCCATAAGGGCATGGATTCTTCTGGAGGATCGCAGTGTAAGCTATGTTCCCAGGAGAACTGGGAAGTAATATCATTCTCCTTCAACCTCCAAGCCCAGGACTTCTCACATCCTGATTGCTCTAGGTGGCAGGCCACTGCTGCTTCCTCCTCCTGCCCATCACTGTGGCCTTAGGCACGGTGGTACCCCTCAGTGCTCATCGTCCTCAGTGCCCATCATTTGGCCAAATATCTTCAGTCTTCCCCTGAAATGCTAGAGCACCAATTTCCACACTATTTTATCTTCTGTTTTTCTGAGTCATGGGAGGATGATGAGGTGCCAAGATGTTAAAATAAACCAAAAAATTGGACTCAGATTAAGAAAGACAAAACCTTATAAGAGAAATCGTGATAGAAAGAAGAAAAAAATTAAAATTTATTCTGCAATAAAGTCGACTAAACCTTGATTCAAACCGTAATCTTCAATTAATCCCATTCTTTTTCTTTAAGCTATTTTCAGAAGAAGGAAGTAAATCATAAAAAGAATTTTAGAATATTCCCAAATGTTTTTCATGGTATGTAGTCTGACAATATAAATTTATTCTAAATTTCTCTATATTTCCTCCATCTTACTTCGTAGTCATGGCAAGAGATTTATTTATACTCAGAACACTGGGTTATTATAAATATGAATTAATGAAAAATCATTAGCATTCAGGATTATAGCATTTATGAATATCTTATATATATTTCAAGAACAAAGATGGAAGGAAGTCTATAACTATGTTTCATTTCCCAGTGATCCCAAGAAGTTGCAATTTTACTATATGTGAATCTCGTCAGGGACACCTTCAGAAGAAACCGTTCTGACCCATTTTAAAGAAATATTTTACTAAAGTGATATATATTATTATTAGAAATATACTCCTATTCCTGACTTAGAGCTTTTATTTTTCAGTCAATTGAAAAAGACAAAGTCAAAATGATGATATTTATGGTTTTAGATTATAGGGAATTTTGATTCCAAAATTCTAATTTAGAGAAGGCTTTCCCCACTATCAATGGATCTATTCATTCAGCAAATATTTGTTGGGCAGCAACTGCCGGGTACTCTCTGTGCTCACAGTACATCAGCGAACACAGCAGGCCAAGGCTCGTGGCCTCCGAGACATACACCGGGGAGAGATAGACAGCAGAACGTAAAAATTATGTGTATGTTAGAAGGTGGTAAGGGCTATCAAAAAAATGTTCACTAGCATATAAGGTGCTGGGAATGCTTTGGAAGGGGAGAGGGCGAAGAAGAAGAAGTTTGGATGGGAGCATTGCATAGGGTGAACAGAGTGAGTCTCACCGAGAAGGTGAACAGTGGACAGAGACTTGGAACAAGTGAGTGAGTGAACCACAAGGGTATCAGGAAGAACAGAGTCCAAGCAGAGAACACCTTGCTTCAGCAGTTCCCTAGGGCAGGTGGAATCTCCCCAGAGGGTGGACTTTAGGGTTGGCTGAGTCATTAGAAATCATATTTTTTCGATCTCTTTTCCACAGATAGAGAAATTAAGGCTGCAATACATTCAATGATTTCTCTAGGATTCTATATTTAGTTTACAACAGAGATAGGACTAAGACGCACAGTTTCACAGCTTGTAGCCCAGTTCAAAAATTCCACCATTCAGACTTTCTTTTAATTATCTACAAGATAATATTGAATTCTTCATTTGTGATGCAATTCCACAAAATATTAAATGCACTCATTTTCCTTAAACGACTTAAAATCTAGATGCAGAAATGACTTACAAAATATAGAGGTAATTGTTGGCAGTGAATAATTCAATATTAAATTATTTATCATGATTTAGGTTTGAAAGAGTTTAAAGATGAAAACAATCGGCTGCCGTGGGAATGATCAGGAGTGAGGTGTTAGCTGTGCCTTTAAGACCCATTTGAAAGAGAAGGAATTCCAAATAAGGAGAGCAGGGTGAACACATACATATGATTATCCCTTGAATATATTTAATTTGCCAGGGACTGATCAAGATAACTGGATTCAAAGATGCACGATACACTGCCCCTGCCCTTAAGAAGACTGAAAACTCTTAGAACAGAGGGAGGACAATGGCAAGTAGAAGGCGAATACTTCCTTGTAAATAATACGATGCTCACCTTGGTAAGACCTTCACATCCTGCTGCAGGAGTGCTGAGTTTCAACACGCAACAAGTCAGAGAAAATGGAGCTATAACTTTAGGGGGGAAGGGGCCATTATAAGAGTTACAGGAAACAAGAGTTCCTATCACGGCTCAGTGGTTAACGAACCCAACTAGTATCCATGAGGATGTGGGTTCAATCCCTGGCCTCACTCAGTGGGTTGGGGATCTGGCATTGGTGTGAGCTGTAGTGTAGGTTGCAGATGCGGCTCAGATCTCTAGTTGCTCTGACTCTGGTGCAGACTGGTGGCTACAGCTCTAATTCGATCCCTAGCCTGGGAACCGCCATATGCCATGGATGTTGCCCTAATAAGACAAAAAGACAAAGAAAAGAAAGTTTGGGAAACAGAAAGGAAGAGTTTCCAGGCACACATAGCTTTATTAGGTAGGAGCAATGCCTAAGACATTAGGTAGCAGCCCATTCAGAAGCTAAAATTGGGCATTTCTAAACTTCTCATTGAATAAGGTCGAAGGGAATCTGCTGAGCATGAAAGTAAAGGTGAGAGATTATTGAGGCATGGGTAAAGAGAGTGGTTCTGGATGGACTAGCATTAGTTCAACAGGAAAGTCAATCAGTAGTGAATAAAATAACTGCTTAGCAAAGCTCAGGTTTACATTGGACATTAAGCATTGGTAGATAACCATCCCTTCTCATCATTCATGTTTTTCTAATATTCTGAGGCCTGTAACTGGATTTGCAAAAGCAGAACTGTAAAAAATCGAAATGGGAATTAGTATTGGGATATCTGATAATGACGCTGAGGAGGAATTTTAAAAGGGGGCTGGCCCAGGCTAAACTTGTAAAGTCCACAAATACCGGTCAATGAACTAGCTACGACAGAGTCTCCTGGGGTGGGGCTTTATAATATAATAGTGATTCCTAGGAGCTAACATCAGACCCTGCTGGGAGTATCACTCAACTGATTGGAATGGAGAAAACTGTGGACCTTCTCTGGAAGATGGCGAGTTCTACAACCTCACAAGAGAGTGAACTTTCAATTAGGTCAAAGACTTTGTAAAGATTTTGTCTTCTGTAAATCTTATAACTGTGGTGACATTAAATGAATCATCTTCATCAGTATTCCTGTTCATATCATTACTCATGCTTGATAGTGTCCCTTCACCCCCAAAAGAAACTGTCTTTTGCTTCTTTATACATCATTTTCTATAGTAGAAGTGCCACAGTGACGATCAAAGGTATAAAGATGCATGTTATTGTTTGTGTTTTTAGTAAATAAAAAGCTAAGGAAAGATGAGTTTCTTTTATACGATTTAGCAGCTATATTTTTTTGTGGGGAGGGAGTCAATATGGCCAGCCAATGAAGAATCAAAAAGAGAAAGGAGAGTTAATTCAGGGTATTGTTAACGGGACACAGGTTTGCTCTGAACCCAGAAAATTGCTTGAAAGAAGTATTGTGTTTTTCTTCACTCATCACATTGAATTATGAGAGTCCTTAATTGTGAGTCTCATCAGTCTTCAGAGAGTACCATTTTGGAACACCAAAATAAGGCAAAATTGTTAAGTCAATGAAAAATGGCTACTAGCTATAATTAAATCTGGGAAATTATTTTGTTGAGGTTGGAGCATTCATCGGTAAACAAAACAGATGCCCACCTCTTTGCCCTGGTTATGGTGTGACTCTTTAGTCTATAGCTGTAATCTCCAAACATCTCTTGATTTCATGCATAGCTCTTGACAGCAGATGAAAAAAAAAGTGTGTGCTTGCTGGGTTTCCTGATTCTCAGATAGTATTGTCTTTTCTATAGCAAAGACATTTGCAGATGTACACCTTAAAGCCCACTCATAAAGCTCTGCTTCCCGTGACTCCTGTTGGCCAAAGAAAGAGCCAGGATACATCACTGAAGAAGACATTTGGAGAGTTGATGCGTTCTGGAGAAAAGAAATGAAAAACTTTCTGGGAGTGTTCATAGTGGACACAGAGCTTACAGCACAGAAGAAGCACCACAGTGCTTGGATTCTATCCCACACATGGGGTGATACAAGTAGAGAGAAATATTTCAATGCTTTTTGTTTCATACTTAAGAGATTAGGAAGAAAATACAGCTGTATGAAAGAGCAAGGCCCCCTCCAGAGGGAATTCAAAGTCAGTGTGTTGCAATGGTCTAATTAAGAAGTTTACAGTCTATATTATACTGCCACTGACTCTCCCTACCATGCTTCTTCAATCAGATTATTATATTCTTTTATAAAGCTGATACAATGTACATGGAAAGGACCAGCACAATGTGTTGTGCATTTACTTCTTTTCCTTTCATATTTTTAACACCTGTCAATACTTATAGGTAGAATGATTGTGGCAAGTATTATTTATTGCCTTTTTGAGGTATAAAGACAATTTAAAAAACATTTGTTTAAATTATACTATTTGCTGAGGGTGATTTGAAATGGCGCAAAAATTCTGAAGGAACATGGTTTTTCAATCTATAGCTAAAACACTTGGCATTTACCTCTTGATGTTGGCTTTCTCTTTAAAAAGAGTGTCTTTTTCAGGCAGGCCAGCTGCTTTTGGTCACACTGTATAAAACAGAATCTAAGTATCTTGCAAAGGCTATTGCCTTTCACCATTCTTGCTTAATCCTTTATTCTTATGCAAATCAAGCCAAGAGAATCTGTGAAACACCACTAGGCAAAGAGCCATAGATTCCCCCAAAGTTGGCTAACCTCAAGGATTCATTTTTCTCTTGACATGAATAGGCCAGATCTATAACAAATAACCCACATGATCTAACTCTTCTTGATGTTTAGAATTACCCTCTCAGGTCCAGACTCATCATTCCATATTGCTTTTAAAAATTCATCGTAGACAAATGATCTCAAAAAAACTTGGAACTTGAAAGAAAATATAGAGTAAGGGTTGCCAGGTAAAATACAGGATGCTAGATTGAAAATAAATACGTTTTTAGAGTATGTCTCTAATATTTCAGGGACATGTTTACACTAAAACATATTCACTGTTTATCTGAAATACAAATTTAACTGGGCTCCCTGTAACTTTTTTTTTTTTTTTGGTGGATTTGGCAAACCCTAAACAGGGAGAGATAAAATCTGTAATGGTTTTTCTTTCAGTTGGAACAAAAATTAACATCAGGCTTAATTTCTGGTTTCAGAGATGAATAAAAAATTCTGAACTGAATCTGCTCACAGCGTATCATGATACTTTATATCAACTTTGGCCGTGTGGACAGCTTTCCATCAGATTCTAAACTGATCCTGATACCATCTGATGTCCTGTATGAGGCCCTTGTTAGTCATCAGGTATGAATGAGTTCCAGTTCCAGCATCTCCCAGCATTGTCTGGAATAAAATCGGCCACTGTCCTCTGAGTTGAAAGGATGCCTTTTTCTTTATTATTACTCAATCTCTTGAAGCATCCAGTCCCCACTTCCTACTCTTTATGACAGTCAGCATACAGTACTTTTTGTTCTAACAGGTGTATAATGATGTATCTGATTACCTATCACAAGGCATTTTGTTTTCCAAGACATAAACAGAATGCCAGTGTAAGGAGGCCTACTTCAACACAGACTAAGCGATTTTAAATCCTTAATCTGAGAAGTATTTTGCTAGATGTGTTTTAGTTTATTGGCGAGCCTGTGCACCAGGCATATTCTCCCTCTTTGTTTGTCTATGTTAACAGTAAAACCAGCTTAGTGTATTGACAGAGAGTCCTTGTTTAAGCTTGAATAAGAACTATCAGCTTTCCACCTACTTGATTACACAATAAAGTTATACTTGCAATTCATTTTGTGTAAGTGAAAACGAATTACTTCATGACAGTATTTTCGTAATATGAAAAAAAGAAGAGGAAAGAAAGACTCTCCCATTAGAATTAGAGACTCTGTTAATAATCAAATAATATCCACACTGTGTGGTTCATCATCATTAAAATGCTGTAGTAACTTCTTCCAAATCTCTATAGTTCAGACAAAATGCATTTGTGATTTTATAAGGAGTAGGACAATATTACCTACTCACTAATACTTTTACCAAAACATGAGAAGTATAATTCTTTTAGAATAACAAATATCCATAAAATAGGATTGGCTCAAATTTATAATGCCAGCTATGCTATTTTTGACAGTATTTACTTAGCCGTCTTCCCATATCCCTCTGGGTAACACCAAAATCAAAATTGCTTGGGAGTTCCCTTTGTGGCTCAGCAGGTTATGAACCCAACTAGTATCCATGAGAATGCGGGTTTGATCCCTGGCCTCACTCAGTGTGTAAGATCTGCTGTTGCCACTAGCTGTGGTGTAGGTCTCAAACGTGGCTCAGATCCTGTGTTGCTGTGGCTGTGACTGTTGCTGGCAGCTGCTGGCAGCTGCAGCTCCAGTTCTGCCCCTAGCCTGGGAACTTCCTTATGCCGCAGGTGTGGCCAAAAAAAAAAAAAATCGCAATTCCATTTGTGTTTTTTATTGTTTGTTTGTTTGTTTTTGCTTTTTTTGGCTGCACCTGCAGCATATAGAAGTCCCAGGTTAGGGATATTTTTAGAAAATTCTATTTATCAGTTTGAAAAAGTTTGCCAAGAAATGTTTATATTTTATTTTAAAGTATGAATAAATACTGAACTTTGTGGAATGTTGTTTCCAAATGTGAGAGAAGCATATGTTTGCATTTTGATCTAGTAAAGTGGTGAATTGCATTAAATTATTTTGTAATTTATTAATCTTATTTTCCTGAGATAAATCCAATTGGTCATAATATAGAGTATTTTTATACTCTGCTAATTTCATATGCTAATATTTTGTTTTATTTTTCCTTCCATGTTCATGAGTAAGAATGTCCTATGTTTTCCTCATACTTTCTTTTCTAATTTTTTGAACAAAAGTAATTTCTAACAAAACAAGTTAGAGAGGATGGAAAGTTGGTGAAAATGGGAATTGCCTCTTCCTTGAATATTTGATAGAACTCATGATTAAAATCATCCGGGTTTATTGGCTTTTTTATGGAAAGATATTAAGTAACATCATTTTTCTAATATAATAGGATCTTCCAGTTTTTTGAACTAGTTTTAGCTAAATATATTTACCTAGAAATTTTAATTAACTCTTCAAACTTAATGACGTAGTACTCTCTTATCTTTTTATTCTGTGCCACAAATGAAATCCTTTTTTGGTTTCTAATTTCACTAATTTTTGTCTTCTCCAATTTATTTTTTGATGTATATATGCATGCATACATGCATACATCTTCTAACAGCTTAGCAGTTCTGCATTTTATTTCGGTTTAATCAGTCCAGAGATTTAAAAATTAATAATTACCTTAATGAAGTCCACATTTAATCAATTTATTTACTTCTCTCAAGCAGTTCTAGTCACTTTGCATTCTAAACACTCTTTCCCATATTATATGTCATTCTTATGCATTGTTTCAGTTCTGTGTCTCTCTAACCTCATAAAATGTACAATTATAATTTCATATGATCAACTTCTGTATGGACTCCCCTCCTCACATTTATCATTTTCTTTGCTCACCATTCCTTTATTTGACCTCTGGCTTCTCTTTCGGGAATGCATTTGTTCTTTAGATGTTCATCTAGAGAAGGTTGGTTAGTGCTAAACTTCCTTAGTTTTGGTGTAAAATGTTTTTACAGACTCTTTTTTTTTTTTATAAAATTCTAGGTTTGCAAATAATTCTCTCAGGACTTTAAAGTTCTCTCACGCTGCCTTCTAGATACTTTCCTTTCTATTAAGATATCTGTCTAGTGTTCTTTTCTTCATAAATATTCTCCTCAGATCTTTTTATCTTGAAGTTCTGTTTTTTATAATTTGTCCAAGTGTAGATTCCTTTTTATATATGTTGTCTGGGATGCATTAAATTTCTCAACACGACCTTTTTTCATCCATTGTGGTTGTTTCTTGGATATTACTTCATGTTATCTTTTCCACATTTTCTCTACTCTCTCATTCTAGAATTCAAAATAGTTATATGTTACATTTTCTTACTCCAACTTACATATTTCTTAACCCAGTTTTACTATTTCCTATCTCTGTATCTCTCTGTTCTAAAAACTTGATTAATTTGTTATACATTTTCCAATCTACTACATCACTCTTCAGCTGTGTCAAATATTTTATTTACCCTATCCACTGAGTTCCCATAATAATTATTTTATCTTTCATTTTAGATATTGTATTGGGTGGTTTTTTTCCCCAGAAATATCTTTTTACACTTGGGATAGTCTGCTATTCTTTTGTCATAATCTTTCTACCTTTTTTTTCTCCAAATGCATTGAGCATTCACATTTTATTACAAGAAAATCTGAGGTCTTTATGAATGTTATAATTTTTGAATTGAGACCTTATATTTGTGACACTTTATAGGGGCGCTTTTGTAGCCCTGATTTAACACGTATTCCCCTACAGAAGATAAATGTTTGCTTCTGCCAGGTGGCTGGAGGCACCAGCAACCCAGGATCAATTTAACTAAATTTTCATCTTGGGGTTTTTAGACCACACAAATAGAACGAATTCTGGCCCAGAACCTGAGTAATGCCTTGCTTGTGGTTACAAATTCTCAGGAAAGAATTTTTTTTTTCTCCTATCTACAGCCAATTTTTAAAATTTCTTTTCTTTCAGTGTGGTACTTTTTCTAGTTCATTGTTTACTAAAGATGTTGTGTTTTGAGGGTTCTGGCATCATGAAGATGTCTATAATTAAATTTTCCCTCTTGATTAGTCCATAGGCTTGATCACCTATAGCCCACTTGTTCCACTGAAAGAAAGCTTTGGGCCACCAAGGCCTGGCAGATGTCCCCCTGGGCCGCTGTCCAATTTAGTGCTGTAATGGATCTCTAGATTTATGCTTGCTTGTTCTTTTTGGCTTCTATGAATCTCCCTCCTTAATTTCTTGCCAGAATAGCTAAGCATTTAAAAAGACGGGTTTTTAAAAATTTTATCCAACATTTTTAGGATTATTCATAAGGAAGGTTTTTTTTTTAAGGCTATCTAATATACATATTGTCAGAAATTGTCCGCAAATAATTTAATAAGGCTCAATTTATTCTTAAAAATATCTAAAGGCATTTTGTATTATAATTTCAAGAGATGAAAAGATTGCTAAATCAGGTTTTCACTTGTGCTATGTTGCTTAAATAATACATTTGAAGGTTCACTCTTTCCATGTCTAAAGTTTACTTTTACTTTACTGTAAATATTTTGCCTATGTTCCACTATGAACTTGTGTTTTCAGAAGTATATACAGAACTCAGAATGAAACCTATTATATGTTCTGATTCCCACAAACTTTAATTATAAGACCATATCATCTTATCATGAAAGCCAACTCATGTTTCCATGCACTCATGAGACTTTTCACCTTCTAGTCTAAATTTCTGTGTGTGAGTAACGGCAGTTTGGTGGAAGGGTGGTGGTGTTGTGGGTGATCCCAGGAGTTACTGACCTCACACCCACTCAAAGCTATAGATTTCAAATCACTCTAAGGATATTTTCCTGGGTGTTTTGAGTAGAAATAAGACATTCACCGTTTTTGGGATAAACTGTAATTTCCACTGCAGCTCTACCTGATAGTTCCCATTTAGAAGTATTTCCAACCTCATGTATTAGAATTTCCAGGAGTTCCTGTTGTGGCTCAGTGGAAACGAATCTGACTAGCATCCATGAGGATGCAGGTTCGGTGCCCGGCCTTGCTCAGTGGGTTAAGGATCTGGCATCGCCATGAGCTGTGGTGTAGGTCACAGACGTGGCTGGGATCTGGCGTTGCTGTGGCTGTGGCATAGGCTGTTAGCCGCAGCTCTGATTCGATGCCTAGCCTGGGAGCCTCCATATGCCATGGGTGTAGCGCCCCCCCCCAAAAAAAATAGCACATAGAATTTCCAATTTCATATATATTACAGTTGTATACCCCAGCTCTATACAGTTAATCAGAATTGACTCTTTCTTAAGAAAGAAAAAAGTCTTTAGCCAAAAGTATTGACAATTATTGAAATGAAAGTTAAAGACTTCCCAAAAGATCAGTATTTGAATGGATAGGATAACAGAGAAAACTTTTAAGCTGAGTTTTGTTTCTTCCATTTACAATAAGAAAACTATTTTGCCAGTTCAACTGATCTGATGTAATCAAGTACCCTCTGCAGTTACTTTCACCTACTAACTTAGGGTCATTTTAACTAGATATTTTATTTCATAAAAAAGCTACATAAGAAGTCCCCTTGTGGTTCAGCAGGTTAAGGATTTGGCATTGCCACAGCTGTGGCACAGGCTGCAACTGCTGCATGGGATTGATCCTTGGCCCAGGAACTTCCACGTGCCGGGGGTGAGGTCAAAAAAAAAAAAAAAAAGCTACTTAAATGCTAGCTATAAATCTATAAATACATTCCAAACTTCCACAATGTAAATATATTGTGACATTTGAGTTTTTGGGGATTTTGGCTGGATGATCTAGGTAAATATTTCTTATAATCTGGATCACTCCTTAAAAAATTTTTAAATTCGTAATTAATAACATTATCCTTATAACTTTAATTATATGTGAAAATAGAGATGAAATATGATTTCGAAATTTGTTTTCTAAAAGGCTACATCGGATTAGCTATCTGTGAATAATAATGGGATGGTGGAAAGCTTTATTTTGTTTTCTGTCTTGCCTTATTCCTGAATTAATGGTAACACTTTGTTTCACCAATAGGTTGTAATAATTTTAATTAAATTAAATAATCTTTCCTATCCAAAGTAAGTGTAAAATGTTACCAAATGATTTTTTTTAGAATTTATCAAAACCATCATGTAAGCTTTCCGTTTGGACTCAGTACCCTGAAGTATTTTAGAAAAAGACATCTAAATGTAAACCATCTTCATGTTCTTGGAATAAACATGTTCTGGAACCTTACCTAAGTCACTCTCTTCAGCCTCTCTTATCCTCATTCTTAGTTCGATTTTATCTGAAAATGATCATTACGGTTTATTGCCTCCATGGCATCTCACATTCCTTATCTCAGTTCTCACAATCACCCTTCAAATTAAACACAATAATCCTAAGGCTTTGGAAATAGGAAATGAGATTCAATGAAAGTAAAGAACTGGCTTCATGTCTTAACAGCTGGTGACCAGAAATGTCTGCTGCCAAAAATATGGGCTCATCCCATGACTCTGACTGCCCTGCTCAGAATGATGTCCGTGGATGTCAATATTTATTTCAAAGTCTCCTTGGGCAAGTAATATGACCATGAGCTGTACTGGTCTTACTTGCCAGTGGTCAAACTTCTTATCATCTTGACTGTGCTGGGTACCCCTCACCAAAGTCTTCACATGCTCAAACAAGAAGATACCCACAGCAACAGAGGAGAAATACAGATGTAGGCAATTATTTGTCCCTATAGAGGCTAAATCACTTCCTATTGAGTCTAGATAACTATTCAAGTACCTGACTGAAGTCCTCTTTATCATCATCACCTACCTTCTTTTTCTTGTTTCTGCTTCATCTGTATGCACCATCACACTCAGTCTCTCCAGATCATATAAGAGATTGTCCATTCTTATCATAAATGTTGTAAGTACTATGCTGGGAAGTAAGTTCTTCCCGCCTGCCCAATTTCTTAAAGTTCCATCATCAAAGCTACCTTATAATATAACATATTTTCATTATCCAATTCTAAATTCCAAGAAGAGTTCTGGAAAGCCAGTAGTGAAGCCAGTACCTGCTTTACCACCAAATTTAGTAATTCTGAAAAAGTTTTTTCAAGAAATAGAAGAGCAAAGATAGTTAACAAAGTAACAAACTTTCAAAAAAGGAGATGTTAAGTCTGTAAAAGGCAAAGGTATATATTATTACATCATTTTGCTTATCAAGTTTGAAAGCCATTCCATGCATCTTTCAAAAAACACTTGAATGTGGAGTTCCTGTCGTGACTCAGCGAAGCAAATCTGACCGGCATCCATGAGGACATAAGTTCAATCCCTGTCTTTGCTCAGTGGGTTGGGGATTCTGCATTGCCATGATCTGTGGTGCAGACGTGGCTTGGATCTTGCATTGCTGTGGCTATGGCGGAGGCCGGGGGCTATAGCTTCAATTTGACCCCTGGCCTGGGAACCTCCATATGCTGCAGGTGTGGCCCTAAAAAGCGAAAAAAAAAAAAAAAAGCTTTTATTTCTATGAGGGAGTGAATTAAAACACTTTTTAACCATCATTATTTAGCTTTCTTTGAAAGCCAAATCAAACATGGAAACTGATACTTATTACCTGATTTCGACCTTGAGTTCATGATCTTAGAATGCAATAATCTGATTCTCAAACTTGATAAAATATATTGTATAAATACTATTTTTGTGCTTTAAGGTTTTTTTAAGTTTTATTGAAGTATACTAGATTTACAACAATGTGATAATTTCTGCTGTACAACAAAGTGACTCAGTTATATGTATATACACATCCATTCTTTTTCGGATTCTTTTCCCATTTAGATTATCACAGAATATTGGGTAGCGTTCCCTGTGCTATATAGCAGGTCATTCCTTATACCACAGTGTGCATATGCCAGTTCCAAATCCCCAGTCCATCCACTCCCCACTCCTGCCCTTTTGGTAACCATAAATTTTCAAATTCTGTGAGTCTGTTTCTGTTCTGCAAATAAGTTCATTTGTATTCTTTTTTTAGATTCTACATATAAGTGATAGCATATAATGTTTGTATTTCACTGTCTGGCTTACTTCAATTAGTATGATAATACCTAGGTCCATCCATGTTGCTATAAGTGGTATTCTTTCTTTCTTCTTTTTTATGGCTGGGTATTATTCCATTGTATATATGTATTGCATCTTATTTATCCATACTCTGTCAATGGACTTTTAGCTTGTTTGCATGTCTTGGTTACTGTAAATAGTGCTGCAATGAACATTGGAGTGCATATATCTTTTTGAATTATGGTTTTCTCAGAGTAGATTCCAAGGAGTGAGATTGCTGGATCATATGGTAGTTCTATTTTTAATTTTTTGAGGAACCTCAATATTGTTTTCCATAGTGATTGTACTATTTTACATTCCCACTAACAGTGTAAGAGGGTTTCCTCTTCCCCATACCCTCTCCAACATTTATTGTTTGTAGACTTTTTGATGATGGACTTTCTGGCTGGTGTAAGGTGGTAGTTTTGACTTTGTGATTTGCATTTTAAAGAGACAGTTTCTGTCATGGGAGGTGAGGAGTGTAGCCAAGCCTGGGGTGGGGTGGTGTGGGGAAGACCCAGAAAAGTAACAGATGGCTAAACAATTTAAAAATATATGGTCAATTCCCTTACAGTCCCCAAATTATTTGAAAACATGCATCTTATTCTTCTCATCACAAAGCACATGATTTTATTCAACAACTTTTTCATTTGATTTCTCTTCATATGCACTTCTACAGTTAACTATAAAAGAGGCTAAGCTTACAGGATAAAGAGAGGAAATTTAGTAACAGGCACAGGACCTCAGCATTTTGAAAGAGTGACATGTTTGGAACGAGGCAATGGGGTTGTGGGACTCTGAAAAGCTCTCCAACTGGAGTGCAGAGATCAGCGGTGACACCTTTGAGCAGATGTCAATCGAGGCTGCAAAGGAAACAATGACAGATCATGAGATTCAAGGCCCTGTGTTCTTGCAGCTGTGTTGGTTGATAAATAAATGGATATATAAAAATAAATGCATAAAAGTCACCCTTGCCCTAAAGGAGTTAACAGACTAGTTTAACTTATAAATCTATCTGCACATCTTTAGGTATGGGGGAGGGGAATCCTACTCAATCCACAAATGGAATTAACACTATCTCATGATGAATTACAGAAATAAGAGAGTCACTGTCAATGCTGGCCAATTAATTACCAATATTTTTCACCACAAATCAACTTAAATCACTTTTGTGATTTACTTTAAAAGCATTTTACCATTTTGCACAATTGCACACAAAATCCTATAAATATTCTGAGTAGAAGGCAAGTAAGAAAATATAAAGATTCTATGAATATACATGTTGTACTTAATTTACAGAAAGTGTGTATCACCCAAAAGTGAAGCATACTTAATTTAGTGACCGTGAATATCTTCATGTCTTATGAAATTTCAGATTCTTATATTTTTGAAAATCATATTCTTAAATGGCAAAAGAACGCAAAGATTTGGAGCCCGAAGCAAAGCAGAAAACGTGGTCTGAGTAAAAACAGCAGTGAGATGGAACATATAATTGGAATTTCATTTTTTACTCAGTCATTCCTTACTATTAGTAAGAAATTGTGTGATCTGTACAAGTTCTGGTCGAGGCTGGAGTTCTATCACTAACAGGACTCAGAGACAAAGGCTCTGGGTTCCAATCTCAATACAGCTTTGTTCCATAATTATGAATTCAAATTAGATTATTGTTAATATCCCTTAAACTTCTGAAATGTTCTTTGTTTGTTTTTGTTTTTGTTTTTTAGGGCAACATCTGCTGCATATGGAAGTTGCCAGGTTAGGGGACGAATCTGAGCTGCAGCTGCCAGTCATAGCTACAGCCACAGCAATGCAGGATCCAAGCCAAGTCAGCGAACTACACTAGAGTTTGCGGCAATGCTGGATCCTTAACCCACTGAGCAAGGCCAGGGATCGAACCAGCATCCTCATGGATACTAGCTGTGTTTGATACCACTGAGCCACAGCAGGAACTCCTGAAATGTTCTATTGCTTATGAATATTTGGGAGTGTTTCAGGGTACATTGTGCATTACTCTGAGTCAATAGGGGGAGCTCTCACATAGCTTTTTTGAATGTATCCCACAAATAACAGAAATTACAGGATCTTAATTGCAAAGTCGGGGTGGATTATTTAATTACAATCAGGTATTTATAAACCAGAGGACAACACCAATATTAAGGTGGGCCATCTACTCAGTTGTGTCTCTTTAACTTGGAGAGCTTTTTCATTATCCTTCAAAGCACACATTTGTTGGTCTGTTTAAGCCATTTCAGAAGTTGTTTTGTTTTCTGTTTGTCTTCTGGACTCCAGCTCCAGATGAAATTATAATCTACTTTTGATTTGTAGTCAAACCTCTAAGAGTTAAAGGCAGCAGAAAAGGCTTATGGAGATTAAAAAGCAAGAAACAGTTTTGTTATGTCTGTGCTTCTGTGGGTTGAAACACACAACCTGACATGTTATACTTAAGTTATTATTATTATTCAATTATGTATTTCGGGGGTTGGCATCTTTGTTCTTTGTTTTTTCACTCTGTGTGTTATATATCACTTACTACCTTATTTCAGGGACTATAAAGGCAGTTCATCGTTGAATCTTTAGGAAGTTTGTTCTCTTTAATTGAAACAGATCTCTTTTATGTTAATTAGAATATGAAACATGGGTTGTGAACAGTTCACTTTCACACGAAACTCATACATTAATGTTCAGGTAAAATGAAAACGAGACAACACATCTTTAATAGATATTTCTTCAATAAAGTTGTGGTTTATTTTTAGGATGGAATTTTATTGCTTACTGTGATTTATACCTACTTTATCTACAGGCTCATGGTGGCCAACAAATAACGGCTCATATTTTTTGGCCATTTTTCCCTGAAAACATAACTACATTTTAAAATATGGAAAAGTAATTTATAAGGGAAATGAAAAAAGCTTACATGGAAGATTACATAAAATACATCTGTCTTTTCAAGCCATTGAGATATATAAACAACTCGTTAAAACCTTAAAATGCCAAGAGGAAGGACAAAAGATTCTTTTATTGCAATGAACTTCTGCAAATATGCTTTTTTTATAAACTTTAAAGAAGTATGATTTTACTTCACCTCTTAAAAAGATCTTGATTAAATATACGTGTGCATTTATTTTTAAAAAAATAGTATCACTTGAAGGTTTGTTTTCAAAGGAATCTGTGGTTAAGTAAAAACATAGGAAAAATAAACATGTTTGGCAGCCAAAAAGCGTTTTTTTTGTTTTTTTTAAACATAAGTATAGCTTTTTGTTTTTGACTGCAAAGGTTTTTCTTTTTATGTCAGATGAAATTTTAAGATCACCTATGAGTTTGGAACCAAATCCTTTACTGCCAAATCTGATTCCAATCCTTAAAATCTGTTTTTGTAATACTGCCAGCAATGCACTAACTTTAAATAGGTAGCCAGACATATTGGCAAAAATGTACATGGTTAATCAAATAAAACTATGTAGCAGTTTGGGAACAATCAATCACCTTTCAGAATCTTTTAAGTATGAAGCTGCTGTGAAGACATCAGGACTCACAGTGAAATACTGCAATCAAACAGCGTCAGCAGCTGCTTTTAAATTCATCTTCTTTTTTGTTTTTAGGTTTTCATAGACCTGCCTCTTAACTATGAATTTTATAAGCTTTTGAAAGAAAAAACCCTGGCAGGCTTACTACTTCCAACTAACAAAGAAACTAGAACTGGTAATACAGTTGGAAGCTGAACACGCTGCAAGAACTGCCAAGTTGAACTTATCTGGTTAACTGTAGCATATGGATTGCGCTTAAAATGCCTTCTGATGACTGACATTATTTCACCGAAAAAGAGCATATGTATGAAGAGACATAAATGCTTTATTTTGCTTGATAACTTGATGCTGATTCTTGTCAAATGGAAGATAGCATTACCTGAAAACAAATCCTGATACACAGACATTAACATTTCACTCTTTACAAACTCTGTTTCTGTTATGTGGCAAAAGTATGACTATCCTTTATTTATGCCAATGCCAACGCCACAAGAACGTCATTTTATTTTATTTTATTTTAGTGGTTTTAAATCAGGAAACAAAATTGCATTTTACAAATGAATTACTTATGAAACAATTCTGAGCCCTGTGGTTAAATTAGAATGTGTTATGACTTTTATTTGTTATGTATTCTTTTTGGTAATCATAAATGTAATTAATTATAATTTTAAGATTTGAAAGGCTCATGAACAATTTGACTCTCCGAACCAAAATGTTGGTTCTGACCAAGTATTAAAACTTAATTTCTAAACACTTGAAAAAAGATGTCTCCTTTCTTTTTAGTGTCTAAGGTCCTTTTTGCAGGATCTCAATCGTGGCTATTAATATTAGCTCCTAACACACTGTGTTTCTGTATGAGATTTCTTTTTGGGTATGTGTATGTGGTGGATTCCCATTTTACTAAACAGTCTTAGTATGTTTTTATTCTCATATGTGTTATCAAATATCCCCAGGTTTGTTCAAAGGCAAATCTGAGAATTATTTCTGAAGCAGAGATGAATATATCTTTGGAAAACAAATGGTTTACAGGGTAAAGTTTGTAGTTGAGCCATGTTCATAAAAGCATCTCAGTGTTAAACGTACATAATGCTGAATTCAGAGCTGGAGAAAGAATTTTTCGTGAGATAGCTGACATATAATTTAAACATAAATATACCTGGATACTGAGTTCTCTTTGTTTACTTTAATAAGAGCATCACCCATACGGAAGTCAAAGAGTAGGTCATCATAAATAAATCCAAGAAAAACAAGAAAAAGACTCAACCACTGGCTCACCCGAAAATGTCTGCTACGCACCCCGGGCTGCCCCTAACTCCTTTACAATCAGTCTCCGAGGAAAATGTCTCTGTGCAGATCTGAACGCATCACTCTCTCCCCTCAACCCTGCCACACCTTTCACATTCTGCCTAGGTCTCTCCTGCAAGCTCTCATTCTCCTATCCATATCATTCCACTTGCGGGTTTTATTTATGTGTTTAATGTGTTTATCTTTTTTCCAACTAAATTGTAGTCTTTTCTTCTTTTTCTTTCTTTCCTTTTTTTTTTAAGGCATTCACCTGCAGCATATGGAAGTTCCTAGGCTAAGGGTCAAATCGTAGCCACAGCTGCCGGCCTAGGCCACAGCCACAGCAGCAATGCCAGATCCAAGCCAAGTCTGTGACCTACACCACAGGTCACAGCAACACCGGATCCTTAACCCACTGTCTGGGGCCCAGGATCGAACCCATGTCCTTGCAGATACTATTCGGGTTTTTTACTGGTGAGTCACAATAGGAATTCCCCTAAATCGTTATCTTGAAGATAGAATTGACTTATCTTTCTACCCCTAGTGTTTCATAAAATTCTTGTCTAAAAGTCAATAATGGAGAATACATGGTTAAAGTCCACTTTTCATCTAAAGGTCTATGTACCCACCAGGACAGAGAGAGAAGCAGTTATGGTTGGTTTGATGTCTAGAAAGGTAACCACATGAAGAGAGAGTAGGGATCATAAAGGAAAGATAGCATGGTTATTCTAGGATCATACACTGGAGGTTCAGGAAGGAAACAGTAACTGAGTCACACACAAGGCTGTACAAGACCCCATTCTGCAAGCCACCCAGGGTTCAGCCCCTGGCAGTTCTTACTATGAGGGAATTAGGTGCAGAAGACTTTTTGAGTCATTGAAAATTTAGATTTTTTAATGAAAAATACCTTCATTTTAAAATTGTGGCTCAATATTTTTTAAAACCCTTTGTGAGCCAAGAAAACATGTGAACAAGCCATAGATGGCATATGGGCTACCGATGTGATCTTTTAGTAGAAAAATGATGCTATGAACATCTTCCTTGAATTAAGACAGCAATGGAAAAATTAAAAAGCTTCCTATCAAATTGGAAAACATTTACATATATGTTTTTTCTTCCCATTTGTTTATATTTATATTTAACTTTATACTCAAGCTTATATATAAACATAGTTTATATTTACACTTTTATTTAAATGGCTATGTATGCTTATTTACATTTGTATTTGTATGTATATGGCAGATTTGGCAGGTCAGGGCTTAATACGAGGAAAGCTAAGGTCAGTTTAGACCTGGATGGCACAAGACGGCACGATTGTAAAAATGCCAACCTTATTACTTGGGTTTGAATCCAAGTTTTCAGGCAGCTTGTTTTTCTGACCTTTAAAACCACCTCTGAATCTCTGATAAACACAGAACTAAGCTGAGAAGAAAAGGTATTTACAACACTACTTTGGATAACTTTAAAGCTGCTCAAGTATTTTTGCAGGGACAGGAGGGGATGGAATGCTGGGAAAATCACAGAGCTAGAAACAAAGCTGACTGGCTTTATCTCAACTTTTTATATCCAACTGAAGCACACTTCACCTGTGAATAGTGATTATTAAGTTTCTTTCAAGGGAGCAGACCTGTAATTCATGAATGCTGCAGGTGTGAACCCCTACAACTCCTTTCTCTGAGTGAAAGAACGTTAATCATTACTCATGGGTGAGATAGTCCATTTATTCCACAGCAGAGAAAGAATTCCTTTTTTTATCTTCTTAAAACATGAGACCTTTCAACAAAAGATTCCCTCTTAGAATTGTGCTTATTAGGGTTGTTTTTTTTTTTTCTCATGCTTACTTTTTAAATACTTGAATTTGTGTAGTTACTAAAATGTTGGTAGGAACCTGTGGTTAAAAACAGCAATTAATTATTCAGTAAAATTTCCAAAAACATTGGTTACTCTAGACCAGTATTTACATATACGAATACAGAATAAATCCCATCAAACTGAAATCCAAGGGAGTGGTTGCACTGGATATTGTTTGTTTCAAATGTTGCTGGAGATAAGCGAGTCATTGGGCGAAGCCTAAACACCTTTTGATTGTGTGGAGATTTTAACTTGCAAAAATCAATTGACAGTATACATACATAAATACTATATTACTTAATATGATTTTAGCTACTATTCCTCACTTCATAAATTTCACCCTTTTTCCAGACATTTTTTCAAATATTTAAACTATTTTGAAATATACACATCTTTACATAGGTATGGGTAGTCTTTACTCATTTTTTTTTCTTTTTTTCAAGCACATGTTATAAATTTTTATAGTTCTTATGGGCATCAGATTGATACTGAAGAAAATTCAGGTATTTCAATGGTTTAAAATCGTTTTTCGGAGTACCCGTTGTGGCTCAGCAGAAACAAATCTGATTAGGAACCATGTGGGTTCGATCTCTGATTTCTCCCAGTGGGTTAAGGATCTGGCATTGCTGTGTAGGCCAGCAGCTACAGCTCCAATTTGACCCCTAAGCCTGGGAACCTCCATATGCCACAGGTATGGCCCTAAGAAGCAAAAAAAAGAAAAAAGAAAGTAAAAATCGTTTTCCATTTGCCTTCAGCACTTTCTCATTATGCAAATGAAAGACTCCTTTAGTATCTCACCAGATTATGTTCAGAATATATGCTGAGTAATCAAAAATGGTTAATTCTTTTTTACTGAGGTACAGGTTACACATACGAAATAATAAAGTGAGAAAAAGAATATATATGTATATGACTGGGTCACTTTGCTGTTCAGCAGAAACTGACAGAGCATTGTAAATCAACTGTAATGGAAAAATTAAAATCTTAAAAAAAAGAGAGAAATCTCCATGTCAAATAGCCAATAATCGCATAAAATTATGAAAGCTGTTGGAAGAGACACTGTAAATATTAACAAATGTAACGACTAAATGGCTGCTTTATTCAGCTGAATCAGTTTGTCTATTTATGTAGCAAAACCAAAACCTAAAGTGGAGACTAACAGTATGTCCACTTCTCATTAATGTTTTACTCTTTAAAAAAAAAAAATACCACAAACCAATTTATTTGTACAGAAGGTGATGAGTTTAGAGTTTATGCTCTCCCTGAAAGAGTGAAACAAAATTTGTTCTCTAGTTTAAATCTGGAGATATTTTATCTTAGAGTTAGTCTCAATAAACAGGAACTGCATCTAGATTTTTTTTATTTATTTGGGAAATTTGCCCCAATACTACTAATATGCAATTGAAAGATTGGGCAAGTTAATAAGACGGTCAATTCCTTTGAGGGGAGGATGGGAATTTTTTTTTATTTTGCCTTTTGTCATTTTTTAGGGCTGCACCCGCGGCATGTGGAGGTTCCCAGGCTAGGGGTTTAATCGGAGCTGTAGCCGCTGGCCTTCGCCACAGCCACAGCAATGCAGGATCCAAGCCACATCTGCGACCTACACCACAGCTCATTGCAACACCAGATCGTTAACCCACTGAGCAAGGCCAGGGATCGAACCCACAACCTCATGTTTCCTAGTCGGATTCGTTAACCGCTGCGCCACAATGGGAACTCCCCGAGGATGGGAAATTTAGCCTCCACAAACTCAGCTAAGCATTTCTTTTTCATTCATTAGAAAGATTTGAAACTCAGTGGGTCCTACCATGTGTTGGGGTAGGCAGTCATTTACTACCGAAGGGGAAACTGGCCTCCCATATTTTATCAATCATCTGAGTGAAGAATTATAAGGCAGTCCTTTCGGATATGCCTGGCACAAGGACCTAAAGCCAGAAACAACTCATAAATAATAAACTATCAGCCAATCACTCCACAATGTATTTTTATTTGCTAAGAAAATGTGCCCATTAAAATTCATAGAGAATTGAACCATATTCTCCAAAGGCAAAGACACTTCAGACTTACACATTCATCGACTGTACTGTAAATACAAGAGCTTCAAGAGCCGTCTTAGCTGACCTCTGACTTTTCATATCCCAGGGGTTTCTTGTTGTCCCGACTGGACTGGGATGGTTTCTTTCCTAGCTATGGGGTGCAGCTTCTTCAATCCACTTTTGATGACATGGAACATGTTTACTGACTTTCTCTTGTGCACTCTCCTTGGCAGTGTGAAGTGAATCTATTTTTAGGTCCTGTCTATTCTTCAGACTGTCTCAGTCTTGGCCTATGTGGAGACCGCTGTCCAGTGTTCAGAGCTGTTGGTGCACCCCACCAGGGGGTCTGAGGGATGTTTTCCACCCACTGAGAAATCTACTTCTCATTAAAAAGCAAATTCTAGAAGGGAAGAGTTTTTTTCACTCTTACATCTTTCCAAGCTTCATGGCATCCCAACGCCAATGAACTGGACTGTTGAGTTTAAACACCCGGTCAGGTCTACTGCAGAATCACAGGAGGCCCAGTGCTGAACAGCTTCGCCCAAAACTTTCTCAAAGTGAAGTAAAAATTGCTCTCAAATGCTAGTTATAAATGTGTAATCTGAACTCCAGCCACTCCACAGGGCTGCAGAGGAATTTACGACGTGCTAAATATTTCCTTTGTTCTTCCCAGTGGTAGCCTGCTGTAGCAATTAGAAAGCCACTGGCTCTGTAAACTGCTAGAGTCTTCTAAAGAATTGTTGATAACTGTTCAACAGGCTCAGTGAACAGGATTGTCTTATTGTGCAGAATCCTGACTTTTTAATTTCCTTTCAAGGTTGTGTTTTCTGAAATCTTGACTAAAGTTTTCTTCCTTCTTCCCTGGTGCCTTTCCATTGCCCCTTTACAAGGAGGGAGGAGAGGTCAAGATGACACGACTGCTCTAAGCCAATGGAAGTCCAGGTTCTCAGACTCCTGACACTGCAGTCCTTTTAAAAGCCATATAAAGGTCCTTTGTGTTGCTATCAAAAACACCTCTGACCTCCTCTTTTTCATTTTCATAGAAACTGACAGCCCAGTCCCATCCTTCATAAAAAGGCAAAAAAAAAAATAAAAATCTGCCAATACCATCCTTCTTCAGAAGCCAGACACCATTAATCATCAGCAGGAGGCAGTATGGCTTCAATTAGCTACATAGTATACAATAAATTCTCAGTTATTTGGAGTGTGTGTGTGTGTGTGTGTGTGTGTGTGTGTGTTGGTGGTGGTGGTCTTAGTGCTGGACGCTGTCCTAAATGCTTTGCATGTACTCATTCTATGACGATGGTACTATTGCTATTCCCATTTCAAAACTGAAAAAAAATTTAAGTACAGAGAAATTGAGTACGTTGTTCCAAATCATGTAGCTGGTTAGCGGCAGCGCGGAAAACGGTTCCAAAATGAGCTGGTTGAGAGAGCAAATGTTTTTGAGAGGCAGTTTGGCAACTGGGCTGTAGATTCTGACACTCAGTTGTTGTGTAACTTCAGACAAGATGCTGAGCCTCTCTGTGCCTGATTCACCATGTATAAAATGGGATAATAGTAGGACTCAAATCACAGGATTTTTGTGAAGATTAAATGAGCTGATATATATTAAGCACTTAGAACAGAGCCAGGAATATTGCATGTACAGTGTGGATGTTCCTTTTTGTGATTCACACTAATTTTTTAAGAATCAACCTACATTCTTACATTTAGTCTTTATTTTATACCACACACAGAGCTAGCTGCAAAAGACAGGGGATGAATTAGACACCGGACCCAACCCGAAGTATCCCATGGTTTCATGAAGGAAAAACTAGGTACACAAATTATAAGCAAGTACAATACATGTGATAACACATGGATATAAAATTTTATTAAAAGGTAGGCTCATGATGGCAGGATTGTGAACTCCACCATTTAAAAGGAGGATAGCATGTTTACGAAAGACTTCCTAAAATGTTCTAGATATTATCTTATGTATTGTCAACATGATTAAAACATTTGAAGAGTTAATAATCAAAGGAAGAGTAGGAATTACTCATGAGTTGGATAGAGAAATCCCAGAAGTGGGAACAGTATAGGCAAAGGGCAGAGAAGTAAGGGGAAATGTATGGCAGATCTAGGGAACATCTTGGTCACAGTGTGTGTGTGTGTGTGTGTGTGTGTGTGTGTGTGTGTGAGAGAGAGAGAGAGAGAGAGAGAGAGAGAGAGAGAGAGAGAGAGAGAGAGAGAGAGAAGGAGAGGGAGAGAGGGAGAGTGAAGATATAGGGCAAAAAGGGAAGGATGTGACAAGAGACCTTCAGAGGCTGAGTCACACACACCTGCCAGTTGACTCTTGCTAAAGGGAAATTCTGATCAAGACCGTCTACTAGGACATAGCTGCCAATATTTCCCCACTGTTAAAAGGTGAATTGTACCCCTCCAAAATTCATGTGTGGAACAGCTAACCCCCAGTACCTCAGACTGTGATACTTATTATTCCTTATTTGGAAATACAGTTATTATAAATATAATTAATGAAGTTAGGATGAGGTCATAATGGAGTAGGCCGGGACATTAAGCTAACATGACTGTGTCCTTATAGAAAGGGAAAATTGGGACACATACACAGACACATTCTGGGAGCATTCCATGTACACAGGAAGGCAGAGGTTGAGGTACTGTATCTACAAGTCAAAGAAAGCAAAAGATGGCCAGCAAACCACAGAAGCTATGCAAGGAACCTTCACAAGTTCCTTCAGAAGGAAGCATCACTGTTAACACCTAGATTTTGGACTTCTGGCATCCAGAACTGTGAGGCAGTACGTGTGTGTTATTTATTTAAGTCACCCAGTCTGTGCACTTTGTAATGGCAGACCTACCAAATTAATACGTCCACCAGGAGAAGATAGACTGCATTTCTAATTTTTCCTGAATCTCCTAAAATAATTGGTAAGGGTCATAGGAATGAATACGTAACAGGATCTCATCTACCCTAGCTCCCTTTCTCAAATTCTGAACAGATACGCCTTCCTTCCCAACTGAGGCACTACAGCGCTCGCTATCTTTAAACCATGTCTTCATTTCTCTGACGCCCTTGAATTTTTCTTAATCCGTTCTCAAATCTAGGCTATACTTTCTGTGCCCCATAATTGTGCCTCAGATTTCTACTCATTCTCAAATATCCATCTGAGGTATCACTTCCTCCTCAAAGCATTTCTTTGAACCTTGTTCTCAGTTCTATGTTAGGTACCTGAAAACCATTGTTTTAGAGATTTTTTTTTTTAGTTTTCTAGTTATTTAAAGTAGAAGAGTAAATTCAATCTGGGTGACTACAAAAACCATAAAGTATCTACAATATAGACATACATGAACATTGGTTGGAAGGTACTGTAAATGGAATAGGGACTGAGCTAGACAAAGTTGCTTTTTAAAATAAATACCTGGTAATATTTACTGCTTTTGAATCTTTTACTTTATATTTTTTTTTCTCATGGAAGAACTATTTGCAATAAAGATTGGGTGAAAGATTTATAAGAGGTGGATATACATGGTGCTTTAGAGTCAGGCACATCTATTTTCTAATCCTGAGTCTACTCTTGCAAGTAGCATAACTTATGGCTACTGACTTAATCCTTCTGAGCCTCCCTTCTTCAGATGTTAAACAGAAGCTAACACAATAACCCCACATGGTTATTATGAGGATTAAATATCCATCACTTCTCTGCAGCTTTTACGGTGAGATCCACGCAACATGATGGATCAAGAATTTCTTGTGAAGTTCTTGGTGGAGTCTCCCCACTAACAGGTACCCAATGCATTTCTTTCCACTTTTCCTCTCCTCCATGCAACAGGAAATGTGTTGTATTGGGAATGCAAAGAGAATTGAGAGTCTAATTTCTACATTCTCTAGAATTTGAAGTATTTTCCCAGGCACTTCTTTGCTCAAATGATTAGGCAGATAAACTTGGTTCAACTACTTTACAGCTCTACATCCTGAATCTGAAACTCTAAAAGTATAATGATGAATTAGCCCATTTTTCATTTTGACAGGCTTTCTTCATATTCTTCCCAAATTCTCCTTCTAGGCATCTAGCATATGACTTTGCTTATAGTTGTCTGTGTTTCTTATACTTTTTTCCCGTTTTGCTGTTTTTTCCAGTTCTAATAGTCTTCATGTAGCTTCACCAAAGTTTTGTTTGTGACCCCTGTGTAATATGCTAAAATTTACCAAATATTCACTTTAACTCTGCCTTTGAAATTCTTGCTGATACCATTTAACTACTTTTTATTGGAATTTTATTCCTCAATATTCCAGTGCTTTCACGATTACCACACTCTCATGGCAATCTCAGCATCTTCTAACGATCTGTTTTTTTAGGTTTTCAAATTACCAAGTCCCGATGATCATTCCTATACAAGAACTCACTCTTAGGACATGGATTTAAAAAAGAAGTAGTTTATGGTGAAGAGGAAAGACCATAGAATGTGCTGACCCCAAATCCATGTTTGCAGCACATTGTGACTTAGAGTGAATTCCCTAAACTCTCTGGGCTTCAGTTTACTCATCTGACAAATAAGAATAATAACATTGAAGTCATAGAATTATAAAAATTAAAACTAGACAACCTGTGAAGGGCTTAGAGTGATTGACACAGAAGACACTCAATGATTGTTAGCTTACTTCCATACTGTATATTTCTAGATCACATGCCTCATGCCTGGACTTTGGCAAAAACTTTCTGATATTTTCATCACTTTTGAGTTACACTTTTACTAGGAACGAATATTCATCCTAAACAAGGTTGTTAAGCAGAAAATGAGAGATGTAAGAATTTTTATGTATGTATATCAGTTAAGATGTATTTGGTTGTAAGTAAAACTATTCACCACAATATACAGAAATCAAACCATCATGCTGTATGTCTTAAACTTAAGCTATTATTTATATCAATCATTTATCAACAGAACTAGGGGGAAATATTCAAGCTTAAACAGCAAAGAAATGAATTAGTTCATATAAGAAAACAATCAGAAGTAGTTCACACTTCTGGAATGTTTAATTCAGTGGGTTCTTTCCATTATCTCTTTACCTTCAACAACAGTGTTGGTTTCATCCAAAGACAGCTCCCCTCATGTGAGAAATTGAGGTCATATGTTTCTTCTTTCTTCTTATCCAACAGGAAAGAGAAATTGGGTTCCTTATACCTTCCTTTGCCCCCAGCAAACACTTCCTCTCATTGTCCAGAACTGGAGTATAAGCCCCATCCTTAGGCAAACATTGACACAAAATAATAGGTTATCTTTAGCCAGATTAAACCACCCCTGGAATGGTTTTCTCCTCTGAACACCCTCTGCTGTTCAGAGGAGAAAATGTAGAAGAGATATTGAGAGTCAGTTGAGAGACTACCTAAATAATTACTGAGTGAATATCAGTTATTGTCAATGGATGACTTCATATTTCTTAGAGCTATGCTGCTGCTCAAAGCAGATCTAATAAATACTTGTTGAATAAATTCCCTATCAAAATTCTCTAATTATGTGCTTCTAATCTTTCTACCTATTAAAGCACACCTTCTTCTCAATGTCTAACTTCTCTTTTTTCCCATCACATATGAATATGGACTCTTGATCAGAGTTTGTGAATCTTCCATGCTTAGTTTTTGCTCATTTCTGAAGTAGCAGTGATTTTCTTCTCCTCCTGTCTCCCTGAACTCTTCCAAGATCAAACATTTCCAGTTCTAGTCACAGAATCACAATAAATCCTCAGCATCCTGGCACATTTCCTTTAATTTTGGAATATGCACAGATATATTTCAACCTTCCTTTCCTGTTCAATCAATAATAAGCCCTGGAGAACTCTGGCTTGGGCAATGCATGTTCTATGGAGGATACAGCGTAAGGCAGGAAATGTAGGATAGGAATGTTTGAGTGGCAGAGAAATTATTGAGATAAAATAAATCATGTGATTAATAAGGCAAATGCTATTGCTTTTTTTTTTTTTGTCTTTTTGCCTTTTATGTAGAGTCGCACCCATGGCATATGGAGGTTCCCAGGCTAGGGGTCTAACAGGAGCTGTAGCTGCCGGCCTTCGCCACAGCCACAGCAACGCGGGATCCAAGCTGCGTCTGCAACCTACACCACAGCTCACGGCAACGCCGGATCCTTAACCCACCGAGCGAGGCCAGGGATCGAAGCCGCAACCTCACGGTTCTTAGTCGGATTCATTAACCACTGAGCTACGAGGGGAACTCCAAATGCTATTGCTTTTAACGTCAAATATATGGAGACTCAACCTCTAGGGCATACCAAATAGATATGGGTAACTTGCCTAACCTTCAGATTCTCTTATTCCCTTTCCAAAGATCCCGATTCAGGTCTGAGGTGGTGCTGAAAACTCTTCATTTTTATCAAATGTCCCATAGGAATCCTATAATAATTGGATAAACAAATTTCCCTGAATGGGCAGGATTCGACCAATTTCTTCTTACATCAATACAAGAATCAAAGAAGTAAGGCTTCATGGTGAATACTCAATGCTAAGAAGTGAATGACTATCCCTGGTTCCAGGAATAATAGCTAACTAAAATTACCAGAGTATCAAAAATATATATTTAAAGGCAGGCATGGACAGGTGAGGGGAGAGGCAGGGAGAGAAAATATCAGTTGGAAGACAGAGTTTTGATTGTGAAGGGCCTTGAATGCTATGCTAAAAGGTTTGGATTCTTCTGGAATCAGTAGGAAGACTTAGAAGGTTTTGAGCAGGGAATAACACTGTATAATTCGTGTTATAGACAGCTGATTTTGTCCAAACGTGATGGATTGATCAGAAAGGGAAACTGGAGGTGGAGAAGAACCCACGTGATCAAAACCACAAATGGTTTCTTGAGGCCACAGGGACGGGTGAGGCCTCTGGGCCTTGAAGGCCACTGTAGTATGAATCAACATAAGTCAAGTATTGTGAGTGATTACCCATGATTTCCATCTGGAGCCAAAGTGATTCATCTCCATGAGGCAAGTGACCACTAGTGGCTGCTCAGTCCAGAAAGTAAGTTTCTCGAGGCTGAGACACTCTGTGCCAAGATCCAAAACACAGAGGCAGCCCCCCATCTCGAATCTTTCTTTTCCCCTACTTCAAAATAATAGTGGACATTGAAGTTTAAACCTAGCAGCTTGTAAGGAGCAGTAACAATTTTACAGTAACAATAGATCATTAGCATAATTTTTTTTAATGCTATTATTTTGAAGGAATGGCTGAAGCATATTGTTTACATGTAGAGTTTAAATTAGAAGAGAGACTCAATCTGGCAGCCTCCGGGTCAGGTGTGAGGAAAGCCCTGGTGTTCTATACTTAGAGTAGAGGAAATAGGTCATTGAGGGTGGCCAAGGAAACAGGCTTTCCTGTATAATGAAAACATTCTCTGCCTTTGCTACATATCTCCACTGACGTTTCTCTTTTATCATCTTTCCAAGGAGTCCACTTGCTGGACAAAATGCTAGGTGGTAAAATTGGAGGCACTGGAGTTAGTTCTTGCCTTTGGAGAGGGACCAAGGAATGAGGAAAATTGATTCCATGCCCAGAAAGAAGTCAAGTTGAAGAGCCAAAAGCGATCAGGAAGACAGAGAATATTAAATGGAAAATTAGCTAATTTTCCTAGCCTCTTAAATGCTAAAGATAATCTTTTAAAATCTGTATAACTCAAATTGGTGTCAGTTATTCCCTAATCCTCTTCTTGAGGCTTCCAACCACACCTCCTCCCCGCCCACCCCCTGCCACCTCATTTCAGTCTTTACCCCAGCCCCAGCCTTCCTTACACATGCAATTCCACTAACATAGAAACATGAGCAAGAAGCTGTAGATTTTACAGTAAGATGTAGCTAAGAGAGAATTTCATCATAAAACCAGCAAGCATCATTTGAGATGTCTCCTTTAGACATTTCCACAGTGTCTCTATTCACTGAACTGCTTAGGAAAACACCCCTATCTCCCCTTCTCTAGGGCTGCAGCTCAGGCTCCCTCCCTTCCCATCCCTCTCTGCCTTCCCCTCCCCTCCTGTCCGCTTCCCTCTCTTCAAGCAAGTAGAGCAAGACTGCTCAAACCCACAACCTGCCAATCACTCCTGGTTCTTAGCAAGACAAAAGGTCCCAAATTTAAAAAGAGAGAATAGGGTTTTTGTTTTTTCCTCTTATTATTATATCTGCATAACTGCATAACCTACTTTTCCTTTATTTTTGACACCAAGGGAAAAACATTAGAAGATAGCTAAGTGAAGGGGGGCAGGATTTTCATAGTTACATCTGCTGCAAATTGTGGAGCCAAGGGGAGCCTCAGGATTTCTTTCTCAAGCATTCCTCAGCGACTTTACTCAGTGCTGGCCACTAAGCTGAGTGCTAGCATCTCTGTACTCAAAAAAGTGACTGTACAGCAATGAAACCTAGCCCAGTATCCATATATCTCATATTCTGAACTTTGATATTTCAATTGTTTCACAGGGGGTCCTCAGGCAACTTTTCCCCATGGTCTTAACAACTGTCATGTGAATATATTACCTTTAAAAATTGTTGAAAAGATGATAAATGGGGAGAATTTTTCTCAGGGGTTGAACCACTCTTTCGGCTCCCCACCAGCCACAGTTCTGACTGCATCCTCATCATGGGAGAAAGGGAGTATGTAGTTCAGACCTCAACTGGTCCTTAAACTAATTTTTCAAGCCACAAGGCAAAAAATAATCTATCAAGTAGCCTTTTACTTAAAGCTTGAGTAATAAACTCATTCCAACCATAGAATCCAAAATGGAATTGGAAGTAATAAAATAGCGGGGCCAGGTATAGAATTTGTGGGGCCCAGTGCAAAATGAAAATGGGGGGGGGACTTATTCAAAAAGCAAGAAAGTGTACTGTTTTAGAAAAAGTTAAGTCTAGTATATTGACAGGAAAGGGTATTTTGTGATTTTTTTTTTGGAGAGTTATGCTGTATTAGGAATCACTCACTGCTACAGGTGATGAAGAACCCAAAAGATTTAAAATAGAAAATGGAACTGAAAAATTAGGAGATGTTTCATTTTAGGAAAGTCTTTCTGGTACATAACATAGACTTACGTTGGAAGAATATGGAATAAATCATGGAGAATAGTTAAAAGGAAAAAATTCTACAGCCCTTGTAAAATGCCCGTTGCTCAAGACTCTAGTATTGAATGACTCTGTTTCCTTGATTTCACTTACATGGTAGGAATGGAGGAGTCAAGAATTACTTAGCTGACAGCTTAAGGACTGAGGAAAAATATCTCCCAACTAGAAGTGGTTGAAGGCAGAAGGAGACAGAAGGCATGTGACAGAGGGCAAGTAAGTCTTTTCAGAGCTTGAGAGAAGAGGCTGTCTGAGCCCAACAACCTGGTCTTCACAATATGTATTAGAAGCTGTGGCCCTTTGGAAGGTTACACAAACTTGGGGTGCTACTGGAGCCCATCATATTAAAAAACGCTGGGACTCCCCTGAGATATAAGTTTTTCGAGTTCAGCCCCTTTCTGCCCACTTCCGGATTGAGCTCTTCTACAGCGTTTTCTTCACATTGCTGCGTAGGGGCTCAATCTAAGGATGTGAGAAAGTAGGAAGAGAAAGTCAGTATCATTCCTTGCAAAATCTGAACATGCTCTTGGTTCCTGAGAGCCTACTTTCCTGCCCAGACAACTGAATTAATGAAACTCTTTGTTCCATCTGATTAAAAAAAAAAAAGCACATTACTGGAGAGCAGAAGCTGTTGCATTTAGTTCTGACTTTATCTGGCTGTTTTTGATTTTGGGTATTTTGTTTGGATGTATCTTTATATCATGATATGGGAAATTCAGAGGGATTTCTTGGGACAGTTACCTGTATTTGGCTTGTGAATTAAAGCCACATGTGGAAGACTGAGGGCACTGTTGGGCTCTTCTATCATACATTTGGATTTTAGGAAAGTTCACATAATTTGTCTCAAATAACAGTGCCAGGATAGGAAAACAAAACTGTGATGCTTAGTGTTTTCTTTTAGAATTCTTAATGTTTTCTTTTGTCACTCTTTCTTCTCCTTCACATAGTGTAAAAACTGCTGGAGAAATAGCATATGCCTGCTCCCTCATTTGGAAATCCCCATGTGCAAATTCAAGTTAATATTTTTTAACTGAATAAATGCAAGTAAAAAAAAGCTCCAAAAGTTAATGTGTTTTTTAATTCAATTTTTAAATGTATGAATGAGTCCAAGCCTCTCTTCATAATTTGATGACCTAGGAGTTCCCACTGCAGCTCAGCATAAACGAATCCGACTAGCACCTATGAGGATGCAGGTTCGATCCCTGGCCTTACTCAGTGGGTTAAGGATCCCTGGCGTTGCCTTGAGCTGTGGTGTAGGCTGCAGACGCGGCTCAGATCTGGCATTGCTATGCCTGTGGCCTAGGCTGGTAGCTAAAGCTCTGATCTGACCCCTGGCCTGGGAACCTCCATATGCCACGGGTACGGCCCTAAAAAGACAAAATAAGAGTAATAGTAATAATAATAATTTTATGACCTAAAAACACTTGCAGAAGTTATGGAGTTAACACAGTTAGAAAGATAATTACTGTTCTTTTCCTCCACAGGCTGATATTCTCAAATCTAGAAGTAGAACTCAGATTTCAGCAAAATGAAATTTTATTACTTTATTATATAATTTACATTATTCACCAGTTTGAATGGAGTAAAAAAATGAACTGCATCCACCCGTATGAAAGTTTTCCCAAACCACATCCCAAAGATACTCAACTACAGATTGATGTGAGAGATTGGATGGTACTCACATTTTTCCAGAATCAATTCTATTCAAATATTTCAAATTTCAAAATTGCTTTCAAGTAAGTTATTCTTTTGGCTGTGGTATATATTGATTTACAGCGTTCTGTCAATTGCTACTGTACAGCAAACTGACCCAATTATACATACATATGCATTATTTTTCTCATATAGTTCTCCATCATGCTCTATCACAAGTGATTGGATATGGTTCCCTGTGCTATACAGCAGGACCTGCTTACCCATTCTAAACGTAATAATTTCCATCTACTAACCCCAAACTATGGTATATTTAAATCAATATTTTTTTGAAATCCTATTATCATTAGTTGGCAAGTGATACTACAATCAAATAAAGGTACAGTAGGGGGCCTCACTTACTCCACCAGGGCATCAGTGGCTTGCAACACCAGATTCTGATTATGCTTACACTTTGCTTGCCAGGCCCTCCTGAAAATGTCTTATTGTTTTACATCATCAGCACAGCCCCCAGCAAAGTTCCTTACAAATCTTTAAAGACCATTAAACTGATAGGCATTTACTCACCCCCCATCTCTATAAGAATCATGGAGCATAACTGACAAGAAAAACTACCTCTGTCTGTCTCCTTATCTCTTACTCACTTGTTCTCACTCATTTTTTCTCTTTAACCAAGAAGCTGCCATCTAAGCTTGATCCCATATGGTTCTGTTTGAGAAAAGAAGGGGAAAAAATTAAAATCAGGTCTCACTAATTAGAGGAAAATCACACGTAAATAATTGAAAGGTCTTTTCAAACTTACGGTTGGTATTTCTACCAAGGGCCCTAATTGACTGTTGGGTCTAAAGGGTTACGTGCTTTTTTTAAGCGACATGTCCTGGCCAAGTACTGGCTGGGACATGCTGTAAGTAGTTTTGGATCACCAGCAGCTCTTGCTATTTTAGTCTGCGTCACTGCTTGAAGTTGTAATTAATTTGCGTTATCCTAAAAATCAAAATTATGACAGTTCTGTCATTTGATAATAACTTACATTCAGTCTTATCAAGAAAGTCATGGAGCATTTAGCAGAAGGGCAAAGAAAATCTGTACAGGGCTGACAAGTGTCTCACGTAGAAGCAGACAGCAGAAGCCTCCAGAGGGCTTAGTGTGTCCTTGTAAGTAATTTGTGGAATATTACCTGCTTACTAATTAATTGTGTTCTTCATTTTAATTGTATTTTCTATCAGTGATAATGTGTGTTGCATTTGTTTTTGCTTTTAATATAAAAGATCGTTCACGGGCATTTTTAGCCAATGTCAGTTTTAGCTCATTCTTGTACAAATAATATCTACAAATGATATTATACAAATGATATTTGCACCTTATAGCACAGTAGTTCATTATTTCCTTCTATAAAATCAACATGATTTTTTAAAAAAAACTAGTACTGTTGTTAGATTTCTCTATTCCTCTTTTGCTCCTGATTTCTTTCCTCGTGTTCAGTTTTTCTTGTGGGTTTCTTACATTTCTTAACAGATTTTCTCATTCTTAAACCCATAAAAAGAAAAAAAGGTACAAAGAAAAGGGTCAAGAAATTAATAATGAGGAGTTCCCTCCTGGCTCAGTTGGTTAATGACCTGGTGTTGTTACTACTGTGGCTATAGCTACAGCTGTGGCACAGGTTCGATTCCTGGCCCAGGAACTTCTGTATGTTTCAGGTGTGGCCAAAAAAAATACAAATAAAATTAAAAAAAAATTAATAGTGAATGTGTGAGAGGTTGAAGTGTGATCTTTTTCTGATTTATCAGGTCATTCAAATTATGAATGTATAATATGTATACATAATGATCTTCAGTGTGCTGAAATATTTTTCTAAGATATCTCTGAAAATCACTCAAGAAACGTACCTTTAGTATGTATTCCTATTGGGTTGATCACAGGTTTCATAATAAATCATTTTTTAGGAAAACATTTACTTAGATTCATTAGCATTATAGGTGCATGATTAAAGGAAATGAAATGCAATTTAGAGTCCTGTATCTAAATATTAACTATAGTTCAGCAGATTGATTTCTAATCAATTATTTTCTTTGAACTTCAGATTCATCTATAAAATGAGGATAGTAAAAAAAGAATAATAATCTACTCTACAGAGTTGTTTTGTAATGAGGACCAAATAAGCACAAGAATATTAGTGTATTTTTACAAGTTTGTATAAAAACTTCCTCAAGAATTAGTATTCTAGTTTATAAAGAATACTTCTTGCTTAAGATGTTAAGGGGGGAAATAACTAAGCAAAGAGGGGGAGAAGTATGAACTAATTCCTTTTTATTTACTTACTGGTTTTTCATTGTTAATTTTTTCATATTTATTTTAGAAAAGTTGATAAGTAGGAATATGACTTTGTTATGCCTTTAGTGAGCAAGCAGCAGCTGTGAGGAAGTAATGAGTACTGAATTCAAAGGACTGTGTTGTTTTCCCATATTGATAACTCTGCAGAGTCAGAGGTCCTTGCACTGTCTTGCAGCTGTTTTTTCATCTATAAAATGGGAGCAGTAAGTGTAGAAAATCTAATCTCCCATCTATGCTGTTCCTGGATCTCCTGAACTACAGATGGGCAGCTCTACTAAGTGGCCAAGAGGATGAGGTTCTGCAGTGAGTGCCCCAATCTTTCTCCTCCCTGATCAGAGTCCAGAGGGAGCTGGGACAGGGCTCGTGGGTCAGGCACCACTGGGCACTTTTTTGCACCCTGAGACCTGATGCCTAGCGCGGTGCACTTCCTTAGGGCTGCAGGGCTGGGAGAAGAGGAAAGTTACTCACTGGCAACCCTCCTCTGTAGCATGGGGTACCCACTCTCCCAGAAACGTTTCAAGGCACAAAGGGACCTGTCAGCACCTGTTCTTTATACCTCGCAGGATGTCCTGAGACTGTTTGAGGTGATCCCCTGGATCATGGATTTGCAGCTCCTCCTTGCAAAGAAGTAGCCATAATAAAATAGAGGGTTTTGTTGTTGTTTTCATTTCAAGTTGTGGGTTTTGTTTTTTTCTTTTTCCTGCGGGAAAAATTGTTTACTTGCTTCTTGTTCCATGAATTTCTTTTCTTGGTAATGTGATTAGATTTGTGTTCCTAGGAAGGGAGAAGGGGGAGGGAGAGGAGTAAGGGAGAGAGGGAGGAGGGAAAGAAGAAAGGAAGGAAGGGAGAGAAGGAGGAAGGAGGGAAGGAAGGAAGGAGGGAAGGAAGGAAGGGAAAAGAAAAGAAAAGAAAACAGAAGAAAAAAAGAGTTGCACCGATATAATATGTACATAATATGCTCTAAATGAGAAGAAAATTCTGCAGTTTTTCTATGGATTCGTATTAAACATACTTTAAAACCAGCTGTTTCTTTCTCCAAAGTGAATTTCCATGTAATATTAACTTCATTTTTTTAAAAAACTTCACATATCTGAAAGCAATACTTTTTAGATGAACACATATTTCTCCTTTAGAAAATTAATAAAACTCTATTAATTAAAATTTGATATATTTTAGAAGTAAAAATATTGTTCTAAAATATACCTTTGAATTAATACTCCTTCAAAATACTCTCCGGAATATAAGGAGTCCATAGATAACAGGGAAAAAAGAAAAAAGCTGAAACGTTGTGGATTTAAAATTTTAGCGAGCATTTTAATTCTTACTCCCTCGAGTCCACTGCTTTGTTTTCTAAATACTTGATTTAGATTTGTAATATGGGTTAGTATGGGTTGCCTAGACATTAGCTAAATGTTAGTTATGTTCTATTTTTTTTTCATGGTGTGTCCCATAAAGGAACGTCTTGAATATTAAGTAAACATTTTTTAAAACGCTCTATCATTAAAAATATATCAGCTAAATTTTTCAATAATTTCCTTTTTAAGAGTGTGATCCATGCTTCAAAATTCAATTTTCCTTTCACTCTATGTTCCATGTGTATTTCCTTCAAATCGCATTGCCTTGTTCGCTTTCTCTCAAGCATACCTACAATAAAGCCATCTGTTGTCCAAGGGTTATTCCTACATGAATCATGCTCTGTCAAAAATTTTGAGGTTTATAAATGTTCAGTTAATTGAGCAGTCTGACCTGCTGAATACTTGTAAGTGCTTTATAATATCTTTCAACACTTCAAAACTTTGGCCCACTTAAAACTCCAGAATCCCAGAGCAAATGGGACAAGCTATTCACATGGATTCTTGCTGATAAAACTGAAAACGTGCTTATGAATTTCTCAGAATTGAGAATAAAGTAAGTGCAGTTCTACTCTTCTGTGTTTATTTTTCAACTGTGTCTATGTTAGGCCATAGCAAGTGGTTTGGAAAACTTAACCAATCAGCCAATTATTTTGACTGCTTCATGTTAAACACTAATTCGTCCTTTTTTTTTTTTTTTCTTTCCTTACCAAATGGATGTTTTGGCCTCATGAATGCTTATAGTTTTTAAGAAAGAGGTCAGTCTCTCTCTCTGTCTCTCCCTCCTCTAACTCCTTTTTTTCTCATAGCGATGAGATACTTAAAATGACTGTACAAATAAATAATTATAACTTACACATCAGCTCAAGCCACCCACTCCAAATGTCTTTCTAAGATATCTGAGCATTCCTGGGGGACATATTTTCATGGTCTCTTCTGGCCTCAAGGTCCAGATTTCACAGGATTCTGAGTCTCACTCCTGTAACAGTATCATCCTTTCTGCTCTGCATCAATTCGAACATGGCGCCCTTCGTTCTTTCAAAAAAAAAAAAAAAAAAGAAGAAAGCAAATCTGCTCACACAAATGAGATCTTTCCATGTAGCTTATTAAGAAAACCAAGGCAGCTTACATAGCAACCACACAATTTGACATATTGGTGATTTCTCGACTTAAAATTATGTTGACCCCCAGTCATGTATCACATGACCTGGACACCATCTCCTCTTTTTTAAGCTAAATCCACTTTTCTCTAACCAACCCCAATCCCAGCTCTGATATTCAGGGCACGTATAAAGACTCAGCGTACTTCTAACCACCAACTTCAAATTTTTTCTAATCCTCTGTCCTATGCTCATCTCTACAAGGGGAAGTGAGGAGTATAGAAAAGTTTTACTCTACTGTTAGGGAATATTCACACCCAACACACACACACACACACACACACACACACACTCACAACACAAGTGCGTGCCACCCACCCCACACTCACATACCAGAACAGGCAGATGTATCTAGACTCAGTTTGGGTTTTAAGCAAAAATTGCCCTTGAATGCGTTTATATCAATGTTTAAAAGCTCTTGCTTATTATAGATGTACAGTATTTCAGTGGAAACTTGTTCTCCAAGGTGGCCATTGCCTATCTCCCAGTCCTTGTCTTATATCAAGCCACTCTTGCTTTCTTTCTGGTGTTTGACATGCAAAATCATTCTTTCTATAGGACTTTTGCCTTCCTATCTCCGTAACTCTCAGCATAACTGATCTACTCTCATAATGCAGGTTTTAGTCCAAATTTCTCCCTTTTAGCAGGGACCGTCAAATCCACAAAGTCTTCTCACCGCATAGTCACACCATCCTATTGTCTATAATAGCCACTTTTATTTCTTTAAGATAAATTATAACACTCAGAGGTTATCTTTATTTTTTTGTTTTTTATTTTATTTTTTGCTTTTTAGGGCCGCACCCATGGCATATGGAAATTCCCAGACTAGGGTTCAAATTGGAGCTACAGCTGCTAGCCTGTTACACCATAGTCACAGCAATGCCAGGTCCGAGACATGTCTGCGACCTGCACTTCAGTTCATGGCAATGCCGGATCCCCGACCCACTGCGCAAAGCCAGAGATCAAACCTGCATCCTCAAGGAAACTAGTCAGATTCGTTTCTGCTGTGCCACAACAGGAACTCTGAGGTTATCTTTATTTTTAATTTAAAAATTATCAGTCATCTATTCTTGAGGACAGTGTTATTTTTATATTGTTTACCGGTCTATATCAAGGAACAAGAAGTGTGGGTGACAGTGTTTAATATATTTTTAAAAAATAAGTACTTGTAGGAGTTCCCATCATGGTGAAGCGGTTAACGAAACCGACTAGTATCCATGAGGAGGAGGGTTCGATCCCTGGCCTTGCTCAGTGGGTTGGGGATCTGGAGTTGCTGAGAGCTGTGCTGTAGGCTGCAGACATGGGTTAGATCCTTCATTGCTGTGTCTGTGGTATAGGCTGGCAGCAACAGCTCTGATTCAAACCTATCCTGAGGAACTTCATATGCTGTGGGTGCGACCCCCCCAAAAAAAGTAATTGTGTCTATTGTTAAAAATAAAAAACATTATTAATTTGTTTAATAACTTTAAAAAGTATAACTTATCTGATGTGTTTTAAAGGATACATCATATTATCTGTCCCCTAATAGTTAACATGATTTCAATAATAATTATAATTATTATTATAACCAGGATTTCCTGAGTTGACTTGATGGCAAATACCCTCATTTATTATGTTCATATTTAGAATTCAATGTTCAGAAGAAATAGTATTAGCCTGGGAATTAAAACAGCCTAGTTAAAGATTAGCATCATGGAATTCTAACCCAATCCTCTCATTTAACATTTGTGGCATCTGAGACATGGAAAAACTATCTTGCCCAATATTAATGGCAAATTTAAGTCTGGAATTCAGGTTTCTTGAGTCTCAAATGACTAATTTTCCCCCTAAACCCAGAACCCAGTACTAATCTAAGAGTAATCAGTTACTTCATGTTTTCATTTCTAGAATAAGCAGGTGAAATTAGATGATCTCTCAGCATTTGCAGTTCAATTACTCTCTTTCTTCCTTCCCCTCTCTTCATCAATTATTCCACAACTTGACTGGAAGCAGTCTCCTTACAGTCTCATTCATACTGTCAAGATCTTATTCAATGATATCTTGCGTCTCTAACAGCTCTAAAAGTCTATTGCTCAGATATACTGGTGCATCTGACTGGCTGCAGACAATATGCAGCACAGCAGAACATACGACTACTGAATCTACACAAGTAGAAAAATAGAGATACTTGACTGTTTGCAAGCACTTCTTTCAAGGGCTTTCTGAGTACTGAAGAATAAAGCACAGCCAATCAAATGCAATAGAATAACTACCATCGAACCAAAGTTAAAGTTGCAATTAATATCGACCAAGGTTAAAATTAAAGCACCTTAAGATGTAAGTGTTAGGACTTTTTGATAACCAGTGTATTTGATTTCAAATTAAATTGCTTTGTTCATCACGGGGGGAAGGCATCCTATTAGTTTTTGCTTTCAGATGAAGCAGATCACCTGTGAACATATGTATATGAATATTATAGACTAGGAAGGAATCTCATCTACTAATGTAAAAGCCCTTGGATAAATCGAATTTAGTCTACCTTAAGTAGATTGTTGTCCAGTCTATTTTAATGCCTCACGAATTTACAAAATCTACCAGATTATTTCAAAATTTCCTACAGTCTGGTGAAATCATTTTTTTTCCCAAGAAGGAAACTGGATTGAAGTTAATTTCTTAAACTATTATGTAAATTCGGAGCCTTTAAATTTTCTTATATTTTAGAACTTTCAGACACATTAAGGAATTTAACATTTTTTAGTGTGCTATTTTCATGCCTAAAGAGGAGTTTCCTAACAATGGCTGTGAGGAAAGAGAGATAGGTTTGTCCCCTCTGTTGTTCTGCAGTGTCTAGAACATTTGGCTTAATCAGCCTTGGTCTAACCACTGGAAAATAGTAAAGAGGTGAATACAGAAAGTAGTGGAATGGAATAACATGTTGGGGCAAAAAACCTGAGGTATATTTCTGAGGAAAATAAAACAATTAAAGGTTTACTGTGTTTATATTATATAATAGTCGATGTTCATCTAGGATCCATTTCCTGGAACATTCAAGGGAATCTATACCATATCCCAAAACTGAATGTAAAATTGTGACTGTGCATTATTTTGGAGGCAAGAGACAACCCATAATTTACACCATATTTGCAAAAGGGGTCTGTGACCCAAAAGAAGGCTAAGATTGGCAATGTCAACAGGTTACCAGAGAACAAGCGTCATAAAGATGGAGAAGTGTTACTATATTTAACATCTTTCCTCTCCCATCTCCAATTGTATTTAACATTTTTCATTCTCACAAATCATATTCAGCCTATGTCCATACAGCTGAAATAGATGAGGATAATTCCATGAAGATTTAGGGAAGAATGCTTAGGATGAGTGAATAATAAGAAAGTAAATTGTATTAGAAAAGAAAACAAAAGTAAGTTTTGGCTAAATGGTGAAATAATTTTTTTTTTACATGTAGAAATCTTTAATGTAAGGATATAAATAAAGCAACTGTTTTTCATCCCCTATTAATTTGTTTTCATTGGTAACAACAGCCAGTATTTACTGAGAACTTAACATGTACTTTTAATAGTGCCTAAGCATATATTTTTACATTGGGTTCTCACAACAAACCAATGGAAGAAGGAAATTTGTCCCTTAATTTTTCAGACAAAGAAACTGTAATCATTTTGGCAGATCAGGAAAGACTTGCAAAAAAAAATGACGTGTCGCTGAATTTCCAAAAATTAGTGTGTACATTCTGGGAGGGATGTGGAGTTCAGGATGGAAGGGAGTGAACAGAAGGTCTGGGGAAGGAGCAGAGTGGGAAGAGTGACAGCAAAGTTAGATGTCATTTAAGTATGGAGAATCTTATCTTGAGTGAGATTTGAACATAGGAAGAGATTAATGAGGAAGTCTTTGAAATTTTATCTTCTGAAACATGTCATAGCAAAGAGTTACACTGAGTCAGGACGAATTCCTACACAAAAGCTGAGGAATGGATAAGATGTTGTGAATTTTTTTCTCAAGTTTCTTCCATCTTTGATTCTTTGAAAAGTTAAAATTTAAGTCTCCTTAAGCAAAATGAGTATTCAGAATTTGTAAATAGGTCAGGAAGATTAGACTATCTTAAGAAACTCCTTTTCATTGTTTTGTAAGAAATCTTATCAACCTTTCCAGGGCAAGGAGACATGGAAAGGAAATGTGTTGACCATGAAGACCCTAAGTAGAGGATATCATGATCCTGTCTCCCTCAAAAGAGCAACAACCACCTTTAAAATATGAAATAAGCCCATGGGTAGATATGAGAACTCATTAAAAATATATTGCAAAGAACACAGAAATTTCACTTCTGGGTATGTACCCAAAAGATTTGAAAGAAGGGGCTTGAATAGGTTATTTGCACACCCATGTTTATAATAGCATTATTTACAACTGACAGAGTCTGAGGCAACCCAAGTGGCCACTGATGGATGAATGAGTAAACAAATGTGATATATACATACACTGGGACATGATTCAGCCTTAAAAAAGAATGACAATTCTGGCACATGCTACAACCCAAGGAACCCTGAAGATATCATGCTAAGTAAAATCAGCCAGCCACAAAAGGACACATTTTGTATGATTCCACTTATAAGAGGTTTCTAGATTAGTCAAATTCACTGAGGCAGAAAGCAGAATGTACTCTCTGGTACTAGCAGCAGTGTGTAATGAGGAATCATTGTTTAATTGGTACAGAGTTTCAGTGTAGGAAGATAAAAATGGCTTTGGACTGGATGGTGGTGATGGTTGTACAACACTGTGAATGTATTGAATGTCACTGAACTGTAACACATGAAGTGATTAAAATGGTAAATTTTATATTATGCATAATTTATTTATCTACTTGCCAATGAGGACAGAGCTTAAATTAATTTATCTGATATTCTTAATGCAGATTTCCATTTCCAGTCTTTAAATACATATATTCAATTAAATTCTTTCCTGGATAAGGCTGAGTTAAAAATTACACATTTGTAAAACATATAGGTAAGAGATTTACATATGTGAGATTGATATAAATGTTTTGTCTTAAATTCCTGTATGTTGTATACCTTAATTTAAATATGCTTAAACTACTATATGGTTAGCATTATATATTTTTTGGTTATTTATTGAGTAGAGTCAACTTAGAATTTCATTATCCAAATTGAAAATGTTGTTTGACATGGTTGATGACTAGTGGCTTATGTGGTAGGAAAATATTTTACCAGGAACTCTTGGCTAGGAAAGCCAATAAGATGTATTATCAACACTTCAAAATGGTGGCATATTCACAGAGCGCACAGTCTAATAGATGGCTAACAATTTGACAAATACAATTTTTTAAAAATTAAATACACTGGAATGTCTCTATAATGTTTTCCAGGGATATGAGTTTTTTTTTTTTTCAGTGTTACATGATCCTCTTTGGGCCCTTAGCCAGCCTTTTAAAAAATGAACATTAGCGGCAGGAAAATGTTAAATGAAGGCATATTGTGATGAATTTCACTGTCTAGTATTTATTTTAAAGGGTTTAACTTAATATACAACAGAGTGAAACTTTGCTTTCTCATACATAATGTATTAATAATTTTAGTCTCTTAGAAAACATTGCCAGTGAATTACGGTGAATAACACATCCATATATACTTAGAGCTAAGATTTTTTCAGTTAAGTTTATTTTTTCATTGCTGCCTTGAATGGATATTTTAAACTTAAATGGGTTCCATTTCTCCTAAAATAAAGCATCTTTAGAGGAGAAATTTTAAGGGAATAGATGAAATTTCATTACCATGCACGTGGTCACACCTTGTCAGAATTTAGGTCCTAAATTTCACTGTGGTATTGGTATTTGCACACATTTAAAGTGACATTACTTGGCAAAAGAACAAGTATAGAGTTTGAGTTAGTGGTGCACATGGTGATGACTAACCACGTAGTACAAGGTTAAAACAATTTTTAAAATCACTTGTTAATGTGATAAGACCAGGCTTGTGTTTTTCCTAACCTCATTTTCAGTTGGCCTTTTTGTTCAGACAATCGGGGAATAAATGTTTGCAGCTGACAAACGTATTCTTTACTCAAACAGAAAGGACAGAGAGGTGGAGTTCCTGTCATGGCTCAGCAGTAACAAACCTGACTGGTATCCATGAGGGTGCAGGTTCCATCCCTGGCCTCAATCAATGGGTTACAGATTAGGCGCGAACTGCGGTGTGGATCACAGACGCAGCTTGGATCTGGTGTTTCTGTGGCTATGGTGTAGGCTGGCAGCTGCAGCTCTGATTTGAGCCCTAGCCTGGACACTTCCATACATGAATGCGGTCCTAAAAAAGCAGAAAAAAAAAGATAGGAAGGTGAAATGTTAACTGGAAAAGAGTGATTCACACCTTTCACACCTTTGTGGATGTAAATCCCCTTTTTTAAAATTGAGTAGTGCTTTTAGTTTAAGTGTCCCCTCGTTTGACTCTAATCCAAAGATCCATCTACATGAATGAACTAATGGAGTTAAACTTGTGAGGAAAATATATTTCTGAAAAAATTCTGTTCTAGAGGATAATTTACTGAGTATAAATTATCTCAGAATCTCTCCTCCTTCTATTACTTTTCCTCTCTCAACTCATCACCCCACAAAAAGAATATGAGAAACTAAATAAATTCCACCAAATGCTTAGACTTTACCTTCCTTATTATTCTTATTCTACAGAGATGTTCTCCACAATTTATGAGTCTTTTGGATACAGAATTTAGTAACTATTTAACATCATCCATGTTGATGTTTCCTAAATTTTTACACACTGGCATTGTCCATAACCCTTATAGACTGTTTAATAAACTTTCAGAGTTTGTTTTGATCACTTAAAATATTAAAGTGTTCCCATTGTGGTTCAGTGGGTTAAGGACCTAATGTTGCCTTTGTGCGTTTGATCCCTGGCCTCACTCAGTGGGTTAAGGATCTGGCATTGCTGCAAGCTATGGTCTAGGTCACAGCTGCAGCTCAGATTCGACTCCCAGCCCAGGAACTTCCACATGCTGCAGATCCACCATAAAGAAAAAAAAAAAAATTAATCTTGCCATGGTTATGGTCACTGGTGCTATACAATATATCTGATCATGTCTCCTGTTCTTCACCTCTTTTTCCCTCCCTCTTATCCTTCCTCCTTTCCATCCTCCTAATACAAAGCAAACTCAAACCTTCATTCACTGCTCTGCCCTCACAGGAGCTGTTCTCTGTTGGCTCTCATGAAGCCTGGCCCTGTGCCTGCAGAGTCCAGACCACGGCCAAGCAAGCCATAGAAACCTCACACATATTTATCCCCTCCCTCAATATTTGGAACCTGTCTCTCAAATGTCACCTTCTTCTCCACCATCGCAATCAAATAACTGCCACAGCTACACAAAATGACTGTGTTCTAGTAGGGCTTCATCTGCATAGGCTCAGGAGAACAGGTGAGGCTTATACTTTTCCATGTTCTCAAGAGTGACAGTTCTTCACCACTTGTTGCACAATGTTTCAAAAGTCTCTATCACAAATTTTATCCATAATTACAGTGCCTAACAGTGGGAAAACAATTCTCTTAGCAATTACTTTGTTGCTATCAGAATAGGAAATACATAATTCTTTTTAAAAAGTTTTTTTAGATATGTCACATATAAAATCCACCCTTTTAGAGTGTACAATTCAGTAGTCTTTAATATATTCATAAAATTCTGCAACCATTATCATTATCTATTTCCAAAGCATTTTCAGCACCCAAAAGAGAAATCCTATACTCAGCAGGCACTCCCCATCATTTTGTCCCCTCAGCCCCTGGAAACCATTAATATAATATTTTTGTCTCTACAGATTTGCCTATTTAAGACCTTTCATATAAATGGAACCATAAAATAGGCAATCCTTGTGACTGGCTTCTATTTAACATGATGTTGTCAAGGTCCATCTGTGTCAGAGCATTTATTGATACTTGATTACTTTTTATTGCTAATATTCCATTGTGTGGATATATCACATTATTTATCTGCTCACCAGTTGAAGGTTATTTGGGCTGTTTCCACTTTTTGACTATTGTGAATAATGCTGCTATCAACATGCATGTAGAAGTTTTATGCAGACATATGTTTTCATTTTTCTTGGGTATCAGTCTAGGATTTACATTGTTTGGGAGAAACTACCAGGCTATTTTCCAAAGAAGCTACAGAATTTTACATTCCCAATATAGTGGAAGGGTTCCAATTTCTCTGCTTCTTGGCCAATTCTTATTTTCTGCCTTTTTGATTACAGCCATCCTAGTAGGTATGAAGTGGTATCTCATTCACTGCAGCTTTGATTTGCATTTTTCTTTTTCTTCCTTCTTTTTCTTTTTGCTTTTTAGGGCCACACCTGCAGCACATGAAAGTTCCCAGGCTAGGGGTCTAATCAGAGCTGCAGCTGCCAGCCTAGGCCATAGACACAACAACACGGGATCCAAGCTCACCGCACATGGCATCCTTAACCCACTGAGCGAGGCCAGGGATTGAACCTGCATAATCATGGATACTGGTTAGGTTCATTACTGCTGAGACAATGGGAACTCCCTGATTTCCATTTTTCAGCTATTGATGTTAAGCATCTTTTCTTGTGCTTATTGGCTCTTTGTGTATCTTCTTTGGGTAGCTGTCTCTTCATATTCTTTGCCTATTTTTCGTTTTGTTTTGTTTCTATTTTTTTATTTTTTATTAAAGTACAGTTGATTTACAATGTTCCTTCCATTTCCACTGTATAGTAAAGTGACTCAGCCACCTATGCACACCCATTTTTTTTCCTGATTTTGCATCAGGTTCTTTGTCTATTTTTAATTGGCTTTTTTCAAATTACTGTGTTGTAACAGTTAGTCAGTATATTCTATATACAAATTCCTTACTAGATATATGATTTGAAGATTATCTTCCAACCTGTTTGTAGTTTTTTCATTTTCTTGATGATGTCCTTTGAAAGAAAAAAATTTTTAATTTTGATGATGTCCAATTTGTCTTTTGTTAGCCTACTGTCATTGCTTGGGTTTTCAGCATTAGTATGTAAGAAACAATTGACAAATTCGTAGTCACAAAGATTTACACTTTTGTTTTCTTCTAAGAGTTTTATAGTTTTAGGTCTTGCATTTGGATCTCTCGTCAATTTTGAGTTAATTTTTGTGTATGTTGTAAGTTAGGGATATAAATTCCTCCTTTTGTATGAGGTTTCTAGTTGTCCTAACACTACTTGTTGAAAAGACTCTTCTTCCCTTATTGAAATGTCTCAGCACCTAAGCTGAAAATCAACTGATCATAAAGGGGGTCTATTTCTTGACTCTCAATTCTATTTTATTAGTCTTAATGTCTGTATTTATGCTGATACCACCTTGTCACGATTATGACATATTCATAATAAGTTATCAGACCAGGAAGAGTAAGTCCTGCAGCGTTGTTTTGTTTTTTAAGACTTTTTTTTGGCTGTTTTGGGTCAGTTGCCTTTCATATAAATTTTAATATCATCTTGTCAATGTCTGGAACAACAACAACAACAACAAAACAGCAATAATTTTCATAGGAATTATATTGAACCTGTAGATCAACTTGGGGACATTATAATCTTAACAATATTAAATATTTTAATCTATGAATATGGGTGTCTTTCCATTTTTTGTCTTTAGTCTCTTTCAGTGACATTTTCCGGTTTTCACAGTTAAGTGATTTTCATTAAATTTATACTTAAGTATTTTATTTTTATTCTACTGTATATAGAATTATTATCTTAATTTCACTTTTGGTTTGCTCATTCCTACTTAATAGAAATGCAGCTGGATTTTGTATATGCTCTTGTCCTGAAACCTTGCTGAAATTGATTATTAGTTCTAATCATTTTTAGTATCATCTTCATGAATTTCTCCATATAAGATCATGTCATCTCCAAATAGAGATGGTTCTACTTTTTTCCAAACTGAGTGCCTTTTATTTCATTTCTTGCCTAACTGCCCTGACTAGAACTTCCAATACAACACTGAATAACGGTAGCATCTTAAAGCCTCCCTACCTTCAGCTCTGTCTCTGACTACAACAAAACTAATCTCTACACTACACTCAATCATTCAGCAAATACAGAATTTTTCAGTAAACATTGAGTGTACACAATGTATAAGGCACAGTTTTAGAGGTCATTTTCTAGTTGACAGTGGTCATTATAAAAGACAAATCTAACCATATCAATCTTCCATTTAAAACTCTGTAGTGATGGTGCCTTATTTTTATTAAAAAAGAACTAACATCTTAACAGAGCTTACCAGATCCTGCCTTTCCTAGCATGAGTGTAAACCTCCAGCTTCTTTTCCTGCTCCTTCCCTCTTGAACACTCTTATCTAGGCAAACTCAACTGATCTTAGATTTTCAAAATTTCAGTACAGTCGATTGTTCCTGTTTGCAGATTATTTGCAAATTAATTATTTGCAAATTATTATGTATTTGCAAATTCACCAATTGGCTAACATTTATGTGTAGCCCTAAAACCAGTACTCACAGGCTTGTTCTTTCCTCTATTTATGTGATATTTTTCACGTTTTTGTGTTTTTCTTGGTGACTTTGCTGTTTAAAATGGCCCTCAAGTACTGTCTAGTGTTTCTATGTGCAAGAAGGATGTGAGGTGCTTTTATGGAGAAGATTTAGATGTTAGATAAGCTTTACTTAGGTATGAATTATAGTACTGTTGGCCAAATTCAGTGTTAATGAATTAACTATATACTAGATAAAGCATCTTTAAATAGAAACACACATAAAACAAGGTTACGTACTTTTTCACTAGATGAAAATATTGTGACTAGAGACTTCTAAGAGCCTAAGATTGTATTTCCCATGGGGGCAATGATTCGGTATTTGCTAATATAGTTTCTGAAGAGAGCTTTTGGAGCCTTATTACTATGAATAGCAAGAATCCTCTGTATGAAAAATGATAATAATACAAACATAATATTTACATAATAGAAAAATAGCAAAAATTTGCTAGGTGTCAACCATGTTCTCAGCACTGTGCTAAATAATTTATAGACATTAACTTGTTAATTCCCACTATTTTATTTAATTCATGAAATAGGTATTATATTGACTCCATTCTTCAGATGAGATAACTGAGGTTTTAGGAATATTAACGTTTCTTTCCATGAAGCTTGGATTCTTTTCCCCTGGTAGACTGAACTCAGAGCCTGGGTTATTAAAGGTGTTTCTTGAATGATAAATTACCTTGTTGCAGTCTATTCCAATTGAATTAAGTACAGTCTTTAATATATTTCTTGGTTTTCATTTTGTACTTTAATATACTAATAAGATGTAATTTACTATAACTACCTTTGATCCAGTTTAACCATTGGCATGTTTAAAGTCCCTGTGTTCGATCTGTGCCATTTTAGAAGTCTTGAATTGTTTCTCCTTCTAGAATATGTGAAGAATAACTCCTTTGGGGGAACAATGATCATTAAGTATCTGAGTTCCTGGTGACATTGAAAGTGGCAGATTTTTGCAAGATAGGTTTTTTCTATCTGTAACTTAGGAGAAATTTAAGGTCCCTAATGATCTCTCTCTCTCTCTCTCTTTTTAGGAAAACACAACCATTATTATTAAATTTCAGGGAAACAGAAAATTCATGGCAAATGTTAATTTTTAATAATTTCTATTACTCTAAAATTTTGAAACAAATGACATAACGAAGAATTATTTTAATTTTATTGGTAAAGAAAACAAGAAGGGTTAGGAACTTCTCAAGCCAATGACTATAGACACAAATGAAACTATTTTTTTTTTTTTCCTTTTAGGTCTGCACCTGCAGCATACGGTGGAAGTTCACAGGCTAGGGGTCAAATTGGAGGTATAGCCGCTGGCCTGCACCACAGCCACAGCAACACAGGATCTGAGCCGCGTCTGCAAACTACACCACAGCTCACAGCAACATTGGATCCTTAACCCACTGAGCAAGGCCAGGGATCAAACCTGCATCCTCATGGATCCTATTTGGGTTCATTAACTGCTGAGTCACAAGGGAACTCCCCAAACTTAAGTATTCTTTTGAGTCCAGATTTAAACGTCATTCTTCCCCGGTCATATTCATGTGACCTATCACATATGGCGTCATTAAAAGAGAAAAACAGTATTCAGCTAACACTGAAATCACTCACTATCTAGAAGCCTTCTGTGATTTGTGCTCAAGATGAGGGTTACCTAAAGAAGAGGATTATGACAAGCTCAAAAGGAAAATGTCTTGATGGCCAGTAAAAAACAAACAAAACATACACAACTTTCAAAGCATAATTTTCTGCCTCACTTAGAATTCTGTCCCAGAACTCTGTTAATTACAATTGCAGATACTGTAGAGTTTCCTATGGTGGGGAGAGGATCCCAAAAGAATGCTTCTAAGAAGATTTAGGGCCAAGCCAGCCTAAGAGAGGTGGGCCACCCCTTTCCCAAAGAATATGAAATTCTCCAATTTCAGCTGATCACTTCCCAAGTTCAAAACAACCTTTTGATTTAAGGATATATGTTTCTATTTCAAACACTGAGAAGCCAGCTATCTTCTTTTTAAAAAGGGGAAAATTGGCTGTAGGGAGGCAAAAAGAACCACAGGATCAAAACCCTAAGGAGACTGCAGCAAAAGCAAAGTCATCAGTGCTAAGAGATAGCCAGGAGGGAAGATGTTAGAAATCTCTTTAACTCAACTTTGCAGAGTTTCGTTTGAGGCCGTCTCTGCTATACTTGACTAAAAGAAAGAAGGGAATCCACTGGATTGAAAACTGCTATGGGGGAGATCCCATAATGGTGCAGAGGAAATGAATCCGACTAGGAACCATGAGGTTGCAAGTTTGATCCCTGGCCTCGCTCAGTGGTAACGATACAGCATTGCTGTGGTTGTGGTGTAGGTTGCAGACATGGCTGGATCTGGTGTTGCTGTGGCTGTGGTGTAGGCCGGCAGGTGTAGCTCTGACTAGACCCCTAGCCTGGGAATCTCCCTATGCTGTAGGAGTGGTCAAAAAAAAAAGAAGGAAGAAGAAGAAAGAAGGAAAACTGCTATGGGAACTGTGGTCTTTGCTGCAACCCAAGAGGGTAAGAGTTCCCAGAAAAATGAGTGAAAACAAGTGACTACTGCGTGTTCTCCCCATAGAAAGAGTGCTGCTTTAACACATGGACAAAAATAAATACCATGAAGAGTTCCATTTCAAAGGGCTCAAAGCTGGCATGGTAATACTGTTAAACATACAGGGAAAAGTAAACGTTTTAAACTGGTATTAGAAACATTTTCAATAGAATTTAAAGTGCAGGATATTTTATACTGCTTTATTTATTTCTCAAGTCTGCCATATTTCTGAACTCATCAGAAGCATTCCTAAAGAACATATTCTATTTTGGGTTCATGCCATCTCTTTTATTTAAAAATTTGTGATTTATATTTTAGTTATAATTTCAAATTCCTTGAGGCATTCATGCTTGGGACTATCTCTAGCTCATAGTCTTGTAGGTTTAAAAGAAGTACTTAAATAGTGGCATATGGCAGAGATTCATTAAGTATTTATGAAAAAAGTGAATGAATACATGTAGAAAAATCTTTTCTTTCAATAAAATTATCTCTTGAGGAGTTCCCTTTGTGACTCAGCAGGTTAAGAATCATACTAGTATCCATAAGAATTTGGGTTCAACCCTTGGTCTTGCTTAGTGGGTTAAGGATACTGCATTGCCACAGGCTGTGGGCATAGGTCACAGAGGTGGCTTGGAAATAGCATTGCAGTGGCTGTGGTGTAGGCAGGCAGCTGCAGCTCCAAATGGACCCTAGCCTGGTAACTTCCGTATGCTGCAAGTGTGGCCCTAAAAATATATATATATTTCTTGAATAACAGTATTACTTGAAGCCCTTGTATTTACAATTTTGAGCTGCTGCATTGGATTATGTATAAAATGATATAGTCTTATTGGTAAACCTTCACGAGCTGAATGACTAGTCTGTATGGATTTAATCCTACTCCTTTCCCCCCATTCCCAGCCCCTCTCCTAGTGAATTGCTAATGAAGAACTAAGAAGGAAATACTGCATAAGACCATCAAGACTTACAAGGAGATGGGCATCTGAATTATTAGGGGAAGTTTAATTAAACACTATGTCACTTGGAATAGCATAACTTTATTTTCGAGTCGGTCTAGCCCTGGGCAAATTACAAATAAGAGAACTTTGTTTTTAGGTCCTACCCTCTAGCTTTCCATTTTATATCCCAGCATCTCTTTCTCTCTTCCATTGCCTGCTTACACCTGTCCTGATTCAGATCCTTTAAGGGGTCCACTGTCTGCAAGCTGCCTCCCAGATTCAACTGCACTCACAATAGCCCTCCATCTGGACTTATATGAGTTGCCTGGTGCTCAGAACTCTTTCTTCCATCTTCTCATCCAATTCAGAACTTTGTTGACCTGAGTTCCATTCCGTCAAGGCTCCACAGCCTGCTTTTCAAAAAGATTGCCTACTGATCAAATAAACACAACATCACCAATGTGATACTCAGATTAACGCATTATGAAAGAAGTCTTCCCTCACTCCCTTTTAAAAATGATGTTAGGGGTTCCCGTTGTGGCACAGCAGAAAATAATACAACTAGTATCCGTGAGGTTCCATCCCTGGCCACGCTCAGTGCGTTAAGGATCCAGTACTGCTATAAGCTGTGGGTGTAGGCTGCAGACACGGCTCAGATACCGCATTTCTGTGGCTGTGGCATAGGCTGGCAGCCACAGCTCCGATCCAGCTCTAGCCTGGGAACTTGAATGCCATGGGTGCAGCCCTAAAAAGCAAAAAAAAAAAAAAAAAAAAAAAAAAAAAAAAAAAAAAAAAAAAAAAAAAAAAAAAAAAAAAAAAAAAAAAAAAAAAAAAAAAAAAAAAAAAAAAAAAAAGAAAGAAAAAGGAAAAAAGATTGTATTAAAGAAATAACTTACATTCAGAAAAAGTACATTAGTCATAAGTATGCAGCTCAATGACAGTGGCCACACATGTAACCAGCACTTAGCTCAAATGTTACCATCAGCCACAAAGCCCTTTACCAACTACTGTATCCCTAAGAGTCTGCTCTAGTCTAACTTCCAAAGGCATAAATTTTGTCCATTTAATAATTTCTTGAATTATGCTATTTGCATCTGGCTTCTTTCACTCAACATTATGTCTATGAACTTGTCCACATTGTTGCATGTTAATCATTCTAATTATGTATATAATATACCATTATATATATATAATATTCCATTATGTGAATATGTCAACGTTTATTTATTCATTCTATTGTCTGTTGACATTTGGACAGTTTCTAGTTTGGGATACCATAAGTAGTGTCATGAATATTTACATATTTTTTGTTTGTGATTTTGTTTTGGTTTTTGGCCAACATAACTTTGCGTTTCTTTTTCTATCTTTTTCTTTTTTTTGCTTTTATTCTAATTTAAAAGTGAACAAAATTAACAACAAAGTTTTGCCTTACACAAAGACACAGCAAAATCCAAGCTGTTTTGACCACATACAGCTCACAGCAACACTGGACCCTTAGCCCACTGAACGAGCCTAGAATGGGACCCATATCCTCATGGATACTAGTCGGGTTCATAATCCTCTGAGCCACAATAGGAACTCCGAATCTTGGGTTTCTGGTGGATATATACCTAGGAGTTGAATTGCTGGGTCACAGACTACACATATGTTCACTTTTGGTAGACACAAAAGTTTTCCAAAATGGTTAACCAACATAGCAGAGTGTTAAGAGTTTAGTTTTTTCTGAATCCTTAACACTTGGTATTGTTTGCCTTTTTCTTATAGTGATTTTTGTGTGTATATAATGTCTCACCATAATATTAATTTGCATTATGTTAATGACAATGAAATTGAGCATCTTTTCATGTGCTTGTTGGTTTTCTGTATGCCTTCTTTTGTGAAGTACATATTAAAGAGGTTTGTCTGGTTTTCTATGATGGTGTTTTTCTTGCTGACTTAAAGGCATAATCGTATTTGGGAAAGAAACTCTAGTTACAGGAGCATGGAGGTAAGCAAGGTATAGAAGGCCTGGGTAAGATATCTAGACATAGCATCGTTTCTGTTTGTCTTGGTTCTTAAGTGTTCTTCTAGGTAACACAGGAACAGAACTCCCGCCTTTGTCATTTAGCCCATTTGCACCAATACTACTTAAAATATGGATGACATTTATCAGCCAAGTTACACATTTATGTTATTTTTTATCTTAAACTGGGGCTGAGAAAAATCTGGGTCGAAGTCAAGATTTTGTTGAGTTGACATCAGATTTCAAAACCCCCAATGGGGCAAAAATGCAGAGAACTAGAACTGAGGGCAGGATGGAATAAACATTCTAGCCTTAGCTGTTGTGTTTCTCAGCCATGGACGTCATTGTGGTAATGTTATCCCATGTGTATGGTCACCGTAACCAAAAAGCCCTGTGTGGCCACTGTAACCAAAAAGCCCAGCTTCACTGAAAGACACCAGTATTAATTAGCTCACAGCCTTTGAACCAGCCTGAGGAATGTTCCCATCAGTGCTCCTCCTAAAAGGATCCAAGCAGCAAAGCAGGGAATAACGATAATGTCAAATTACTAATGCTGTCAGCTGGGTTTTCCATTTTTTCTGAAATTTCTTACTTAGCCACAGACCTACTCTAAGTCCCTAGGTGTGGCAAGGACCTCTTAATTCAATTTGTTTAACTAATAACCCACCAGTCTGCTGGAAAGGCACTGCAGGAACGATGGTTAGTGGCAATTTCAGCTCAGCCTGATTTAGTTTAGTCTCAGATTCTATAAAACTGTGTATTTTTCCATTATTCCATATATATCGTAGCAAATAATTATCCTTTTTTTTTTTTGTCTTTTATCTAGAGCCACACCTGCGACATATGGAGGTTCCCAGGCTAGGGGTCTATAACAGGAGCTGTAGCTGCCGGCCTTCGCCACAGCCACAGCAACGTGGGATCCGAGCCACATCTGCAAGCTACACCATAGCTTATGGCAATGCTGGATCCTTAACCCACTGAGCAAGGGATCGAACCCGCAACCTCATGGTTCTTTGTCGGATTCATTAACCATTGAGCCACGACTGGAACTCCAAATAATTATCTTTTGTTTTGGTTATTATCTGTTTGCTTGTTTTTTCTCCTGATGGTATCAGCCAATCAATAGCTGATGATCATAGTGAGCTGGCTATCAGAACTGTTGGACAATGCATCTCCAGAATCTCATTAACCTGGATTTGAATCTCTATTGTGCTTCTGGCTTAGCAGAGTGCATTTGACTAAGGGACTTGACCTCTCTAAGTCCTTGTTTTCTCATCTTTAACATGGGCAAAAAACAGTATCTACCTTTTAGAGTCTTCAGGACTAAAGGAGATTATCCATATAATATATTAGGTAAGTACACAATAAATTTGGCTAATATTACTATGTATCTTACTACATCAAGAATACTATATACATCTTTAACATAAAATTTATCTGTAGTATTTTTTTTAAGTTTTATTGAAGTGTGCTTAATTTTCACAAGGCTGTGATAATTTCTACTGTACAACAAAGTGACCCAGTCATAAATATAAGTACATGTGTTCTCTCTCAGATTCTTTTCCCACGTAGCTTATCACAGCTGCACCCATGACATGCCGAAGTTCCCAGGCCAGGAATCAAACCTGTGTCACATCTTTGACCAGAGCCACAACAGTGACAATGCTGGATTCTTAAGCCGCTGAGCCATAAGGGAACTACTATCTGTAATATTTTTAACTTTGCTACTATTTTGGTAGTGATTCTTCTTTAACCGACTGCCCTTTACCCAATGATCTTTCTAGCATCCAAAATTAGGAAAAGTGACATTTTATTTCTACATTAGATTTAGAGAAATTAACCTATTTACCCCGTGGTTATCCTATTTTAAAAGTGAACATAATTAACAAGAAAACTTTGCCTTACGTAAGTTCCTAAATGGCATAAATGAAAACATGCTTTAAGTATTCAGACAGAAGAGACAGAGGCAACATTTTATCAAAAATACCGAAACTACCAGCTATAAAGTAAGTCACAGGAATGTAATATACAGCTCAAGGATTATAGTCAATATTTTATAATCACTTTATATCATGTGAAATCTATAAAATATCAAATCACTCTGTTATACACCTAAAACTAAGGTAAGATTGTAAGTCAACTATACACTTCAATTAAAAATATATCCAAGATGTAAACATAAATCATCTACGGCTCTCAGCTGAACAGGAAGTTGACTAAGTATATCTTTTGTTACTGACTTATCTCTTTTTTATTTTTTGCTTTTTTTCCTGGAGTCTGAGGCTTCCCTCCTGAACCTTTCTGGTTTCCATTTATTTCCACTGTAACACTTCTCCCAGACTTATGCTTCCCAGGCCACTCAAACACTGCATCTCCCTAGCCCACATCAAAACATATTTATTATGTGATACAGTCAAAATGTGACCCATTGGCTATTACACTGAAAAAGAAAAGTCCCACTAAGATAAACTTAAAAACATTATGGGACTACCTGGCCAAAGAACATCCATGTGAATAGGCAAATTTTGGTTTAAATCAAAAGAATTAATTCTTAATGGTGGAATGCTGGAAATCCTTTACAGAGCTGTGGGTGAGACATTTGGAAGAAAAGAAATTTTCTTAATAGATAAATCCGTCAACCTTTCAATGTCTATACAGCACCTTGGGCAATCCCTATCTTGATTAAACACATTCACTTATGTGTATACATTTGTATGGGTTTAATTGACCTTTCCCAATACATTTTTTTTTTTTTACTACATATTAATATGTCCACTAATGTACTTCATATCTTCCCTCCTCCCATCACTTGAAAGTTGTTACAGGACACCATCTGAATAACGGCCATATTCACACACCCATGATAAGCAGGACCTGAAAAGTAATTACCCTGGATTAGCACAGGTTCTCTGATGCTAATTTAGCATCCAGATCCATGCATGCAGTTGCTCCCTGACCCTCAGTTACTCTTCACAGAAAACATGCAGAAATCTGAGTACAGCAGTCCTTATGCTATTGACTTAATTTACTTACCACTTATAGACCTGGTTTCAGTTGGAAAACAGATTTATTTAGTCATTAAGAGATTTCCCCCAAGTTAGGTACATATTAACAACAATAATTAAATGCTTATTCATTGGCTGGCAAACAATCAACTAGAAAAAGGGAGGTGGCAAAATGAATATTAATGTTGGGGCAGGTCTTAAAGAGAAATCACTGAGTGTTGGATCCTGTTTTATTGCAAATAAGAAAAATGGACAAATGTTGGCCCAAATGGATCTGGTATCCAGGACCCCAGATTCCGAGTATAGTGCTCCCAGTACTACGATTTCTGGTCTGTGTGTCAAGGGGGAAAACTGGAGGCATAAAATTTGTGATGCTGACACTGTGAAGTGTTGCCACCAATAGTTAGGAAGGGCTGCCTATCCCACTGATAGTTATACTCCTTAAAATACATTTTACTCTTCTAACTCTGTGACTGTATAAGTTTATGATAGCATCTATTCTTACAGTTTTCATTTATGTACTTAATTTTTTGTCTCTATTTCTAAAAAAAAAATGCAAGTTCATTTATTTACAGCTGATTCAACAACTGTAGGCTTAGAAAAACCCAAGTGTTTTGGGGTGGCAGGAATTCCTACAACAGTCATCACTCCCAGAATCCCTCTGTTCTTTATGTATAACAGGAAATATAGTACAGGAGGGTCCTGAACAGTTTTCTCTGGTGATTCAAGCAAAGAAGAGAAAAAGCTGTCTAACGGTATGATAGAGAATATCAAGAGTGAGAAATTTGAGGGACTGAAGCTTGAAGTGATTAGTCTGGTGTTAATACTGATTATCTGTGCTGAAGTCAGAGTCAAACAAGAGCTGGAACTCTTTAGAGCTTGATGGCAATAACTTTGGATAACATTGAAGTCAAGCACCAAACATATTACGTATTATTTCTGCTCTTATTTTCTTTATTCTGCTTTTTTGTGAAGCAGCTCTTCATTGCCTCCTGCCAGAGCAGCACTTGGTTTAGCACTTGTCAGCTCTCATCTGCTCACTAATTTGGAATCCGTGAGCTTTAATATTAGGTTACTTTTCATTTTTACTCAAGATAGTTAAAATTCTGCTATAAATCATGTATCAATTAAAAATCTGATAGATACAACTCTAGTAGGAACCAAAATTGAAGCATTCAAATCATTGAGATACAATACCCCTGATGTCCTCTTGCACTCATTGGAGAATAAATGAATCAGTCCAAAACCTGTCTCTGTAGGGAGACAAAACTGAGGACAGGGAGGCCCACATATTTCAAAGAAAATACGAGGATCCATCACAGCGAGGCACAGATGATATTCCCAAAATTATCCATGCCATTTGCTTTTGTCCTGTGTGTGCTAGCATTTAAGCATTTTTAAAAAAATAACTATTCAAAATAAGATGTTCCACAATGAAAAGGAAAGAGTTAAAATGTGCTGTGTCCAAATGAGGACACCCCGAAACATGGAAATTATGGGCTTGGGAAGTCTGTTTTCTTGGTTTATTTGGTTAACACTTTAAGGAGACTTTTCCTTTGAGGCTTCTTATTCTGGATAGTTTTTAATGTAATTGGTTTAAGGGGTACTTTACTTAAATATCTTAAAAAGAAATCTGCCCACTAACTATAAAATTTTCATGTTCGGTCCAATTGACTTCAAAGTAATACAAAATTCTTATTCCCAAGCGACACCTATCAGTCTCCAGCTGTGTTCCTGATGGAGACTGACATCTGAAACCAACAATTAAAGTTACCTAATGCCAGGACTCTTTAAAAACTAAAGGGCTTTACAGTACCCTATCAAAGCGGCTCATAACCAACTCATACTATTATTGCTTCTATAAGTGTGCTGGGAGGATTAATTACTTGACACTCTTTTAACATTACAGGAAAAATAATTTTCGGAGCCAAAAGGTCATTCTTTGCCAAATCAGCATGCTCAAAATGGTATATTTTACTGAAAAATTGAAAGTAGCATGAAGGCTTTGACTATTTTGTGTGTATTCTATAATTTTCCTGGCCCTTTCTTTCATTATCTTTGTGATAAAAATTAAACTTAAAACTTGCCTTAAAAAACTTAACCGCCCGCCCCCCCCACACACACTCACACACATACACACACCAAAAAGAAAGAGGGAACCCCCCAGGATACATTACCATTCAGAATGAGGTATAACAGCAATTTTCTTGTTCTTGTGATGTGGTAAGTCTCAAAACTCCTGCAACCGTGGCTGCCCCAAAACTCAGGAAAGGTGGTTTTAGAGGAAGTATAAGGAAACATCATTAGCATCAAGCTCTAAGTTTGAAATTCAATTTATTTATTTAGGTAAAAAACACTTACCGGGCATCTCTGTGCCAGATCCTGAGATGGTGCTTAAAACTATGGATTATTGATGACTCTTGTTGAGAGTGGGAGGTGACACCTTTAACTCCCACTGTAACTAGAATGAACTCATATCAAACACTGTATCCTTCCCTTTATACTTCCTAGTAATTAGAGAGCCTTTCTCCAACTCTTATTCTCGTCTTCTGCTTTGTGTTCATCCATAAGAATGAATTACCAGGATCACATAGAATTGATTAGAAAGATTTAAAGGAACTGAAATGAAACTGCAATTGTTGGACACAAGGCATGGTATATCAATACAAGCAGTTCAGGTACTGGATATCTGGTAGATTTTCAATATAGACCTCAATTTCTCAAAAGTTTTCAGAGAGTACATGCTAATCTGTAATAGACTGATGAATCTCAATTCCATGTTGCATGAGCAAAAATAACATACATATAGTATATAAGATTGCTGTAAGATTAATAAATGTTGAGTTCCTATCGTGGCTCAGCAGAAACAAATCTGACTAGTGTCCATGAGGATGCAGGTTCAATCCCTGGCCTTGCTCAGAGGGTTAAGGATCTGGCTTTCCACGAGCTGTGGTATAGATCCCAGACGTGGCTCAGATCTACCGTTGCTGTGCCTGTGGCATAGGCTAGTGACTACGGCTCCAACTCGATCCCTAGCCAGGAGACCTCCATATGCTGCAGGTGTAACTCCCCCCAAAAAAGACAGAAAACTTAAAATAAAATAAATAAATGTTGAAATATAAACTATTTTGGAGAAAGAAGCACACCTATTTTTTGCTATTGCTTTTGTTTTTTATTTGTTTAAGGAAATGTCTTTTATCAAAAATTGTATACATTTGTTGTATAAGTTTCAGTGTACAGCATTATAACTGAACATTCAGTACAGAGTGGTCACCACCCTGAGTCTACCATCCACCACCATACACTTGACTCTCTTAACCTATTTCACCCACCCTCTGGCCCCCTTCCCCTTTGATAAATACTAATCCGTTCTCTCTATGAGTTTGTTTTTGGTTTATTTTGTTTGTTAATTGGTTTTGTTTTTGTTTTTAATTTTTGGATACCACATATAAGTGAGATCATATGGAATTTGTCTTTCTCTATCTGACTTATTTCACTTAGCCTAATGGCCTCAAAGTTCAAACTTGTTGTCATAAATGGCAGGGTTTTATTCTTTTTCGTGACTGAGTAGTATTCCATCCTATCTATCTATCTATTTATCTGTCCATCTATCTGTCTATCTATCTACCTATCCCACTTTGTCTTTATTGTTCAACCTTCAAAGGATGCTCAGGTTATTGCTATGTCTTGGATATTGCAAATAATACTGCAGTGAACATAGAGGTGCATATATCTTTTCAAATTAGTGTTTTCATATTCTTTGAATAAACACTGAGAAGTAGAATAAGTGGGTCATATGGTAGTTCTTTTTCTGAGGAAACTCCATACTGTTTTTCATAATGGCTACATCAATTTACATTCCCACCAACAGTGCAAAGTGTTTCCTTTTCTCTACATCCTTGTCAACACTTGTTATTTTTATCTTTTTGATGACAACTCTTCTAACAGATTATAAACATATTTTTTTCATTTTTAAAGCTTTACTGAAGTATAGTTGATTTACAATACTGAGATAATTTCTTCTGTACAGTCAAATGATTAAGTTATACATGTACACACATTCACTCTATTTCAGATTCTTTTCCCATAGAGATTTTCACAGAATATTGGGTTGAGTTCTTGGTGTTATACATCAAGTGCCTGTTGGTCAATCATTCCATATACTTCAATGTGCATATGGTTTTGATTTGCATTTCCCTGATATTTAGTGAGCCGAACATATTTTTCACGTGACTTTGGCCAACAGTTTGTCTTCTTTGGAAAAATATCTATTCAGATCCTTAGTCCATTTTTTAATTGGATTGTTTGTCTTGTTATTGTTGTGTTAAGTTCTTTATATATTTTGCATGTTAGTTAGATGTATGATTTGCAAATATCTTCTCCCAGTCAGTATGTCACCTTTTTGTCTTACAAGTCAAGGTTCAAATGATGAAGTTGTCCTTCACCATACAGAAGCTTTCAGTTTGATATAGTTATATTTGTTTATTTTTACTTTTATTTCCCTTGCCTTTGGCATCAGAGTCACAGAAATATCGTTAAAACCAATGTCAATGAAGTTGTCATCTATATTTCCTTCTAGGAATTTGATGGTTTCAGGTCTTATACTCAAGTTTTTAGTCCATTTTCAGTCAATTTTTGTGTATGGTGTAAGATAGAGGTAAAACATATTTTAAATAACAGGTCTTGTTGTGACATAGATAATAACTGGCTTTCAGCTGGAGAACAGGTCAGGATTAAAATGGCAGTTTTAATTCCCTTCGTGGTGCAGCGGAAAGGAATCCGACTAGGAACTATGAGGTTGCGTGTTCGATCCCTGGCCTCGCTCGGTGAGGTAAGGATCTGGTGTTGCCTTGAGCTGAGGTTTAGGATGAAGCTGCAGCTCAGAACCTGCATTGCTGCTAGGCTGGCAGCTGTACCTCCAATTCGACCCCTAGCCTGGGAACTTCCATATGTCACAGGTGTGGCCCTAAAAAGCAAAAAAATCAAATAAATAAAACAAAATGGCAATTTTGAGATTTAGTATTGATCAGGATATTAAATAAAGAATAGACAATATTTTTGAAGATGATCTAGAGGGAGAAATGTTCAGTCAAGTATCTGATTTTCTAGAAAACATTAAGCCCTTTCATTTGGTAAAATGTCAAATAAATATTCAAAAGAATGGGTGCATGAACAGCTTTTTGAAGGTGAATTTCAGGATGTTGATTGCAATACAACTGACTTAGGAAAAAGTACCACAAACTATCTTGGGATGATGACTCCTAAATTATAAGTTACAACACCTGACAGATAACTATTATAATTAGATTTTTTCTGAAGAAATTGTTCTAAGTTCTGGTGAGACTATCACAAAGTATTTTGTTATATTTTTGACATTGTTTAGAAATATACTAGAAGTATGAGAGAAGTGGTTGTTCTAACTTTGCTCAGAAGCACGATTCATCTGCACCTAGAATGGGATTATAGTTTTGGTGACTATATTTCATAAAAAATATGACAGGCAAAGTCCAAAAAAAGGCAATTGCAGTAGAGTTTTGTGTGTACGCATCTCTTCAGTTTATCAGACAATTGGAACTCTTCAGTTTCCTCGCAAGAAAATTCTACAAGCCTTTTAGTAGAGGTCCATCAAGTCATGAAGTTAGGGAGAAGCTTGTAGGAATATTAAAACAGAGGAAGAATCTTTGTGAGAAAGTTTTTTTTTAAGCATATATTAACTCACATATAATGATGTGTTATTAACCAAAACTGGAATTCAGGGGTCAACTTTCGTTTGTTAGACCAACTCAAATCTCAGATTATATATAAATTTTAAAAACAAGACGAAATTTGTAGACACTCATTTTCTATCTGGTGAACAGTCTTTTTGAAAGTACAAAATTCCGTAAGTACTGAGTTGAATAATCCTTTGACTAGTTTTAATGTGAAAAATTATTCATCACCACTACCTTAACAGAAATGTTAATGGTATTCAGATAACAGATTTGTCATTTAATGATTTGAAGGAGCTCAGTGAAATACAGAATGAAAAAGTGAAGAGGAAAATCATTGCCTTTTATGTTTGATCAAGAATGGCGCCAAGGTACAATTTGCGGACTCCATAACAAGCAGTAAAGTTAAACTAGGAGTTAATCTAGCTAGTTGCTCATGGTATGCAGGCCACTGACAGTCATGAGGAGCTAACTGTTTCATATAAGCACACACTTCAAAGTCACAATGAAATGAAAAAGGAACTAAAGCAAGTTTTTATTTGTTTTGAAATACAACCCTCAATGAGGCATTGTTTGCATATTGAACTAAATACATAAACAATGCCTTCGTGGGTTTAATTTGTGAAATGAGTATAACCCTTGATGAGCTGTGATGGTTGCTATTTGGAAACAGAAAACTACTTTTAATTTTGCATATTCATCTGAGAATTGACATAAACTATGTAGACTCCTCCAAATTAGCTTAAAATTTGATATTTTTCTCAGCAAGGATTTAAATGACAGCTTAAAGTAATTGTTTTAAAAATTATATGTCATAGGTTATGAAGTTTTATGACAGAACACCCAAGAAATATATTTTAAATATATCTATTTAAAATAAATAATTTTGAGAATACAAATGAAATACTTTCAGTATTGGCAATAATTTTGTCCTCAGCCTATGTGGGTAGCCCTTGTGTGTTGTACATGCATTATGCTTCATTTTCAGTTTGATAGTGTTTCAGAATTAAGCCTCAGAGTGATGTGTTCAAAATATATTAGCATTGTTTTAAGAAAAGTAATGTAATGTTAATATTGCTAGAGTACTCACGTTATCAAACATAAATATCTTTGAACTTTGTTTTGATACTAAAAGTAAAACTAAAGTCAAAACTTACTTTAAGAATAATTAATACAATTTTAAAATTAAAAAAACAGTATTATACATCCACACGTTACACTTGTGGTTTATTCTTATTGCCAGTTATAACTTGCCACTGAACTGACGTCCAGCTTCTATAAGGAGAATTAGTAAGGAGTATTCTTGATTCCTGAAATTTGATAACCATGGTAAGTGGATCCTCTTCATTCTATCTTCGTAGTAATCTTCTGAATTCTATACAACAGAAAGCCTATACTAAAGAATTGTTTTATGGGTTTTTTATTTTAGCAGCAAATATAATGCGCTATAAAGAATCAATCTAAAAAAGAATAAAAGGGAGCATAACAAGTTTGAGTTTTGGCATTTATGTTACTTCTTATTAAGTTGAATATTTTTATAAAAATATATTTAGAGTTCCTGTTAAACATTTGTCATCCACAGGCACAACGACACACATACATTATATGCTCGGTAACTTCAACATAAGAAAGGTTTAGAGACCTGTATTCCACTTCCCTTTTCCCAATGATTAATAATGAAATCACTTAACACTCTACAACTAGTGTTTTGCAGCTACAGAATGAAAAGTCTGGGCTAGATTGCAATCGAACCTATTTACAGGTTTATAAAATCAGTTATTCTATGACAATTATCTTACTGTTATTGAAAAAAGCATAAATTTTTTTAAAAATTGTATTTTATTGAGGTATAGTTTTTTACAATGTTGTGTTAGTTTCATGTGTACAGCAAAGTGATTCAGTTATACATGTATACATTCTTTTTCATATTTTTATTATGGTTTATTACAGAATATTGTATATTGTTCCCTGTGTTATATAGTAGGACCTTGTTGTTTAGGAAAATAAATTTTTTATCTGAAGTTTTTTGGTTGGTTGCTGACAAGGGTGGAGTAAGCAAGTCAAAGAAATAGTGGAATTCTATCCTTCAACTGTTTCATCTTTACTTCATAAGGATGAATGATATACTTACAAAATGCAAGATTCCTAAAATTCTCATCCTGGATATACTTTGATGACTTTTGCCCAATTTTTTTTGTTGTTGTTGTTAGACACAGTCATTCAAAATAGTGTGAACACTTTTAAAAGCTATTTCTTTATAGGCAGCCTATGTGGATAAAATATGATCAGAAAACAAATTAAACACACGTGAGAAAGAAGAAAGGTAGGATGGGGCTTAAATCATGGAGGGTGAAGGCTAATACAAAAAGACAAACTACTGCAGGCTATACCTTGCCAAGGATGAATCCTAAATGTGGTTCTAAACTTTTTAGCAGTTAGTCAAAAGGAGAAACTTGATTAGTTACACAATTTTCAGTGCCATCAAAATACAAGCCGCCTATAATTCTGAAGATACTAAGACTTCCTTGCCTTCACAATAAAACAGTGTGTGCCACTACATACTAATTCTTAACCACAGCCTACAAAGTAGATGTAGTAACTCTTTCCACTGGCTTATCCTCACTATTAAGATTTCTTATGTCTTTTTTTTTTTAATTGTAGCTATACCAATTGACACAAAGATATACTTCAATGAGGCCTAGGCAATATATGGAGGCTCAAAGTGTGTGTGTGTGTGTGTGTGTGTGTGTGTGTGTATGTGTATAATTGATTTATTCAGCAAATTTGTATACAGTGCCCACTATGTATAAGATTCTCCATTAAACACTAGAGAGGACTCAAAGCTGAATAATATGTAGCCTGCCTACAACATGTTTTCAGTAATCATACTGAGAAATTATCATCCACATCTAAAACACATACAATATGGAAGACGTGCACTAGAAAGAGCAAATATTACCCGTGGCTGAGTGGCTGAGAGTGAAGCAAACAATGTTGGAAAGAGAGGATGAGACCACGGATTGGAGGCTCTGGAATGCCAGCAAAAGTTTTTGTTGTTGTTTTTTTTCTTCCCCAAATTAAAGGAGTGATGTGAGCAGAACGGTGCTGTACAGTGAATGATCTGATAGGAGAAGTGGGAAATGGCATTAGAAATGGCAAAACCAATGATACGGCTATATAAACAGTCTGCATGATTGTAAGTGAAGCCAGATTAAGTTAGCATTATAAAAAAATACAAAGGAGAGGAGATAGCGAAGCTCATGGGAGAAGTGGAAACTACAGGACTAAGCAAGTAATTGGATGAACAGGGCTAAGGAGGAAAAGGACTCATTTCCACCTCTAGGTGGCTGGGAGAACACTGGCACCTTTAATACGGAAGGGGGTTCAGGGAGAAGAATATTTTGTTTTGGGGGGGGGTTGAAAGGGAGAGGCCATGGCTTCTGTTTTTGTTGTATTGAATTACACACTTTCTTAGGCATAAACAGTCTTCCTCATCTGAGGCCAGGTACAAATGCTACCTTCTTCGTTCCCTTTGCTGGAAGCAGACTCTCTGCTCTGAACTAAAATAGCCTATTTGTCAATGTTTCTCTTAAGGAGCTTGACATTTTCTCTCTCATGTAATAACTATTTTTAAATGCCCTATTTTCTGCTCTAGACTGAAATTCTGGAGGACAGGGACTATGCCCGGTTCATCTCTGTCCCTCCTTTCATTGAGTGGGCAAACTTGTGGGCTAAGAGAAGATGCTGGAGAACATAGACATTTTAGTGTCCAGAGGGGATCCAAAGGAAGGATAAAGAAAGACCGATCAGAGAGGAGGAGGGGACTGAGGCCAGAGCAGACCCACGGAGGCCAAGAGAGAAGGAAGTTCCAGCTGGAGCTTGTCAGTTGGGCCATTCACCAAAGAACAGGTCTGTGAAGAAGACTGAGAAAAGGACTTGGGAGTGAAAGAAGAGGGTTTTAGCAATTTGATATCCTAGGACGAAAACAAAGCAATGTCACCAGACTTTTGAATTTCTCTGTACTGATTTCCTGGGTGCCTTTTTCCTGGCACTTAGGAATTTTTTTTTTTTTTTTTTTTTTTTTGTAAACCATGGGACCAATTTGGGAAAAATTTAAGTATTTATTGTGTTTTTTTTTTTCATTCAACATTAAAATAGCCTCTTCACTGGCTCCCATGGGGTCAAAGCGTCAATTCCTCTAAGTTTCTTGAAGGGTAATGAGAAGGCAATTTAGAGGGGCACTGCGGCTGGATGATTTCATTTCATTCAGCACAATAATAATTATGGCTTATTATGTCCCCAGCACTATGTGAGGCACCGAGAAAGGCGATCATCCTAAATCCTTCCCCTCCTGCCTTTTTCTATCCCAGACCTCTCTCATCTACGGATGTAAAGCTTCCTGTCTCAGTGGGTTGTTCCTACCTCCTGAGCCATGTGCCCCAATCTCTCTGTTTTCTGAACCTGTAGACTGCTTTGGAAATTCCATCATGAAGCCAATGATGGTTTATCACAGATCCTGAATTACAGGACATGTGCAGAACATCTTATCTCCGCTAATGTGGAACAGTAAAACATGGGATGCAAAAGAGGGAATCGGTTTGGGCTTAGAGGGTATATCAAATTGCCCAAAGGGGATCCTACAAAATTTGGATTAAAACACCCAAACACACAGAAGGAGGGTCTCCATCACACCGAGCGTTCTCTGCTCTATTGCAATCAGGTTGCCAATTGAAGTGTTTCTTCAGCTTTCACTTAAGCATCTAATTTAATTTTTTAGTAACTGTTTATCAAATGCTAGATATAAGGCTCAGCAGGTTAAGGAGCTGGTATTATCACTGCTGTGGCTTTGGTTACAGCTGTGGGGCAGTTTCCATCCCTGGACTGAGACCTTGCTGCATACCGTGAGTTTGGCCAAATGATAAAAAAATTAAAAAATAAAAAATATATATGCTTTTCTTTTTAGGGCCCACCTTCAGCGTATGGAAGTTCCCAGGTTAGGGGTTGAACTGGGGCTGCAGTTGCCGGCCTAAACCACAGTCACAGCGACAACAGAGCGGAGCTGCGACTTCAGCCCACACCACAGCTCAAGCAATGCCAGATCCTTAACCCACTGAGCAAGGCCAGGGATCAAACCTACATCCTTATGGATACTAGTCAGGTTCTAAACCTGCTGAGCCACAATGGGAACCCCTCAAAAGTAAAAAAGAGAATATTATTTTTTAAGATAAAATAAATAGACATTTGGTTCTTCTTGGAGGTTTTTAACCCAAGAGAAGAGCTATACTTTAGAGAAAGAAAAACTCATTTCTGTCTAATGGATTGGCAGACAAGAGCCTAGAGGAGTGGGTGCTGATGGTGACCAGAAGCAGTGAATGTGGAAGTGGGACTGGGGAGGCAGCCATGATAGAGAACTGGAAGAACAGAGGAGGAGACAAACACTGCCAAAGCAAAATAAAGTTGTCCTCTTGATTTGTGGCCTGTGAAAGATAAGAAAGAGAGGGGGAGAATGAATTCAAAGTGTTGGATGTCAATGAAGGTGGTGCCATTGATAAAATTAATTCAAGAAGGGGAGCTGGTGAAAGAGGCTGGTGGGAGAGGCTGGGCTGATGCCTTTAGCTTAGAGTGTGTTCTGTTTGAGATGCCAGCAGGACCTGCATTTGAGACTGCCTAAAATTCTGAACAGGAGATATGTTTCCTTAAATCTCCCATGTAGAGATGAAAGAAGAGATTATAGAATGAATGAAAGTGTTAAGGAGAGTATACAGCCAAGAAAGAGAAGAAAACCCATGTCTATGTCGATTTTTCAGTGTAATTAAGAGAAAAGAGGAAACTCTGTAGGAATTAGAGCATTAAGTAGCAAGAAGATAGTGAAAGCCAAATCATGGAACTCAGGAGAAGGCCACTGTCACTGTCACAAAATACTTCCTGGAAATCAAGGATGATGAAGACTAGGAAAAGACCATTAGAAGACCATTGATGATGTTAAAGAGAGCAGTCTCCGTAAAGGGATGCTGGCAGAAGTCAAATTTCTAGGATTTATTAGGTCAATGAGTAGATGCACCGAGTTTTGGCCACTATTTTTGAGAGGGCTGGTGGAAGAATAAAGAAATCAGATGAAAAGAAAAGTCATTTTAATGGGTGTTGAAGGAGGGTGCTAAGAGTATATGCCTAAAATTAGAAAGCATTATATAAATAGTTTCTAAAGTGCTCTAAAATATAAGGGAAGGGACAGATATTGCAAAGCTCTCATATAGTTTTCAGTAATGTAATATTTTCACTCAAAAAATATTAAATGAGCTCTTCGTGGCTCAGTGGTTAACGAATCCGACTAGGAACCATGAGGTTGCAGGTTCGATCCCTGGCCTTGCTCAGTGGGTTAAGGATCCGGTGTTGCCGTGAGCTGTGGTGTAGGTTGCAGACACGGCTCGGATCCCACGTTGCTGTGGCTGTGGCGAAGGCCGGCGGCTACAGCTCCTGTTAGACCCCTAGCCTGGGAACCTCCATATGCCGAGGGTGCAGCCTTAGATAAGGCAAAAAGACAAAAACAAAACAAAACCAATATTCATTTTAAACGAATTTCTGCAATTACCAGTCTTCCTAACTTTGAGATTTTATAAAACAAATGGATACTGGAATTAACCATGCCAAATGCATTACTTTAAAATTGTCAAGTAAATTTATTTACCACCCATAAAATAAACTTTCTCCTTCCACCAATCATTGAATTCTGTATTTGAGGACTTTCAAGTTATAATCAGTGGGCATTTTTCATAGTTACCTATCATAAGGCATTATGATAAAGTTGTATAAGGAAAGAGATTAATTGGACATTTCCTATTTTGAAATGTAGTTATAAGCCAATGAAATCAAAAGGACAACAAAGTGATCTTGTTCATATTTTGACTAGTATTATCATTGAAAACTGTGCTTCTGAAGTACTGGAGGAGAAATCAGTATTGTTATTGTATGTTAAAAGAAATGCCATGTGAGGTAAAAATAGAGAAAAAATTTACACTTCTAAGTTTGTTAGAATATGAAAGTAGCATGAGTTGGTGGGAATTTGCAGGGAAGCCAAAACATAATGCCACACAAGAAAAAAAAAACAGTAGGATTCATTCCACTATGCTAATGAGACCACACCTGGAACCACGCATTCAACGTGGGGTACCTCTAACGAAAATGAACATCTAGGAAACTGGAAATAGTAGAGACGAGCAATAAGAATGATTAAGGGCTTGGAGAGACTGAACTGAAACAAGATTAAAAGGCCTTACATTTGTTTAACGTGGCTAGCAGATGACTAAAAGTGGGCATGATATCTGTTTATAAACATCTGAAGGTTGGGTGTAAACATGAAAGATAGAGTAGAATTGCACAATATGGGACTAAAAGGATTTGACTTGAGGAAAAAAATTTCAAGACAGAATTGAAAAGTAAATATAACGAAGCTGTCTCCCAGAGAGTGTGCATTTCCTTTTCTTTAGAGACTCAGCCAAGAATGAGGAAGTTTAGCAGAGAGCCCAGCAGAAGAGAATGACCCAACAGGTCCCCTGCAGATCTGATTTCCTCACTTTCACAAACCAGTAGAAAACCTTTTTAAGCTTGATCTTTTTGCACAAAATTACTCAGAAAGCGTGTTTATTTATAGATTTTAGAAAACCAGCAGCATAGTACCTTAGATTCCTGGGCAATCATGTTTTATCTTCATGTGTTCTGTCATTGGCAGAATAGTAGAGAAAAACAGTGGTTAAACCTAGTTCATAATGAAAGCTCTCTCTCTCAAAGCTTAAAGCATTTGGCTTAGAATTTACTAGGAAACAATCGAATGACTTTATTTTTAAAGAATTGTGTATACTTCCAGCTGGACAGTAAAGGTACCAACAGGGAGTAACTTAAGACATCTATTTTCAGATCATTTCTATAAACTCTGCAACTTTTGTCTTTTTTGGTGAATGTAGCGGCGCTGCGAGATATAAACCTTTCAGTGTCCCTTGTTTCCAGTTTGTAGGAAATAGGCTTCGTTCACTCTTAAGACTTTCCCTAAGTTCCAAAGGGCAGACTCAAACAGTTGGGGAAGTAAGGGAAAGCAGAAACCAAGGAGGAACAATCAAGAAATAAGAGTGCGGTGATGAAAACAAGGTCTTGGTTCTTCCTGAAGGAATATACATAACACTATCTTTCAGTTCTTCTACAGAAACTAAGACCCCCCTCACCCACCCCAGGTGGAAGATCATAATTTCGGACTGAGCACCTGTTACCTCACCACCAACCAATCAGAAGACAGTCACACACCCAGTAGCCTCACCCCCAAATATGCCTATAACCTCCCTCCCCCACCCCGCCCCAAAACCCATCAAGGAACTGGGATTTTTTGAACAGGAGCCTTTTCCTTTCTTGGCCCTACAATAAACCTTTCTCTGCTCCAAACTACAATGTTTCAGTTTGTTTGGCTTCCCTGTGCATCAGGCACATGAACTTGAGTTTGGTAACAGTGTCTTATTCCAGTTTTTAGCCTTAAGTTTGTTCTTACTAAAGTGATGGAATGGTTCCTTTAAGCTTACTTTAAAATAAATTAAAATAAAAATTGTTTTAGATTATGAACTCAGAGAGGACTTTGCTTGTTTGACTTACACAATACCAATGCCAAAATAGTGCCATGCACATTTTAAAAATAAACAAATGGTAAATGATAACTGCAGGAGCATCCTGCCCCAGAAGTCGTGGTTAAAGGAATTGCTAATAAGTGGATCTTTTATTTCCACTGATTTTCACTATAAAGTCACATTCCCCTCCCCCCCACAACAAATGTCTTTTCCCAGATGAAGCTGAACATTTATGGATATTCTGATGGCCTAATTCATGTCCTGGAGGACCTGCCAGTGTTTCCGAATCACTTCTAGAATTTTCTAGTAGCTTTTGGACTTCAGAATTTTCCTCCCTACCTGTCCTTTTAGGCTCTTTGAACTTCTTCCTATTGGTCTAATTTTTCCTCTCCTCGTTGCTAGGCAGAACACTGTTGCAGTACCAGACTGAGCCAATAGATGCTGCCACTTCATGATGTTCACAGTTGGAAAGTTTCTTTTTCGGTGGGTGGCTAAGTCCTAAAACCAAGTGTTGTTGGGGTTGGGGGGTGGGGGTGGAGAGTAATGAGTAACTGCTATTGTCTCTCATGAGAGTAGTTTCTTTTCTAATTGTGGGCTTAGGAATGGTTTGACTTATACCACAAATAAGGTAGTAAGAAAAATAATAAAAATTAATTTCAAAAAGACATTTCAATTTCAGATATTTCAAGTATATTTTAGGCAAGGAAATAAATCATTGACTAATAACATAATTTTAAATTTAATAGCTAAAAGAGTTTTGAACTCAACATTTCTCTACAGTAATGGAAAAGGAATATTTGAAAATATGTTTCGGAGCGCCCAAGGGACATAAGAGATGTAATTCTCTAAACAAGTGTTTTCCAAACTGGTGTGTGAGATAGTTTTACGTGGGACAGGCTACATAATTTTTATATCTATAAAAAAAGATTCATTTGTAAGGCCATTTCTACTCATGGCAAGTTACATTGGTTTTCCATTTATGCTGATGATAAAGGTTTCCTTTATCAGATAAACTTATTTAATAAAAGTAGCTTAAAGAAAAATATTAAGTCAATAATATGACAGATGATATGGTAACAATTACAAAAGTGGTATTCAGTAGAAAAGCTGAAATAATGCCTTGTTTAAATAAGCAATATACTTTTGCCTACATAACCTTAAAATTCTTATTTTTATGCTTGACTTATTTCAAAATAGACTGAAAATGTGACAGTTTACATCATTCCTAGTGGAATCCAAATGTTTATTTAAGACTATGTAGATGGATTTGAAAGTAGTAGTAAGAAGTTGGATAACTAATATTGTGATGCAATGCTGATGTTTTCTTGGATAACATCTGTAAATATATTCTTATGTAGATGTATAAAAATTATGCAGGAGCAAAGAAACTTGAAAGCAAGGTCAGCATTGCTGAAAACATGATTTTCGAAGGGAGTAAAGAAACATACTAAAAGACTATGTTTGTGTAAACACTTTGCCGTACTAAAGTATAAATTTTTATTTGGTCCAAATTACGTGTCTTCTCACCTCTATTTAGAGGGCAAACTAAAATAAAATGCTTCATACCAAAATGAAATTGAAAAATCTGTGGCCTTATGAGGGAAGTATTACATTCAGCATTGTACTTAATTTTACATGATAATTGCTATAGCCACTGAGCATTCCTAGACAATGATTCACAAAACATTTAAATTGCACATTTTGTCTGTATTATATGAACTGCACTAACAAAAATCACTACTTTCTCACTGCTACCTCTAATAATAGTAGCATCACAGTGGCAAAGAGTAGTCTTTGGGGTTACACAGAGAGTGGTGTGAATCTCAGGTCTGCCTGGTCTGCCGTTTACCAGCAAGTTGCTAAAATTTCTGAGCACTTACTTTTCTCACCTGTAAAATGGAGAAAATAAGATCTGCCAAGTTAATCAAATCTGCCTGTTGATATTTCTCTCTCAAGTATATATTAACTGGCGTCTTCTTCAGGCCAGAATGTGATCTAGATTATGCTCCAAATCCTCTTTGCATCAAACCCACAGCTAGAAACCTTTTTACCTTGAGACCAGAAAAGGAAACATTAAGCCTGGCAATGCCTAAGCCCTCCAAAATAAATCTGCAGGAAAGAACGCCCAGTGAGTGATGAGAGCAGCCATAAGCACGTTTATCAATTTAAATTTACAACCTCACCTTTTCCATTGTCTGTTAAAAATGCAGCTAATGTCCCACTAATTAAAAAATAAGTCGAAACCACAAGTATTCAATATTCGTGTCTGCTTTTGAATTTAGTGTTCATGGCACTTGCATAAGACTAAGATGAAGTAGAGGGTGAAGCTTTTTTTCTGAATTTTGTGCAGAATATTCAGTTGATAATATATTAAAACTAAATTTTCTTTGGCAGTAATTTCTACCAGTAACTTGTAGTCTCTCAGGTCACATTTAAGGCAGTGTGAGGGGGCTGCTTGCTGAATGATAGGCTTTGTGTTTTGAGACCACTGGGTTTATCCCTGGGAACATTTCTTAGGTTTCTTCCAGCCTCAGTTTACCTTTTATACGGGATTAAATAATCATCATAAAGTTGTGAAAATTACATGAACTCACACATACCATAAGTGACTAGCGTAATGATTGACCTTCAATACATTCTCAATGAATTAAAATATTTATAATCAATGTGACAACTAAAGACGATGTTCTTGTGTTAGACAATAGCTTTTATGAAGTGGGATTAAACGGACGCAAACTTTATGTACTGTTTACTGTCTCTTTCGCTGAGGCCTCTGGTTGTAATAGCCACATGTGAGCATATAGAATCTTAAATCCTACGTGGGTGCAGAATGCATGCGCAGAAGACTTACGCATGAAATGTCACTTCAGCAATGTGCCTGGGGAAGCTCTGACGCTGCCTTGGAAGTCACTCGCTGCAGCCTGACCTTTGGGCGTCTGGGAGGGATGCCTATACCTGCACCCGGTGCTGGAAGGGGCCCAGGCCCTTCCCAGCACAGCTTCTCCCCAGACTGCGTACTGGTCCCTCGCATACAACTTCCCCGAAAAGGGTATTTCCTCCCTTTAGAGAAAGCTCCCCGGTCTGGCGCTTGGTGGTTTTTACTTTACGTTGTTGCAAGTAGGCGAAGTTCCTTCAGTCTCCTCCCCTGGGGTAAGTGGAAAGGAGTCCCGCAGTGGTGCACACCCGGGGATCGGGTAGCGACAGAGTTAGAGACAACTCGGGGGCTGCCGGGCAGAAGCAGGTGGGGACAGACAGCGGTTCCGCGGTCCGGGGAGGGGAGTGTGGTCGCGAGTCCCTCCCCTCCGCCGGGAGGTGGCAGCGGCCGGCGCCAGGCCAGCGGGGGCGGGGTGGGGGCGGCGCGGAGGGCGCGGAGATTACCGCGGCGCCACCGGGGACGCTCAGGGTCCCGAGCGGTCCCCACGCGGGACCGCAAACGATGACAACAGGCAGTCGTCCGAGGTCGAATAAAAGGGAGTCGCTTCCCCGCGCACCGCCGCCCCCCACGGCCTGTCCCAGGGGGTGGGGTGGGGGCCCCGGCGGCCTCCAGTGGCCGCGGGCTCCGGCGGCGGCGTCCCCCGCCCCCACCCCGCGCGCAAGTGCGAGGCTGCCCGCCGCGCGGCGCACACTCCGCCGCTCCCCGCTTCCGCGCAAAACTTCGAGCCTGGCCTCGTGAAGTTGTGGCTCCCGTTTCGGAGCGGGAAAGAGCTTGGGGAAAAACTGGGCCCTGACAACCGCGGTGGCTGGGCGCGCGCTCTCTTTTTCTTTTCTTCTTCTTCTTCTTTTTTTTTTTTTTCCTGTCGTCGATCAGGAGTTTTGGCTCCTTTCCTTTCCTCCTCCCCCTCGTAGCCGGCTTCTCCCTCCGCCCCGTCTCTCCCCCACTGGTGTAAGCTATTTGTTGGGGGGGGGGGTTGCCGAAGGGGATGTCCTCTTTTCACCAGAGCCACAGCGCTAAGGGGAGACTTCGACACTGGAAGGAACGAGAATAAATATATAAATACCGACGCAGGGATCCACTTCTGGGGCGGACATTCGAACTTCGGGATCCCAAGGCCATCCAGGCGGCAAGAGGTGAGTGCCCCTTCCTACCCCTGTTCCGGGGCCCAGGTCTGAGGGGTCTCGAAGACTCTCCCGGGAAAGCGCGTGCACAGCGGGAAGGTGTAAGGGGCACCGGCGTACCGGTGGTCGCTTGGTAGCGGAGAGCCGCCTGCCCCAGGGCCTGGGCGGCTCGGAGTGCAACGGTGCGTTCTGCCCTGGAGGATGCCCTGGCGCCCCGAGGGTCCGGGCCGAGCCTTTCTGTCCCCCGCGGAGCCTTCACGGAACAGGGTGCACCACTTCGTACTTGCACTCAGTTCCCGCCTCGCAGAGGCGCGCGACCCTGGGTCTCCCCTGCATCATTCTTGTGACATGCATTATTTTGCGATGACCCCCTAGATAAGCCAGACGCAAGGATGCTGACCCGTGTACCCTGGAGGGCCCCAAGCGCCTGGGGTTTTCACGGTGTTGGGTGATTGTGTACGTTTACAGCTTGTGCTCTAAAATCGAGGCACCAGCCGGGCTGTTCAGCCGCGGCCGTCCCACTTTAGTATTTTTTATGTGGCGTGGACCGAATGTCTCCTGCAGTTTGCCAGGGTCCGTGAAATGAGAGGCGCCTTCTTCAGAGGACTCGCGTTCATTGGCCCCGGACGCGGATGCCGTGAAGGGATTATAACTTCTCCAAACGGAGGGACCTGGCTGGGCCGGGGAGGGGGGAGGCAGGTTTTCTCTTTCCAGTGCCTGCTGTGTCTGGGGTGGTTGTGGGGCTTGAAACGGTTCGCGGCTTGTGTCGTTTAGAGAGATTTGGAAGTAGATCGTGTGTGTGCTTATTTTCTTTTGCGCCGCACAGCAGCCAGAACTTTCGTTTAGTAGCACTTTCGAGCTGTTTCATTGTTTTGTAAACATTATTCTGAACAGCTTGGAGCTATTAGGGAATTTGAGGACCGACTGCCGCGGCAGAGCGTTGGCGAAACCAGAGAGCGCAATTTAATTTTTGTCATACCTTCCCTAATTGGGGTGGCAGCGTACCCCCTTCAACACCACCTCTCTTTCCCTTTACTTTGAAAGCTAATAGGGTTTGTGCTCTGGGTCAGTGTGTGTGGGAGGGTGTCCTTTGGAGACGGTCTTTTCTCCCCTCGCCGCGGGCGTCTGTGCCCCGTACTGCCCAGTGGGCAAAGAGTCATTCACGAATCCTACTCCGAGGGCAGTGGAGGAAGGTGCTGGTCCCTCGGCCCTTTCTGCCAAGGTACAGAATAGCGACGGGGCGTGTGTTTTGGTTTCAGAGCACTTCCACGTGGAGCACCTCCGTGTGCGTGTGTGTTGTGTACTTGATCTGTGAGGAGGTAACAGGAGTCTCGTGTTCAAACCCAGTGGGCCGTTGGCCATTAATTTGCTTCCCTGGCCGTCATTACAGACACTTCCAAAATCTGATACCTAAGAGAACCAACAGGTTAGGTTTCACATTAAGAGCTCATACTTAACAGTTTTCTTTCTCCCTTACCCCTTTTGGCTTGGCACCCTGGGATCAACGTAATTGATGGAGCGAAGCATATCTTCTCCAATATGCATTTTGTTCCTCTTCTCATCCGCGGCCACTTTTTGCACCCTCGGGCATCTGTCAGTCTCAGTGCGCGCTCCTGCGGGACTTAGGTGGCAGTCATAGGAGCGTTTAAGGACCGCGGGGCTCCGCTTCTATAGCTCCGGAAGTTTGATTTTACACGTAGGTGACTGACAGTGTTGAAAACCAAGGATGGCTTTTTGTCTGTTGGGTTGTTTCTGGTTTTATTTTAAAAACCTCTTCAGGACAAGGATTCTGCTTGATAACCTTTCCCGGATAGAATTAGGTTTTAAACAGAAACATAACCCCGAATTTTTTTTTTCTTTTTAAATAATTCTGGTCAATTGATAGCTAAGAACAAAAAACTAGGAAAGAGAGCGGGGAGAGATTCCTAAAACAAAATATTTGACACATAGTAGGGTGTGTTATAACACTATCCTGAGAAATAGATAGCAGTGATAAGAAGGGGCAAACTATCTTGTGTGGAGCTAGACTCCCAGAGTCTGCTTTTTATGGCCACAATACCAAACGCAGATATAACTGTATTCATTTTTAGTGTTATTATAAACCATAAAAATAGTTTGTTCCACCTCATTAAAACTTGTAACACAGTCAGAGTTAACCAATTTTTTTTAGAAGTGACTGTACGAGACAGTTGAAACCTTTGACCATTGCAGCTTTGAAAGTAATATACTTAGATTATCTGAAAACTGTTTCTTTTTTCATGATTATCAGGGATATATCCTTGTCTTTCATACCAAGTAAATGTCTAAAATCAATAGATTTTCAAAAGCCAGTTTTCCTTTGCCAGTTACCTGAAAGTAATATGCTTCAACCTTTTAAAGCCACCATAATAGAGGTTGCTTCACGGTTTATAACTGAAATAAAAGGATATACTTGATTATTCCTTTTTAATGAATAAGTATTTATTTTACTAGATATTAGAGACTTCCTTTCTCCTTTACGGAATGACAAGTTTTACAAATGTGTATATCTAGAAAATATTTATTTTAAGTAATATATTCAGGTAAAAAATTGTTTAAACCCTAAGATTTGTGTAAAAAGAAATTTGTATAAAAACAATCATTATTCTTATTAAGAAATACGGATGCTGCATTCTGGAGGATTTATAGAAGCCAGTTGTCTTTCCATAAAAGTTTCTTTTTTGGGGGAGGAGACTGGCAGATTAGTAGTTTGTCATTTTGTTGTAATTTATTTTTCCTTTTAAAAAACCTCTTTGAGTTAGACAAAAGAAAAAAGACCTACATTTCTTAGAGTTACTTTTTTATTTATATTATGGATTTGAGGTGTAAATAAATTTTATGTAGCCACGGGAAATAGAGTGTCCAGTTTCATGTTTTCAATCTCTGTTGCAAGCTCTAAATGACTGATGCCATGTCTAAAAATAGATTTATGTGGCTTGGTTTTTCATTTTTAAAAATTTTATGCAGTGAAATCAAATTATCCCAAAGTTTTAGAAAAGTGGAAAAAACATCGCTATTGTTATGAGAAGCCAGAATGTTGGAAAGTTCACATTCTAACTCTCGAATAATAAAAATTACACTTATTTCACCCTGTGGAAGCTCACATTTTTTTTATACAGAATTCAAGAAGAGGGGTGATAATCCTTTTCAAGACTTAGTGAAATGTTAAGTAATTTAAGAATGCAAGTATTTATTATATTTTTCATTATCTTTTCTTGTTCTGTTGGGTAAATGCAGGAACACTGAACATTCAGTAAAAACAGGCCCCCCTTTATAAGAAGTTTATTCACCATACTTCTGTATTGCAGCTGCTGGTCATATTTCACGGAGCTGTTAAAGCACTTAAAACCTAAAATTAGGTACTGTCTGGCTGTAAATATTTCAGATCACTCATCTAAGAAACAAATAGAAGAGTGTGTTATCAAAAGTAGATGTACCGAGTCCTCTCATTGAAGAGCTGAACAAACCATCTATCAAACACCTTATTTTTTTTCTCAGTGAGAATATAATCATGACAGTTTCTTTTTCAAGTGGATATTATTCTTTCATATTCTAAAATCTCATAATGTGTCTCCCTGTAGAATATCTTAAACTAATTGTATTCAGAAATTACCCCTGGGGGATTTTATTACCAGTTACTGGGTGAGTGCAATCAACACCCAGGAGGAATAGGATGACTTTGCAGAGTACCTGCGTCTCTCATGAATTTTTCCCTATGAGCTCAGAAATGGCATGCTCTTTCAGGCACTTGTTCTAGCAATGGGTGAGATGCAGTGGTGTATTTAATTGCAGTATGTGTGAAACTGTGTTTTGTGGTTAGACGTGTCTTAACGTGAGGGACACTGAATAGTCATTAAATTATACGTGGAGCTGAACTTGGCTTCACTTAGTTTGAACTTGAGTGGAAGAAAATAAACAAGAATCGCCTATTCTGAAGCAGCATAAGCAACTCTGATTACTTTTAAGAGGTTTGAGGACTTTGTAAACATTCCTGTCACCTAATATTGCTTGTAGCTCCGCACATTAGGATATGCCTTGGTGGGTGATACGCCATTTTCCTCTTGAAGTTTGTGATTCTTAGCATGTCCCATCCATGTTTCTACTCGTCGAGTGGTACTGAAAATAAATACCACTACCCTTAGTCCCCTAACTCCTTTTCCTTCTTCCTGAAGAAAAGATGAAACAGATGAATTTAAAAATAGAAACCATTTCGAGTTATCAAAACCACATTTATATGGTGGTTTAAAACAGTTTCAGAAAGTGTACCTCTTGCGTCTCACTGTAACCTTTCCTGTCACTGAAAGGTGCTAATTGATCTTAGGGCACTGACATAATAGTATAGTTTGATATTTGATACTTTCAGCATAGGTCTGGCCCTTTTCTCACCCTGAGATTTCGGTGCATGGCTGATGAAGAGTAACCCCATGTTAAAATGTCAGGAATTCTAATTTTTGTCCCTCATTTGAAATGTTTTAATACAACAACTCATATGTTTAAAACTTTTATGTGTGTACAGTAAGTAAGCTTTTTAATGTAGATCTGGGCTGTGAGAGCAAGAACCGTATTATCATGTTAGGGTTTTTAAATATCTTTTCACAGGTAGATTTTTTTTAGATTGAAATTTTTAGGCAAAATCTGATTGCTCTGAACACATTTGAATATGTTCAACGTGACCTTGCATTAAAGCAATATAGAATAGCCATCTTGAAATATCATATCCAAATTATATGTTCTCAAGTATATTCAGACCTTAAAGTATATTTTAAAATAAAACTTGTCAGTTCAGTTTTTGTATAGTGGTAACCTTTCCGTCATTGTCAATCAGCATCATCATATCATAGCTGACATTTACCCAAGATTTAACTTTTTGCAAAGCACTTTATGGTGTTTATGTGGATTAGACAGTTTTACTCTTCTCAACTGTGCCATCAATTAGGTACTTTTATTATTCTCATTTTATGGATGAGAAAACAGAATCATGCAGTAGAGTGGAGCCAAGAATTCAGCTCTGCAGCCTGAACCCAGATCCCGTATCCTTAAATACCATGCTAGCTACTTACTCCCATCGGTTGCACATGAGTTCATTTTAGGTGGTACCACACAAACATTTTATTTTTATAGTATTAGTTATATGTGTGTTTCAAGGATATTAGGAAAATATGTTAAATTTCATATTAAACATAGTTTCCTGCATAGTGTTGTTTAAGGCAAGACCAAAAAAGGATTTAAGCAGGAAAAAATTTAAAGCACCTATTTAAAGAAACGTATTAGGTAACAGTGAACAAGTGCTTGGCTAAAATAGCCAAAATCATGAAGGTTGATGGCAAATGACTGCATATGGAGACACTGGTATTCTAGAATGTTTCCCAGGTGTCAAGAACCTATGTCCAGTTCTTTTAAATATTTAACTTACCTGTAGAATTTTCCTTTGCTCTTCTTCCTTTAGAATGATATTATCCATTTTACAGTTTTTCTCCTGTTGTTTTAAGCTCGAATGCTGGTTGATCTGCATGCTTATGTTGAATCGACTAATGAGGACTGCGTGATGACTGTAGAGGCAAGTTTAAATTTTAATGAACTCACTTGTATTTCAAAACTACTTTCAACTTACTTTGCATTTTTAAGGTTTTCTCTGGGTGAACATGTTTGTTTTTCTGCTGCTAATCTGTTTTATGACTTTAACGCATTTTCCAATGAAGCAGTGGTTTTCACTTAGATTTACATATTTAGCAACTGAACCCTTTGTCCAAGTGAAGGCTGACACTATGCCCACTAGAGAAACATCCGCTGCCTCCTTCAGTGACACAGGACATGGGTGGCCTGCAAATCACTCACCAGTGCTTGCCTCTGACCATTGGTGTCTCCATCTGTCTCTGTAAGGGTTATCCAGGCTGCAAAAAAACAGTCTTCTGACAAAAAGGGTCAGTTTAGGGTATCTGCTAAAGTATGTTAGTGTGTCATCTACTAAAACCTAAAACAGAAAAATAAACAACTCTCAAATACAGCAAAATATCTCCCAGTATAATTCCTTGGCAAAAGGCCTGTCGGTTTACCCTAGTGTAACCTGAATATTCTCCTTAACCAATCTGCAACTTTATTTCAGTTTAGTTCTGAGAAGAATAAAAAGCAGTCAGAATGTTTCCCACATAGAATTGCAGGTTTGAATAAAGCACGTAGCAAAAGTTTGTTTTATGAGAGCATCTTTTTTCCTTTAAAGACTGTGAAGAAACATCAGCAATGGCATAAATTGACTTGACCTTAGATTTTCAGGTAAATCATTGCTCCTGTTTCTGTTATGCTTTCCTCTTTCCTTTTTAAAATGAAAGAGACATTTCTTGTGAAAGGCACCAATTAAATCATAAAAATTTACATTCATATACCATTAAGTTTAATTCTACTCACAAAAGCAATAGCATTAAATTTGAAATTCTATCCTTAATCAAGTAGGTGCGTGACATACTGGGAAGGCTTATTCTCCACAAGGTCATATACACAATTCACAAGCCTCTACATATACACAGCATAGGCATCTATTCATCACATTTCACTTCTGACTCCAAACTCCCTCATGTTAGAAGATTTGAAAAGACCTGAGTGTTCCAAAGAAGAGATTGACTATTTCTGACTTAATGTGTCCATATATTGAAAGTGATGATGACTTGGAGAGTCATCAGGTCTCTGAATTGGCTAATTCTTTTCACTTAAAATTTTCTATTTTAATGCAAATACGGATTTACATATGATTATGAATCAAGTAATTATAGCCAAATTGATCACAAGGTGAGTGAGTCATGTTCCAATTTCCTTTTGCAGATTTTCAGTGATCTCAAATTGCACTTCTAGTAGGTAACTTAAAAATGTAGACCACAGTGAGTCGGTCAAGAACATCAGTGCTATTGAAACTTTGTACATGAACTTTAGATATTAAGACGATGCTACTGTTTTGTTTTTTGTGGTTGACCTGAGAAGACAATTTAGATCTGTTTTGTCTTCTCAGTTATTGCCTTTAGTTTTTAAAGTCTTCATTCGTGAAAACACCTAGCAAAGTTCTGGGCACATGGTAAATGCTTATTAAATGCATTTTCGTTATCGGTATTGCAGAAGAGGTAC
>PVHT020000077.1:22751413-22847925 GCA_004024745.2 Catagonus wagneri | reverse complement strand
TGAACTTTAGATATTAAGACGATGCTACTGTTTTGTTTTTTGTGGTTGACCTGAGAAGACAATTTAGATCTGTTTTGTCTTCTCAGTTATTGCCTTTAGTTTTTAAAGTCTTCATTCGTGAAAACACCTAGCAAAGTTCTGGGCACATGGTAAATGCTTATTAAATGCATTTTCGTTATCGGTATTGCAGAAGAGGTACCAAAAATGTAGTGAAACTAATAGAATTTTTCCACTTTGGATAATTTTGAAGACTTTTGGGAATTTTAGTCTATTTTTATAATGAGGTCTGCCTTTTCTTGGCATATACCTGGTGAGTTAACCATGGTAACCAAGGTCATATGTTTACTCCTCAGATTATCAGGTTAGCTTTAGGTGACTCTTGTCCTACACACACTGAGTCATACTGTCTTCGTTGTAAAGTGTATAGTTGTGATATCTTGACTGTCTCTCCTGGGGGACCACTGTGGTCTGTACAGGATCTGTTTCCATGAGTCTCTTCCCATCTTGAGAATGTTCAACCGTATTTGTTCACAATTTAAGTAGGTCCCTCCTTGGCTTAAAATTCTTTAAAAAAATATTCCATGATGCTTATAGGACAAATTCCAAAACTCTTAGCAAAACCTAAAGGGCCTTTCATGCTGAGGACTTTACTAAAGTTTCCCTTCTCACCTCTCACCAGCCATTCACAAGAAATCTCTTCTCCAGCTCTATGGAAAAGTACAGTCCTCAAATACACTCTGGTCACTTTCACTTCATTTCTGTCTTTTGTTTTTTTTCTTTTCTTTTTAGGGCCATACCTGTGGTATATGGAAGTTCTCAGGCTAGGGACTGAATCAGAGCTGCAGCGGCCAGCCTTTGCCACAGCCACTGCACCGGATTGGAGCTGAATCTGTGACCTACACTGCAGCTTGAGACAATGCCAGATCCTTAACCCATTGCAAAAGGCCAGGTACCAAAACCGCATCCTCATGGAGACTACCTTGTGTCCTTAACCCGCTGAACCACCGTGAGAGCTCCTCCACTTAATTTCTTTGTGCATGTGGTTCTTTCTACTGGAAGACATCTTTTCCCTCCTCTGAAATTCCCTGCTTTGATTCTTTTTCGCTTCTTTTTCAAGATTCAAAATGCAAAATGGTACCTCCTTTGATCATCAGAGGTTGTGTTGGATGTTTCTTTTCTCTTTACTCCCCAAACACCCAATTTCCACCTTGAGTATAGCACTTGGCACGTTGAAATGTAATAGGTTATATGAGTTTAAATCCTGCTGTAGATTGAGAATTTACTAAGGTTATTACCAGTATTCACCATTCTATATTTCTAGTAGATAGGGGACAGTGAATTCCTATTGAGTGAAGGAAATGGGGATGAAGGCAGGTGGCACTGGACATTCTCTGCCATTAATATTGGGAGCAGTGGGAACAGCTGTGATCATTACAAGTCAGGACAGCCCTAAGAGCAACCTCAGGGATTTTTTTATCTTAATCCTGTAGAATTGCATCTCTGAATCCAGGCCCAGCTTACATGTGTGGATGCGATGATTTAGAGATTTATTCATTTTACACATGATCATTGGGGTGTCAGTAATCTAGTGGATAAGCCAAGGACGCTGAAGATCTCTGGAGATGTGGATATTTCTTGGCATTTGAAATCTGAGGATCCCACTTCTTTTTATAATATAGAGGTCAAGTACAAAGAATATGGAGCTGGGCTGCTTGGGCTTGAACCCCAGCTCTGACACTAGTGACTGTAATGATGAGCATGTTAAACTGGTTTTACTTCAGTTTTCTCATGTGTAATAGAGAACACCCTTCATGGAGTTCATATGAGGATTCAACAAATAAATACATACAAAGCATTTAGAATAGTGTCTGATATGAGTACTAGATATTATGAATATGATTGTGTTCCTTCCATTGGAGTATCTTTCCAAAATATTCCAGAGACACTTATTCCTTTTTGGGGTCATGGTCTGGGGGCCATAAATTGAGTCCCCAGGAGTCCAAATACAAATTTAATACCCCGGGGAGATCTTGGCAAATCTTGGCTGTATTTGGAGCTACAAGAAGACATTAGAAAACTCAGTTTGAGCCATTTACATTGCACAGCATTTCTTTTAGCAAATACTTTCACATATAGTAATCTCATTCTATAGGTTTAATCTTGACATTCACATTTTGTCTATGAATTGATATGCAGTTGACTGTAAGTAGATGTGACTAATCTGAGTACTACATCTGACCTTTGCCTAGTTTAGGTATATATGAAAGAATTTAGAAAATTAGTGAGAAGAACAAAATCGGACCATAAAATGTTCATAAAGTGTGAGGTGATAATTTTGCCTACATGAGTTTTGCATTGAGTGTGAAAATTATTTTGAAATATGAAACAATAGTATAAACACATGATTAGACTGATAGTCATATGAGGTCTAAACAGGACAGACTTTTTTTTTTTTAATCTCACTAGTGATTATGAGGATACTTGAAATTCCACACATATGTATTGTCTAATTTAGTGATTTGACTTCAATTGTATTAAGCAGGTAATCATGTTACCTGGAAGCAGTCAGACAGACCAGGGATTTCACATCATTTACTAATTGGTGCTCGGGTAGGCAGGGCAGAGGGACTTGAAAACAACTCCCCCCCCCCACCCCAGCTGTCTGTCTATCTTCCTCTGTTACCTTTCCTTTGATTTATGCTTTAGTTTTTGAAGTATATTCTTAAGGGGGAAAAATGGCTATGAATATGTGTGTAACCAAAAATATCTTTATCTTTTCTAAGAAGAGGACTCTTCACAGCTACTTGTTGGCAAAGAGATGAAGTGGGTGCTGGGTAACCCAGTGACAGATGGGGGCCCTTCCAGGGGAGTTAGGCAGGGGTTATAAATCAAGGGCTTAAATTATGAGTTTTCAGAGAGTAGAGGAGAGTTTTGCTCCACACATTGACAGGAAGTCCAAAGAAGGCATAGCAAGCCTCAAGTCCATCCAGCGCTTTATGCCTGACATTGAACAGGAAGCCCAGTAGCCCTTTAGTCATTGAAGAATAGCTAGTAAACCAGAAATTCTGTTTTTCCAAATGAACACCTCTTGGTTTCATAAATCAAGGAACCCCCTCACCCCGTCGAGAGTGCAAGTCACATATCTATTTTCTCAGGTTGATTTCTTTGCGTGGTGGATATGAATCGAAGACTTACCTATTTTTATGAATGCTCTGTGGCATAAAATGCAATTAGGCATTTCCTTTTCTTTCCCTGAGATATTCTGGCCACTTTTCCTCCAGTGCCTCAACTCCCTTAACCTACTTGCTTCTTCCTTTTGCTACCTAACTGGACCAAAAAAAAAAAAAAAAATCTACTCATCTTTCAAGGCTTAGCTCAAATGTCACCTCCTCTGGGAAGCCTTCCCGAAGGCTCAGGAAGGATTAATTCTTTTCTCTTTGTAATACCATGGCATCTTATTTGGGCTATTAACATAAAAGCACATTGTGCTGGGGCTAATTATATGTGAGTCTGTCTTCTACAGAGTCACTGAGGGGTGAGACCGTGTCCTTCACCCCCCTCTGTAGCCCCTATGCCTAGGGTATTGATGGAAATTCAGTAGCTGCCCTATTCCCTGTATGTCTTCAAAGGACATACATTGCAAACCAGACAACAACTATCCCGAAGAATAAATCCTGTTTACATTTTTGGAAACCGACTCTTTATTGCACATTTCTTGGTTATTTTTTATTCTGACTTATTTAAAGCTTCATTTGTACCAAAGTATTACTGATATTCTAGCAAAAGAAAAGATAGGGCCGGCATGAACTGGTATTTGGAATAAACTGGAATTGAAAAGACAGATTCCAGTTGAGGTTTATGGTCTTTCTACTTCCACTTTCCTCCAGAAATGAACTTCGGCCCCTTTGATTGATTTCTGTGGAGATACGTTTCATGTTATTTTGAAGAATTTTTACCTCTCAGAAATATGGATTTCATCTGAGATGAAGCATGTTCTCTATTTGTTTAGGTTGGTGTTTCAAAATATAGGGAAGGCCCCGCAATCCTAGAGATATCTGTGAAAAGTGTATGTGGCCTTTTGGTGAGAGAAACAGTCTTTTTTCAGGCACAATTTAGGAAGAAACATTTCTGTTTAGTTTCTCGTGGTTTGTTTTCAGGCATTTTCCACAAAAAAAGATGAGCAAGACCCTTCAAAACCACCAAATTGCTTATTTAGGGGGGAAAAAAAGACCTCCTGTGTCCAAAAATAACATTAAATTAAAATTATTGTTTCCAATAGTTTCGAAAATTGTGGCTTTATTTCCTCATATGAGTCATTTCTGAAGGCAGTATGTGATTTCATTGCATTGTGATGAAGCCTATTTTCTCTGCATTTTCATAGGTCACAGTAGTATCAGAGAATCAGATCAGAAGAGGAATTTAGCCTCACTCTCTATTTTGCAGATGAATGCTGGATTAGAAACATTAAGCAATTTATTCAGAGTTTAGTGCTCCCGAGTCTACAGCTTGCTGCCTTTATATTTCTTTGCTGAGACTGACAAGGAGTTGCAGATACTGGAATCAGACTACCTTTGTGTGCGTATCCATGTGGGCCCTGTGGCCACTCAGCAGAGGTGTAACCCTGGGGAAGTTATTTACTGAGCTGCTTTAGCCATAGTTGCCGCGTGTGTGCATGTGTGTGCGTGTGTTAATGGGATAATAATAGTACTTGCCACGTGGAATTGTTGTAAAGAATAACTGAGTGTATAACGGAAAGGCACTGAAAATGCTCAGTACATATTTATCGAACTGATTTCTTTGAATAAACTGTTGAGTGTATTTAATGTCCAAAAAAAGGCCCTTCATGCTGCTGAAGCAAGATTTTTTTAAATCAGGCTTTAAAAAACCAACAAAAGTCATCCATATGTTGTGTACCATATTAAAACAGATATTATAGGAGGTGCCTTTGAAGGGCTTGACTGGAAGAGGCAAGGAGAAAGACTTCTGCAATGCTGTTAATACCCTTTATCTTAATCTGATTGATGGTGATCTGGGGGTATTGATTTAATAAAAATTTGTCAGCCGTCTGCTTTTCACTTGCATATTTAACTGTATGTATGTTACATTTTACTGAAAAATTTGAAAATACAGCTATCTTTAAAATAAAAATGTGGATATTCCTCACTTTATCTATCTCCTCCACATCCCAAAAGTCAGGGCAAAGTGCTTCCTTTCAGACTTTTTTTTTTTTTTTCTGTACATGGGTAAATGTAAGAATTACTTGAGGACCTGATTTATTTTTATTTTATAAATTTAAGCCAGAATGGATCATCAGTTGTCTTAAAACTTGCTTGTGATATGCTGTGTTTTGAATACTTTCCCACATTAGTTCATGTCATGGGGTACTTCTCTTCAATGTATGAATGTTTTATACTTACAGCTTTTCCCTTCTTGATATATATTTAGGTTGCTTGCAGATTTTTACTGTTACAAAGAGTGTTGCTGTCATGATTTTTATGTATCTTTCTGTACATCTGCCCCCAATTCCTATAGATAAAACTCTGGATGTAGGATTAATAGATGAAAGAGTGTGTGCATCTTGCTTAAATGGTGCCAAAATACTTTCTGAAAAGACTATAAAACCTTGTATCCCTAGGATGATGCCTACATCTTAGTCATAAAAGCCAAGGGTAAAATTTTATGCTTTATTGACCATTGTATTTTTTAGTGCTCTGGTTAATAAGGAGGTTTATAGTAGTAGATTTCTTGAGACTCGAACTCTAATTGGGAGAGTTCGCTGATAAAAGCAAATAATTCTCTTGACCACACATGTAACAAATCTACATTATATGTAGTGAATATCTCATTTAAAAATTGTTACTACTCTGTTACATGAGTGGTTATTATATATATTCATAGTTCTTAGACTGATGGGAAGAAAGAAATTCACCATTTACCATATTCATGAGGTATTTTTACTGAGACCGTAAAATATTTATAGTGATTATTAGGAGAAATGGCCTTAACTCTGATATCGTTGATGAGAATATATGAGAAATTGGATATTGTTCTGTGAGGAGCCAACTCTGTGCCAGGAACAATTCTAAGCATGCTCCATATATTACTGTAGCTTTTAAACATATTTCAGAAGGGCATAGACAGCATATTATTATAAATGAGCTCACCTCATTCTGAATGTGTGTTGTTAAATGTCCCCACGTTCAGAATATCAGACCATATGTCAAAATATCAGCTGTGTCTTATCAGTGCTGTGATTTGCAAATCTGTGACAAGTTATAATCAGTTTGACATGAAAATTAAAGTTAATGCATCAAAATCCAGAGACTGGCTACTCAAGTCCTGGCTCAAGTCATATGACACAAAGTTTAAAATGAAGTATATTAATTGGTTGGCTTCACTGATAGAGTCTTATATGTAGACCAGCCTGTCTCTAGAATATTCTGTTCTTAAATTTTCTGGTTAATTAAGTTTCTGGCTACCTTTAATGGTTATCTAGTGCCTTAAAAGAGTAAGCCAACTCCAAATAGCTAACTTATTCCTTCAGCATTGGATAAATATGGCTATCAATTTTTGTGGGTTTTCTTTTTTTTTCCTGCAGAATTTCCTGTTATTCTAAGGGATTCAATAGGACTTAGGCACATAAAACTGAAAATTATACTACTATGGGGAGACCGCTCTGTGCCTTTGAGAAGGAACTCTCTTGCTAACTTAAGTACTATATGTGTGTAGAATAGCTAACATTTTCCTCCCAAGAAATTTCATGTATGCAGTTAAAACACTCTTAAATTGATTAAGGATTTGTTATATATTTCCAGAAGCACTCAAGAGTACTTTTATGGTTGTAAGAGTAGAGTGCGTTAGAATGCCAGAAACCAATGAATACGCTAGAGGCCTTCAAAACCATGCCCAGCATTCCTGACTTTACCATATAAACATGCGGGACGGTCTGAAAAAGCAAAACAACTGCCCTTTCCACCAAATGAAGGTAAGCCTGTGATGATAACACTTCAGCTGGCTTGCATATTAATTTGATACTTTTTCTGTTAGAAGTATTTTTATTACTTAGAAAACGGAATGGAGAAGTAATACAGATGACTGGTATTTATTTCTCAAGTAAAGTATTATTTTACATCTGATTTACCAGTTACCTTTATACTTTTTGGAAAGTGGATTATACAGCTACTACAGTATTTTTGCCTATTAATCAGGGAAGCTAAAAAGCCTTTTATAAATGTTGAATCAAAACTCTCACTGCTGTGAGGGCATTAAATTTCAAGCAATATACTCCTTTTATAGGGTGAGAAACTGAAGTATGGAGAAATTACAAGGTTTTCCCAAAGCCGTACACTGAGTCATGGCAGATGAGGAAATCTCTGATTTTGTTTGCCTGTTTCAGTCTGAAACTTCATGAAATTAAAGTTGTCTATTTCCTGACCTGTGCCTTTAGGAGTGTTTGCTTATTTACTTATTTGTTCATTCATTAAAACATTATATAGGGAACCATGTTTTTGCAAGATATGGTCTTAATATAGGGAGAATAATATTTTGCAATTACGTATCTTAGATATTTCCTTTAAAGAAAGTCACTGTGTTTTTCTTTTTGATGGCCGTGAAAAAAAAAAATTAAGGCATTAAAGACCAAGTTGGATTGTCCAGAAGCAGGCCACAGCAGTGTCTGAGAAGTATCTGAAGCCTTTTCAGTAGCTATTATAGTTTGTTCAGATGTTTCAGCAAGAACTTGACTGAAGCCTCAAGTTAGGTCTGGAGCAGAGGGCAGACCAGGAGAAACCACAGCACTCATCAAAAATATGGAAAGGACCAGTGTTCACAAATCTACTGCCAGTGTCTTTATATTTAGTTTAATGAAGAGGAGGCAGATTATTCTGCTCCTCTCTCATCTCCCCGAGTTTCAAGTCTCACATTTTAAATTCTTATCCACTGTGATCTTTTCCTTACCAGTTTTACCAGTGTTTTCCTAAGCTTTCTTTACCCTCTTCATTTTTTTTTTTTCTCCAAGTTTTAAGAGTCGTATTTAAAAAGCAAATAGTATCTCGGAGTCAGTCGTCACCTCTCCTTGATTGAACAGCTGGTGCCACAAGTAGCTTCAGATGAGGAAAGTATTGCACCTTCCCTCAGCACAGTACCCTGTAACATAGAATCCAAAGAGCGCACGGATGCCATTGGCCCTCCCACTCTTCTTTGGAGAGTGTAGTCAACAAACTTTTTGTTGGTTTATTGGTTTTCTTGTTCTTTTCTTGCAGCCCTGGGACTTGGGACTCAGACTTGGCTCGGGCTCTATGGCGTACCAGCTTTTCCTGTGGAAGAGTTCTTTCCCAAGAGAGTCCTAAGGCCCAGGAGCACTTGGGGCCTTGGGAACTGAACCCAGAGATTCTACAGACAGGCCCAGGCACGGCTAAGTCTTAGGCAAACCAAACCTTCCTGCAGTTTAAACAATAGTCTTTTTTTTCTTTAATTTTTTTTCTAAAGAATAATTCAGTTTTAAGCCAGCAACAAACAAAACCCTTAGGTTCTTTCTCAAAGGAACATGCTTACCACTTTGAAAATTTATTAATTTCTATTGCTTGTTGGGGTTTCCTTTTCGTTTTTGTCTGGGCATGAATGGGATACTTGGTGGATATTAATGTGGATCTGTATTAATCTATTGTCAATTTATAATTGAATGGTTTAAAAATAATGATGTACCGTTTTCTATCTTTCCTTCCATTTAGTGCATTTTCTAGGCAGTTATGCTCTTAGGGTTGACTGGATTCTTTCACAGTTCTTATTGGGAAAAAAAGACTTTTAAAAATTAAAGATGTGGTCTTATTAACTATAAGGTTACCTAACCTGAGGAAAAAAAGATTTGGGGGTGACATGAGTGATAGGACTCTCTTAATATCTAATAGCTTGCTGTTCATGTGAAAGGAGGATAAAGTTTCTGCTTTGTGGTTCTTCTGGGCAGGCCAGAATGGAAGTTCTGAAAGGTAGATTTTTTAAATTTAATTCAATTTTTTTTTTTTTTTTGGCTGCAGCTGTGGCATACACAAGTTCCCAGGTCAGGAACTGAATCCTGTCTGCAGCTGCCACCCACACCACAGCTGTGGCAATGCTGGATCCTTAGCCCACTGAGCCACAGCAGAAACTCTTTAAAGGTAGATTTTTTAGAACTAATGTATAAGAAAGAACTGAAAGAAGGAAAGAGGTAGATAATTATATTCATTACAGCTAAAAATCTTTAAGTATTGTACGTACAAACTTACAGGATCAGTCTGTTAACAAACTCCACTTCTATACCCCTCATAATCCCAAGACAAAGAAATAAGACTCTGTGGATTTCCTTCATATTCTTTCTCTATCTCTTTCTGTCTAATTCTTTAAGTTTACCCTATAGCAGGGGAGCAAAACATGGAATTGAACTGCAACACCAAATTCATTTGAAGTCTTATGGCTTGAATTCTTTCAACTTCAGTGATTAGAAAGTTCTTTGGATTTTTAGAAGCTATAATGGCAAATTTTGTAAATGTGATCCTACTATTAATGCAGTTACAGAGTCAGCGGAATGCTTTTATACTCTAATGCTATAGGGAAATTTACTGAGGGAAAAGAAGGTATTCAAGCATTCTTGGATGTCTCATTTAAAAAATATGGATGAATAAAATTCTCCTTAGGTGTCCCATATTTTAGGAAGCAGGTAGCCTCGTATTTAATTAAATCTTAACTGTTATTCACTACAGACACAATTCAAGCATGTGATTTGTCTCTAGGCAAATTAAATTTACTGCTATGTTTTATTTATCTCATGTGTATTTTCTTGTATATTGGATCCCCTACTCACCCCCCAATATATGACTTTCAGGTGTCACACCTTCATTCCTGAGAAACTGGTGATATGAAAATTTGAGAGGAAAAGATACATTTGTCTTTATGTCATTGCTATGGTTTTGTTTTCAGTAATTTCTTTATGTAGGATGGATACTTTCCGGAGTTTTACTTTCTACTTCATAAATTGTTTCTTTAGCTCAGTCTAATCTGCTGTTTAATTCATTGATTTCCTTTTTGAAATTTGGCTGTATTTTAGAAAACACTTCATGGTTCTTTTCCAAATTTACGTATTTTTCATAATTCATAATATGTGATTCTTTCAATTTTGTTTTTATTTCTTCTGTCTCTTTAAGTGTTTTAAGCATACTTATTATATGATACTTTTCAGATTTTCCTTAATCTCAAATTTTGAATTCCAATTCCCCTGTTGTTGCATCTGTTGTCTCTATCATGTTTTGTTTCCTGATGTAGTTTATCACTTTTAATGAATTTTTCTCTCAGAATCCTTCATGTCCCATGGACCAGTTTTCTGGATCAGTCTTGATTTTAATATTTTGAGTTGAGGTTCCCATGCCAGCAGTGAAGTAATTATTTAGAATTTATATTTGTGCTGATGGTTTGATTTATCTCAGTAATTATTTCCTTTTCTTCTCTTCTCAAAGGCTCTATCACATGACAAGCTTCCTTGCTGAGTCAGATAATGGACTAGATTGTATTTGGCCCCTCTTCAGTGAAAGAGGCAAACTGCTCAGATTCCTTCCTTCACGCATTGCCTCTTGTTGTTGCTCTATGCCCATCTTCATAAATGAACATAATGACAACAAAGCAGTAACACAAACGTATCTTTTCTGCTTAACTTTTCTATAGCACCAATTTCTCAAGAATCAAAGTGTGACTCTTTATATTTGCCTTATCAGTTACAGTATGTGCATATATTTCCTGTGTCCTATTGATTTGTCTTTCATGTTTTCCCTCATATTCACCTTTTCTGTAGGCTTCTTTCAGCCTCCATATCAGTTCAAGGTCTCCTGATTTCTTATCTAAATCATCACAGCAGCCTTCAAGTTGTTCCTTAATTCTAGTCGCTGTTTCTTATTTTTTCCAAAATTTGAAGTAGATGTGTCATTTCAGTTACATCACGTTTGCCATTCTTTTTTGTGTGTTTTAAAGCTATCAAAATATACTAATAACCAATTTGCATTTGTTCACTAATATTTAGCATTTTACTCCTGCTTTTGCCAATTCAAGACTTCTTGGCATCTCTAACTCTGAATGCTCAGTCCTCTCTCACGCTTTCTTTTCTAAAAATGTGTTCCTTTCTCTTTCATGTACTCATCCATAATTCTGTTACTGCAGTCTCTCAATGCTAAAGAAACCATTCACAATTTTGATGTTATGTTGAATGGCAAAATCAAAAGAGGTAAAGACTAGTGATTTGATCAGGATTTCAAAAATCAAATAGTTTTTCATTTTTACAAACTAATGTGAATTCAGAGAATTGGTCAAAGACTAGCGATTTTTGCGGGCTAAACTGTAGTTCTTGAAAATAACTGATTAATAGTTTTAGTTGAGCAGAGTTAAAAAAATTTTCACAGAAATTGCGTAGGTATAATTCTGCTGTATAGAAAAAACTTAAAATACAAATTAAAATTCACTATATGAAGAGTGAAATAAAAAAGCAGAAATGATCTTTCATTCTGCCTCTAGTAAAAATGGCTTACATTTTTGAAATACGTGGTTGCATTTAATCCTAACAAAATGTAATACAGGTATGATTATTGTCCTAGGTAAATGGATGAAGAGAATGACATGTAGGGATATTGATGAACTATCTCAAGGCTGTACAGTTATCCAGTAGTAAAGCAAGGACTTGCATAGTTTTATTCCAGAAGTCTCTACTTGGAATCCTTAAATTTGTATTTCCCCCAACAAGCCATATTTTAGATTTCTAGGGTTTCAAGAGTTGAATACTAAACTTAGGAACTAGATTCTTAAATTCTTTCAAATTGCAATACATTTTTCTCAAGGAGTGTGTAAAGTCAGCAGACGTATTAAGTAATGCATGCGGTCATATATTCTTTATCACAAAGAGTTCTTAGATATGGAGGAGAGGTTTATGGCTGAGAAGAAAGCAGACTGCTTGTAAGAAAGGGCTCAAATAGTTCTTTTCTGCCAGGCTCCAGGGGAGCCAGCCAGGTGAACCACTGTCATGCCTACAGAAAGCTCTGCAGAGTCAGTGTGAAACTTAGATTGGGAGGGGCAACAGTGGCAGCACGTGAGAAGGAAAGTCGGTTTACAGAGTTAGTCTGAGTATGTAGGTGTATAAAAAATTGACCAAACTCAGAATTCTTTCAGTTATTTCTCCAAGATTATCCAGTTACAACTGCATCTGTGTTTTCTAAGTAACCCATTTGCTAACTAACCATTGACATCAGCAAACACACAACTGAAAAACCTTTCCTGGCTCTGCTTGTCAAAAATAAAGTGATTAATTTATAATTCCAGAAAGATTACTTCCATCCAATAAACTATCACTAAGGACCCCAGTGGTTATCCTGAAATTCAGCTTGTTACAATTTTTTAGCGTGAGAAATTAGCCCCATTATTTGCAAACATTTCATGTTAAGTGGACCATTTTGCGAAGTCCATGTCCTGTCTTTATAAACAGTTCAAAAATAGCTCAGTATCTACTTTGTAGCTCAGCTTCATTTAAGGAGATTGAAGTCAGGAATTGCTGATCACCTAGACCTGTTTCTTGGCCACCTTTGCTGTTTTCTTTTTGTCCAAGCAGGGATGCGAGTCACGTGCACGGCCACAGAATGCCCATCTTAGCTTTCTGCTGGCCATAGAATTGGAGCTAGGATACAACCCAAATGTCCATCGACAAATGATTGGACTAGGAAGATATGGTATATATACACAATGGAATACTACTTAGCCATAAAAATGAATAAAATAATGTCATTTGCAGCAACGTGGTTGGAATTAGAGACCCTCATACTGAGTGAAGTAAGTCAGAAAGAGAAAGAGAAAGACAAATACCATATGATATTACTAATATCTGGAATCTAATATCTGCACAAATGAACCTTTCTACAGAAAAGAAAATCAAGGACTTGGAGAACAGACTTGGGGTTGCCAAGAAGTGGGGGAAGGAGTGGGATGGCAGGGGGGTCTGGGGTTAATAGTTGTAGACTGTTGCCTCTGAGATGGAAAAGCAAGGAGATCCTCCTGTATAGCGCTGGGAACTATGTCTAATCACTTGTGATGAATCCATATATGTATGTGTAAGCAGGTCACCATGTTGTGCAGCTGGGTGTAATGGAAAAAATAAATAAATAAAATTAAAAAAAAAAGAATTGGAGCTAGGTGTTCTTTGCGTTGTTGGCTTCCCTCTCTGGCATGCTGCCTGAGCAGTTGGAACCAGTCGGTGCCTGACCCAGCTTCCCAGACCCATTAATGAAATTTGGAGGGCAGTGAGGGTAACTTGGTGCAGGGGACGTGAAAGGAATTGCTTTCTTGACAGTTGATCCCAGCTCTTAATAGCTCAGTCATGTAATGGGAATATAAATTGTTAGACTTCCTATACAATTGTGGTTTTATGTGAGGCAGTATGCTTAGTAAAGGAGAGAATTTAATTGGAGATTATGATGATCGCTCATGGAATCCAAGGAAGAATTGAACAACGAAGCAGCAGGAAGGACAGAGAGAAGGTGAGAGTTCAGGAGTAACAAGGTCCAGGGACCTTGATTCTACCAGGACTTCCTTGCTATCTCCCACTTTTGCTTCTTTTTCTGGGTCAGCTCCTTTCTGTCTCTCCGTAGCGGACCAGCTTTTTACACATGGCAATAAAGAGCTCCCAAGTTCTATATACTAGAGGTTTTACCACTGAAGGAGGACCAGCCTACTTCCCCAGGCCCCGGTCCTAAGCAATTGGAAGGGATTGCAACGAGTCATTAGAATGAAACAATTTGATGTCCCTGGAAAAGCCCTGGGGAACCTAATGGGTTATAAACTGAATATGAGTCAGTGTAATAGAGGTATATATACCCCCATGCGAGCAAACCTTTATTTGGTAAATAAATGTTTTTGATTATTCACTTGCAGTGTAATAATCTGCAAGTCAAATAATAGCAGAGCTATTCTGAGTGATAGACTGTAGTGGCGTGACACTCTCCCTTGGCCCAGGAAACTGCACATGTACATACATTCTCCAGAGCCCCTGCCTAGATTAAAAGGGAGCTGTGCCAGAGGTTATGGACAGAATTGTCCATGCACCTCTGTCCCCATTCCGAACCTGCACAGGGGCTGGAACAGGAGTTTGGGCAGCCTTCAATCTTTACATCTTTTCCTAGGGAAACACTAGACATTTGGAACAAAGGTGGGGGACTGTAGTCCCCTCCTTTCTTCTTTGCACTTTAGCACGAAGCAAATATAGCCTCTGCTGTGTACACCCTCTCACAGGAGGCTCCTGGTGGAATGCCCAGCCTTTGGCTGCAGGGCAGTGCCATGGTAGCCATAGGGTGAGAGGATGACGAAGACAGGGGAACAAGAACTGGACCTCAGGGAGACGGAAGGTGGCTCTCTCCCTGGGAACACCCACCTTGGTCAGTGGCTGCAGGGAGCAAAAGGCACCTGATTTCTGGTTACCCATCTTGGGGACATTTCAGCAGAGAGATGCACTGCCATATCTGCAAGTGGGACCAATGAAAGAATTTCTGGTTTATCCTAAGGAAGGGGTAAAGTTATGAACTGTTTTAAGAGGATACAGTCAGAGCTTTATTTTAAAACTATTGTCACGCTGCACTGTGAACAGTGAGGTCCAAGGAGCGGGACTGGAGGGCCCTTAGGAGGCTGTTGCTCCAGTCCAGGAATGACCGTGGCTTGAACTACTATAGTAGCAGCGAGGAGAGAAACATGGAGAGGTTTGAGTGAACTCTGTGAAGTGTCGATAGGACGTGGCCATTTATCGAATGGAGAGGAGTGGACAAGGACTTGATGACAAGCCCAGAGGTCCAGCTTTGAAGACCAGTGGGGGGGCCTTGTCGTCTGTGTCCATATGTGTCTGTAATCCAGAGGTGCAGGAAGCCTCCATGCAACTTCTGTCTTTGTCTTATGCCTGTCCTGGCACAGGGATCCACCCTTCTTATGTTTGTGTTTATTTAGCCAGAGTCAAGCATGCCTGGGCAATCTAATTTTTGTTGATGCCTTGATCAGAAAGAAGATTAGGGTTACATCACACAAACTCTAGGAACTCCTCTGACTTCATTCAACATCTCTTTCTTAAAGGCACAGGGTCCCTTGCTGTCTCTACCATGTGGTCCACGCCTGATTTTTGAGTTATTTTAAACATTTCCTACATAAATCTCATTATATACTTAAACTAGAAGAATTGTGATTTTTGAAAATCTGATTTTCTAAGAAATAGGAGTTTCCACATTACATTTAGAGGAGAGTTAAAGAAAAGGATATGATTCATTTTCTGTATATTGAAAACCTAACTTCAGAAAAAATAGTCTAACATGGAATGAGTGAGATTGCTATTATTCCTATTTTAAATTCACCTTTTTGGGGAATGGCCTTGAAATAGAGCTGGGAACTAGATTATTGCCTCATAAAACAGCATGAGGTTACTGTTATTCCTTAATTTTATACCTTTATTATGAGGTAATACTTCTTTTACTTGATTCGAAGAATGTTCTTGTCTTTTTCTCATATATTTGTGAAAACTAAATGTTAAAGGATTTAGCATAACATCCATTGCTAAATTATGGTGTAAAATAATACTGTGTCTGCAATTAGCCCAGGTAGTTTTACTTGGTTCAGTAATATAAAATCACCGGGCTCATAATATTTTAGTACCTTAGTGTGTTTGGCAAAGAGAGAAATTCACGTTACCGTAAAACAGTTAAACTAAGTAACAACAATTAATCTCAACTTTAAGGAACTGTAAAGCAAAGTATTGTGTTATAACATGGAACATTGATGCAGATAGCTCCCCAACTGAAACTTAAAATAGATTCTGAACCAGTGATTAACAAAAACAACAAAAAAGGCTAGTTTTTGCTTAATTCTCTTATGCTTCAACATCTTTCTTGAAGTTTGAATTTTTAATTTCACTTGAGTTATCATGGGTGCCCTGAGATGGTGATACTTCTAGAAAACAATCACTTCTTTCTTAATGATGAGTCTCCTTTATTTAATTCTTGTGTAGCTTTTCTGGAAATAATTGCAATTAAGCCTCGATCACATCTGAATAATAATTTTAGTGTGATAACTGTACATGTGTTGTTGGTTGAATGGAACCTTATTTGGAAATGGGGTCTTTGCAGATAAGATGAGGTTTTATTGGAATGGAATGGGTCCTACTCCAATGACTGATGTACTTATAAGAACAGAGACATTTGGATATAGAGACACACATGCAGAAGGCCATGTGCAGAGATGTGGGGAAAATGCTATGTGATGATGGAGGCAGAGATGGGGAGGATGAGTCTACAACCAAGGATTGTTGGCAAACATTAGAAATTAGAAAGAGGCAAAGAATAATTCCTTTCCAGAGCCTCCAGGGAGGGCATGGACCTGCCAACACGGTAATTTATGATTTCTTTTTTTTTGAATTTTTTTCTTAAAGTATACTTGATTTTACACTATTCTGTCAATGTCTGCTGTACAGCACAGTGACCCAGTAGTACACACACACAAAAAGCAGCAAGGGGATAGTCACGAAAGTGTGAAAAAAGGACTTCAAAATCATAAAATGTGGAGAAGGGAAGTAAGAAAACCTAGACTTTTTTTCCTTTTTTTTTTTTTTTTTTTTTTTTTTTTAAGAGTGTGTTTGAACCTGTATGACTATCAGGCTAAAGCAAGCAGATATAGGAAGGGGTTACCAAACTTGAAAAATGGGCCACCACAAATCAAAACCAAATAACACATTCACAAAAACTAAAAAGAAAGAGGACACACAGACATAAAATAAAAGGAAATTATCCAACCAAAAAAAGAGAGGAACAAGGGAGAAACATAATTTTGGATTTCTTGCTCTCAAAACTGAGAGCATAAATTTCTGTTGTTTAAGCCACCCAGTCTGTAGTACTTTTTTATAGCAACCTTAGGAAACTAAAACATGTTATGTTATTAGTGAATAATAGGTCACACTGGTATCAATAGTAATATTATTATATTTTCTTGTTAGGTCGGGTGAATAGGAAAATACCTGGTGGATAATTCTCAATATTGAATTTCCTGAAAAGTTACACTACTCTACCTGAAAAATATAAGATAGAAAGAACTGCCTTTTTCTTAAAATAGACCCATGTTTGAGACAGAATTTTCAAAAGTTAAATTATCTGGCTGTTTACATTTTTTCCTCACATCATCAGATACATTGTTTGATTTCACTAATTAATTGTTCATGCATTCAATTAATATTTGCTAACCATCTAATGCTTGCCAGACACTGAGCCAGGTGCCATAGATATTACTAGTAAATGAGATAAAGGGTGTCTACCTGTAAAGAGATTACACAGCTTCGAAATTTATTTCAGGTAGAAAGCCACTTGGAGAAAGGGTCTGCTCTCCAGAAAATTCATTTTCACTGATTTGTTGTAAAATATTTCAGCATCATTTACTTTTACTCACTCAGTGCTTCTGTGTTATATTGGAAACACGTTTTACTTATTGCACAGACAATAAAATCAGCAATAATGAAAGTAGGTGAAGCCAAAGATAAAATTCTTCATCAGATTATTTTTATTTTTAATGCTTCTTTTCCTTTTTTTTTTGGCTGCGCCTGTGGCATATGGAAGTTCCTAGACTAGGGGTCAAATTGGAGCTGCAGCTGCGGGCCTATGCCACAGCCACAGCAACACCGAATCTGAGCTGCATCTGTGACTATGCTGCAGCTTGCTGCAATGCTGGATCCTTAACTCACTGAGTGATGTCGGGTCCTCATGGAGGCCAAGTCAGGTTCTTAACCCACTGAGCCACAACCAGAACCCCTGATTTTTTTTTTTTTTTTTTTTGTCTTTTTGCCTTTATGTGGAGCTGCACCCGCGGCATATGGAGGTTCCTAGGCTAGGGGTCTAACAGGAGCTGTAGCTGCTGGCCTTCGCCACAGCCACAGCAACGCAGGATCCGAGCCGCGTCTGCAACCTACACCACAGCTCACGGCAACGCCAGATCCTTAACCCACTGAGCAAGGCCAGGGATCGAACCCACAACCTCGTGGTTCCTAGTCGGATTCATTAACCACTGAGCCACGAAGGGAACTCCCTGATGTTTCTTTTTAATCAATATCCAAGTACATGCTTAGTTGTACGTTAGTTTTAAAGGAGCTAAAATTTTGTGTTCTGATTTTTTCGCTTAACATACAATCAACAATATTTTTCTTTTCCATGTCTTTTTTATGACTACACTTTTGATCTTTAAATTACATTACCTTAAATTTATTGAGTATAATTTGTTTAGTCAATGCTCTACAAAGATGAGGTGTTTCTAGTTTTTATTATCATGAGTAACTGTAGTGAATACCTCGTGGCTTTTAGGAAGGATATTTTACTCTTTAGAAAAGTAATATTGCTAGAAGAGTTTAAACGTATTGTAAAATGCAGTGATAGATTTCCTTCCAAAAGTATTAGAAAGCTTGACATTATCACTGACAGTTGAGTAAGGACACCATTTTCACAGTATCCTTTCCGACATTAGGTGTTAGTAATATTTAAAATGTTTTAGTTATTGGGGAGTTCCTGTTGTGGCTCAGGAGAAATGAATCTGACTAGCATCCATGAGGACACAGTTTCGATCCCGGGCATAGCTCAGTGGTTAAGGATCCAGTGTTGCTGTGAGCTGCAGCGTAGGTTGCAGATGCGGCTCTGATCTGGCATTGTTGTGGCTGTGGTGTAGGCCAGTGACTACAGCTCCGATTTGACCCCTAGCCTGGGAACCTCCACAGGCCATGCTTGTGGCCCTAAAAAGACAAAAAAAAAAAAAAAAAAATGGTTTAGTTGAAGATTTAGACAGAAATCCAAAATGTATGTTTGTTGCTTAAATTGACATGTTTTGGCAACTGTGAATGTGAACGCCTTTCCAAATATTTATTATTTACATTTTTAATAATGATTTATATTTTCATATCCTTGCTTAATCATCAAATAGGCCCTTAAGCTTTTTCTTACCAATTTATCTGTTTTCAATATCACTTTTATTATATTTACTGAAGATACTTTTCATAATTTCTTGTGTCCTTTTACTTTTGGAGCTGTTTTTCTCTATTCAGAAATGCATGGTTTTGTCTTGTTTTTACACAGCCAGAACTATTGTCCCTTCTCTTTGTACTCTTGTGCAGTGTTTTTACCGTTCATCTTACCCATCCATCGTCAGAATGAAAATGGGTATCTGATCTTCTTCTTCAAGAGAGCACTTGGCTAGTTTGTTATCCGGGTAGTGAGGAGAAAATGAGTCTAAAGGAGATGACCTATCCTGACTCCTTCCTGGAGGAGGCGGAGAAGGGCTCGTGATGCTGTCAGGTATTAAGTCTTTTCAGGTCAGCATCCATTGGCCTGGTGGTTGGTACTTGCTAAGGTGGACACCACATCCAAGGCCAGCCTATGTCAGCATTGTCCTGGTCACCAGGGAAGGGGGTGGTGCACAGGGCCAAGGATCAGGAGGTCTGCTAGGATAGGAGGAGCAAGCAACGGATCAGCAAGAAGCAGGATAAGGGAGAGATCCAGATTTGATGCGGGGAACCAGAAGATGGGGGAGAATGGGAGAAGAAAGATGGAGGTTGTGGTAAAAGGCAAAGAGTTGGGCTTTTTCCAGTCACCATGTCTCAGGCCCCCCCTTCAGCACAAAGAATGGCATCTTTACATCTAGAATGCCTTGCCTGTGTATCTTCTTGAATTCAGAGGTATACTGCAACACTTTTCAGGGTGCTTAATATCTACCCTTCCCCCTCCCCATTTTAAATGCCCTTTAAAATTGTGCTTTTCTTTGAAAATGACACCTCTTGTTTTAGAGTATTTTTTATTTCATTTTTAAAAGTTTCATTGAAGTGTAGTTGATTTGCAATGTTTGTAATAATTTCTTTGGAGTATTTTTTATCAGTGTCTTACTGAGACTGTAGCATTACATATCTATGTTACCACTACCATTTTATGACTTTTAAAATTAGAAAACAAATCTTTGGTCTTTGTCTTGTTTGTGTATGCATAAAACAATTTATATTTAAATTTCCTTTGTAATTTTTAAAATGTCTTGCACTCTAATAAAGTAAATAGGCTTATTATAGAACATACTGCAAAGCAGAGAGAAAGGAAATTCAAACCACGTCTACCTGGCTGTAGTAGGGAATATGTAAAACTGAGCAAAATATTTGCATTATGTTGAGTGTTTGATGAACTGAATTTGAAACGTGTTGTTTCTGCAGATTAGAATACTTACTTTCCACTTAAATTATATTTTCAGAAGTTTTTAATGTCACTAAGTATTCCTTGAAATGTGAGTTTGATAATTTAGATCTGTGTTTATGTCTATGATGAATGTCTTTATGTAAATCTTTTTTTTTTCTTTTTTGGTCTTTTTAGGGCAGCACCCGCAGCATATGGAGGTTCCCAGGCTAGGGGTCTAATCAGAGCTGTAGCCGCCGGCCTACACCACAGCCACAGCAATGCCAGATCTGAGCCCTGTCTATGAGCTACACCACAGCTCACGGGCAACGCCAGGTCCTTCACCTGCTGAGCAAGGCCAGGGATTGAACCTGCAACCTCATGGTTCCTAGTTGGATTCATTTCTGCTGCGCCACGATGGGAACACCACGTAAATCTCTTTTAATCACTCGTGTTCTTTTAATATTATTTTTAGCATCAGAATATGAAGGGCTAGACATATATCATTGCTATTTTAAAGTGCCTATCATTTATTAGTGAATTTGAACATTGTGTTGATTGACATTTTTCTGTAGTGATGTGTGTGCCTTCATATTTGGCTTGTAAGAGCTCTTTATATATTAAGGACATTAGCCTATTGTGTTTCATATTTGTGGAATTATTTCTGGAGTTCTTGCTGTGGCTTAGCAGTAATGAACCCGACTAGTATTCCAGGAAGACACACATTCAGTCCCTGGGCTCACTCAGTGGCTTAAGGATCTGGCCTTGCTCTGAGCTGTGGCGTAGGTCACAGACACAGCTTGGGGTCCTGTGTTCGCATTACCGTGACTGTGGTGTAGGCCAGTGGCTACAGCTCCAATTTGACTCCTAGCCTGGGAACCTCCATATTATGTGGTTACAGACCTAAAAAAGACCAAAAAAAGGGTACTTCTTTTTATATTTTCATATATCTTTTAATTGATTATTTGTGTGGGTAGGTGTGTGTGTCTGAGGGGGTTAATTCATGGGGTGTTTGGCTTTTTTGTGTCATATTCCATTACATACTTCTATTATGTAAGTCTTTTCTATTTGGGAATTAAAAAATACCTTGCCTATTTTTCTCAAAATTTTTTTAAACTTCAGTTTGCCTGAAATTTTTAATGTATGGCATGGAGTAAATATGAACTTTTTTTTGGTCTTTTCAGGGCAGTGCCTACAGCATATGAAGGTTCCCAGGCTAGGAGTCGAGTCAGAGCTGTAGCTGCTGGCCTACACCACAGCCGTAGCAACGTGGGATCCAAGCCCTGTGTGCAACCTACACGCACGACTTATGTCAGTGCCAGATCCTTAAGCCACTGAGCAAAGCCAGGGATCAAACCCATGTCCTCAAGGATGCTGGTCAGATTTGTTTACACTGAGACACAATGGGAACTCCCAAGATGAACTTTTTTTTTTTTTTGAGGAGTTAAGTGTCTTACTGCAGTTTACTGACCAGTTGTCCTTGCCATATATTTCTGTAATACCTTCTTTCTCTAGCCTTATTTTCATTCTCTTTTTTAACTGGGCATGCATTTTTACAACATTATGTTTTTATAACTAGTCTTAGTAATGATCATCTGGCAATTCAGACAGATTTTCCTATAACAGAAAGCTGCCATATTAAAATATACATTACTGTTTTTTTTCAGTTTTATGTACTTTAGAAAATGGTTAATGCAAACTCTTAATTTTTAATCTGTCAATTGCTTAGCAGCAGACTTCTTTCAGTAAAATAGCAGACTAGGTGTTTATTACAGACTGGGTCTCCGACCCTGCCCTCAGATGTTTTTTTTTTTTTATCTGCGGGATGCCTGAGTAGCTGAATATCTCAATTTTACAGTGATGTGATTTTCAAGATCATTATTTCTATCAGATATAGGGACAATATTAATGAATTTTGTTCTTGAAAAATAACGCTTCTGTGATTTACCAACTATCACATAAGTCAAAGTTTTGGTAATTTTACAAATAATTTCAAAAGATAACTTTTTCATTTTTTCTACTTTGTTTTCATTTTTTTTTGTTTTAGGTAGGCCGTTTTTAATTGAAGGAAGCTGCTTCTGCGTGGGAGTGGCAGGAGAAGTAAGAAAACCACATGGAAGACTCCCAGGATTTAAATGAACAATCAGTAAGTCTTAATTCAATTTCAGTTTTGCTGAAAAATGTTGTGGTAAGACTAATAAAAATCAAACTAAAAGGAAAATATTGTAAAAAGCAAATTTTTTGTTAAACATTTTTAGTCAATTTTTGAACTCTTTTTTAAGATCGCAAAAGAGATTTTTGAAAATTTGTACTGTTTCTGCTTAACCGTATTGTGTTTTGAGCTCTCCCTTGATTGTCTGCTTGTAAAGCCAGTGGTAAAAAGGACAAGGGCGTTGAAATCATGCCAAGTGTTTTTGACGGTCTAAACAATTTTGCACAGCTCTTTTTTTTTATTGGGTTTTATTCCAAATGTGCTTGGACAGTGTGTGTGTTGTTGAATGTCAGAAGCATGAAAGGAGAAGCATATTATTCATTTCCCGGATGGTGACCACAGTGCTGAAGGGATTTCCTTATTTTGCTAAGCTTTTTGCAGCATGAAGAAGGCACAGGATTTGTGGAATCCATTCTAAGATTCAGATTTCTCAAAGGGAGAGGATTATTTTTTTTTTTTCTGCTTTGTAGGCCTGCGCCCGTGGCATACGGAGGTTCCCAGGCTAGGGGTTGAATTGGAGTTGTAGCCGCCAGCCTACACCATAGCCACAGCAACGCAGGATCCGAGCCGCATCTGCAACCTACACTGCAGCTCATGGCAACGCCGGATCCTTAACCCACTGAGTGAGGCCAGGGATTGAAGCTGCAACTTCATGGTTACTAGTCAGATTTGTTTCCTCTGCGCCACAACGGGAACTCCTCAGAGGGAAAGGATTTATATGGCTTTTCCTCCTAACATGTTAGTAGTGTCTCCATGACACTGGGTCTTTAGTGTGTGGAACTGGAGTCAGTGGAAAGCCCTCCCCCCCACCAGCCACAGTAGGGCCAACTACCGTTTAAGCTGTTCTGACCACAATTAGTAATGTCACAAGTAAGGAAATATGTGTACTTGCATTTCCTTTTAAAATTCAGAGTGATATGTGTTCTGGTGTCTACATGCCACTCCAAGTTAATTTGTTTTCTAAGTACTTCACTTGAATGAAATGATAATTGAGTTTTTAATTTATAGACATGACCATTGTCTATATTCTTTCTCTAGAATATTATTATTATTTAATTTTACATGGTATCACTGTAGGAAAAATGTAACAAAAATTTCAAAGCCATAAAAGTATTTTTAAAAAAATCTGTGAGGTGGTAAAGATATTATTCTTCGAAAATTACCCAAGTCTTTAGAAAAGTAGACAAAGGGCAGTTGGGAGGCAGAAGCCTCACAGTAGTTTTCTTTTTTTAATGCCGCTCTTTGAGCTTAAGTATTCATAGTGTGGACTCTAGCAAAATGGATAATAGCATGATGATATGTCTGTCACCCATGCCATTGCATGTTTGCGGATCCCAGTGGCAGCAGAAGTCTGAGGTGTGACCATATATGTACCTGAGTGAATGATGACATCATCTTAGTGGTACTGCTTCATGAGAGGGCTACTGTTCATCTGTACTTTGTTCTAACACACTGAGGGCTACTTAAAAGTTTGTCTACGTACACACATGTGCGTGTGTGCATGTGTGTGAGCACACATGTGTGTGTATGTGTGTGTGTTAGATTGACCAACTGTCCTTGTTTTCCAGAGATCCAGGAGTTTCCTGGGACATGGAATTAAAAAAATCTTTTCTATTAGAGTGCAGTTGATTTACAGTATTGTGCCAATTTGTGCTGTACAGCAAAGTGACCCAGTCATGCGTAAGTGTATGTACACACACACACACACACACATATTCCCTTTCTTAATATTATTTTCCATTAGAGTCTATTCCAAGAGACTGGATATAGTTTCCTGAGGTATACAGTAGGACCTCATTGCTTATCCATTCTAAATGTAATAGTTGGCATCTACTAAACTCAAACTCCCAGTCTATCCCACTCCTTCCCCTCTCCCCCACTTCTCTGTTCTCTATGTCTGTGAGTCTCTTTCTGTTTTATAGATAGGTTCCCTTGTTTCATATTTTAGATTCGTATATAAGTAATATCATATGGTATTTGTCTTTCTCTTTCTGACTTAATTCACTTAGTAAGAGAATCTCTAGTTGTTTCCGTGTTGCTGCAAATGGCACTGTCATTCTTTTTATGGCTATGTAGCATTCCATTATATATAGGTACCACATCTTCTTAATCCATTCATCTGTTGATGGACATTTAGATTGTTTCTGGGGACATGGGATTTTCAAAGCTAAAAGAGGTAAAGTACCTGCAAACCAGGCTGACTGATTCAGTTAATTATCTTAGGGTGTGTGTATACTTGAGGACAAATTTTTGTTTCAATACAGTTAAAAGAGGCTAGAGAGAATATATTCTTAGGTTTAACATTAGAGTAAGGTTATCATCGAGATACTTCATACCACTGTTTAAAAAAATTAAACCCAGGAGTTCCCATTCTGGTGCAGGGGAAACGAATCCGACTAGTATCCATGAAGATGCAGATTTGATCCCTGGCCTCACTTAGTGGGATAAGGATCTGGTATTGCTGTAAGCTGTCGTGTAGGTTACAGACGTGACTTGGATCCTGTGTTGTTGCGGTTGTGGCCTAGGCTGGCAGCTGTAGCTCCAATTCAACCCCTAGCCTGGGAACTTCCATATGGTGCAGATGCGGCCCTGAAAATAAAATAAAGAACAAAAAAACAAAGAAACAGCACTTGCTTATCATATAGCATTTTCTCCTCGTGATATTTTAGGGCTGTAGAACTCAGTATATATATATATTTTTTAATTAAGTTGCCAGTGTTGTTAGTATTCGGCCAGGTTTAAGAATCAGAAATCTCAGAAATCTTGTGTGACTGACTTTGTGGTCTCTCAGCTCAAACCCAGCTACTTAACTGGTGGTGAGAAGGGGAGCAATTTTGAGAGAAGGGAAGAGAGAATGCTTTCCATTCTCCCTTTCTTTTCTCCCTTCTCAACACTGAACTTTCCACCTCAGGGTTATGATCTTGTCAGAGTCGAATTGGAAGGTCCTGATCTGTGGTGTGGCTTGATAGGTCCTCTAGACTGGTTTAAACCACTTGAAGTTTGAGTCAAGTGTTAATGGCTTTGGTTTTATAAACATCATCAATCCTTCTTCGGCATTCTTTGACTTAGAGGAACATACAGGCCAGTCTGTTCATCTTGTACATGTGCAGAGGGACGCTTAGGACTAGGAAGTGACTTGCCCACATTGATCTGGTTTGTACGCTTCAGAGTTGGGACTTCACAAAGGTCTTCTGACTCCAAGTCCAAAGCTGTCTCCATAACATCTACATGCCTTATCGCATTTTATTTTTATTTGGACTTTCATCACTATAGAATAAACTCTCATTAGAGTGATAGGATTCCTATTTGAATGAAACCTTTAAATGACTTTAAATCTTGCAGAATAAATTAATCTCTCAAAACTTCATGAAAAATGATATTTTTTATTTTTTTATGTTTTATAATGATTTTTATTTTTTCCATTATAGCAGTTTACAGTGTTCTGTCAGTTTTCTACTGTACAGCAAGGTGACCCAGTCACACATAATGTATACATTCTTTTTTCATAAGTGACTAGATATGGTTCCCAGTGCTATACAGCAAGATCTCATTGCTTATCCATTCCAAAAGCAATAGTCTGCATCTATTAACCCCAAGTTCCCAATCCATCCTGCTCCCTCACCCACCCCCTTGGCAACCATGAGTCTATTCTTCAAGTCCATGATTTTCTTTTCTGGGAAAGGTTCGTTTGTGCCATATATTACATTCCAGATATAAGTGATATCACATGGTATTTTTCTTTCTCTTTCTGACTTGCTTCACTTAGTATGAGAGTCTCCAGTTCCATCCATGTTGCCACAGATGGCATTATTTTGCTCTTTTTTATGGTTGAGTAGTATTCCATTGTGTATATATACCACATCTTCTTAATCAAGTCATCTGTCAATGGACATTTAGATTGTTTCCATGTCTTGGCTATTGTGAATTGTGCTGCAATGAACATGTAAGTGCATGTGTCTTCATGAAAAATGATATTTAATGCTTATTAAGATATAGAACAAGTAGGGTGACATTAAAAGAAAGTTCATAATAAGATGAAAGGGAATTTACTTAGATCATAGCTATTTTACTTCAAGAAGAGATTTCTTTTTCTCTAGGTATATATGTAACAATAGATGCCATTTATTGCACACAGTGCACATCTAGCATTTTCCGTATGCTCTCTCTAGCCCTCACCATATCCTTACAGTGTAATCACTATGGCTACCATCTTACAAATAAGAAGCTGTGGCTTAGAGACTGTCAAGTCAAAGAACTGTTTAACAGAGGTTAGAACTGAACCCACTTTTATCTGCTCCTAAAACCTATAATGGCTTTTGCATGATACAACGTAAGGTAAGGACTTGAGTTGTGAACTCAGACATCATTCACACTTAAATACTTTGTGACTATTGGGAAATTTCATAAACTCTTCCTCATTTGTAAGGTGGGGAAGGATAATAAAAAGACATTGTAAGGGAGTTCCTGTTGTGGCTCAGTGGTAACAAATCTGACTAGTATCCATGAGAATGCAGGTTCAATATCTAGCCCCGCTCAATGGGTTAAGGATTCTGTGTTGCCGTGAGCTGTGGTATAGGTTGCAGATATGGCTTGGATCCCACTTTGTTGTGGCTGTGCAGCTGCAGCTCTGATTCTACCCCTGGCCTGGGAACTTACATATGCCACACATGTGGCCCTAAAAAAGCAATAAATAAATAAATAAATAAATAAATAACAAAACAAAAGAAACATTATGTGAAGGGCTCAGCACAATGCCCTTCTTAGTGTAAAAATACAGTAAATGTGAGCTGGTGTTACAATACTCTGATATATTCAGATGGCCTTTAAGAGTGTGTGTGTTCATTTTTGCATATTCACCTGCCTCTTGCGGACATTTCCACCTGCAAGCACAGAAGTCTGCAGACTCAGCAGATGAAAACTAAACTCACCAGCTCTCTTCTCCTAGTTTCCCGCCTTTCTCCTCTGTTCCTGTATCTCCCATCTTAGTGGATGGCATCATCAGCTACTGAGTAGGTTAATTCAGAAAGTAGGTAATCATTCTTTTCTCCTTCATCTCTAAAAGTCCTATCCAGTCTTAATATCTCTCCAAGTTGTTCTCTTGGCTTCAGCTCCTTATTTTGAACTTTAATTTTATCTCTTCACTGTGTTTCTCTGCTTTAAGTTGCTTCTAGAGTTGTATCCTAACATCTATACCTGATCACACCATTATTCTCCACAGGTCCATTCTTGCCTTCAAGCGAAAATCCCTTGTGTGGTAAAGCCCACAGACTTAACTGCTTCTCTGTGTCTCTCTAGTTTTATTTCTGCTTCTTTTTGTTCCCTGAATCTTGCAGGCTATCTGTGCTTTCTCTTCTTTTGCCAGCACTATCGCCTCTTCCCAGATGGGCCTCTTCCCCAAGGAATAACTTGTAAATCTTGAAGAGCTGCTGTGGGTTTCACTCCCTCTGAGCAAGACGCTCAGGTTTCTACCTGCCTTCTTCCCACACTGTCAGCCACGCTGGATCAGGGGCCCCTACGATGCACTGCTGTACTCTTTGGTGTTTACCTCTGTCCTCACATCCATTGGATCCATACTTTACATTGTGTTTCAAGAATATTTTTAGAAGTTCATATATATGTAGGTATTAATAGTTATTTATTTTCTTATATCAAACCTGCTAATTTAATAATGCATATTAAATTTCTAGAGTTAGTTTAATAAATTAATCTCTTTCCTGTCTCTGTTTTTCACCCCTGAATGCCAGATGATTTTAGATTTTTCCTCAGCTCTTTATTTCGAGAGATTCTATATTATCCTCTTTGACCATAGCCAGTAGCTTATCTTTAAAAGTTGAGCTGCTCTCTGAGCCCTCTGGACAGGTTTCCAGCTATTGTGTAGAACTGAATATGCCATCTATGTGTGGATAGCTTAGGTGCACATAAGGGCTATGATATCTTTATGAACCAAAAGTCTCTCATCTAAATTTACGACTTATATATGGTATATTGATTATCTAATAATTCTACATTAGAATGAATTAAATTGATAACTATTTGTGGTAGAAATATAATCTGTTTCTTTCATGCCTGAATAATTTTGAGAATTGGGGAAAATTAATGTAATGTAACTTCTGCTAAAAGGTATACCACAAATGGAAAATGTCCATTGGTGAAAAGTGTCTGCATTCATTGATAGGCATCATGCTGTGCTTTATGTGACTTGTCTCATTAAACGCAACATCCCCACGTGGCAGGCTCTGTTATAATGCCAGTCTAAATGACACTGAGCTTGGAGATCTCAGTCAAGGTCGTGAGAGCTTGAAAACTGTGCTGATGGAATGTGAGCTCATCAAGTCTTGTTCCAGAATCCATGTGGCTACACACATTATCTTATCTGCTTTGATCAATAAATGGTTTTCAGTTCAATACATGTGGTATCTTAAAGTTTGGATTAAAACTCAACTTGATCTCAACTTATTTAAACAAAGAGCAATGACTTTAAATATTATACGTCTTGGAGAGAAAGGTGACTTATTCCAGTACGATTATAAATCATCTGCACAATTGTCATTACTGAATCTTTTGAATAGGCAGCCATAAGATAGTAGAATATGGGAAAGCTGGATGATAATACAACAAATTTAGTTAAGGGAGTAGTTAAAGATTCTTCACTCTCTGTTTGGAACTTTGCTAAACTAAGGCTTGAAAGATATATACATATATATATATATATATTACAATTTTTGTCCTTCTCAAAGTTTTAGTTTAATATATGATTGTAAGATGTTTAACTCCAGAGTTATTTTAAAATGAGGTTTGGGCAGTGGCTACTAATTTATTCGGTGACAATTTTGGGGGAACTGTTATATTTGAAGCATGTTTATAGACATTGTAAGTACTTAGTGGACAAACTAGACAAATATTATTCTCATGGAGCTTATTATATTCCAGTCGGAGGGATGAACGGTAAACCAATATACTAGAAAGAATAGTGCAGCAAGGAAAACCAAATAAAGTAGGGAGGAGGAGAGGAAGTTCTGGAGCTAAGGCGTGTGGGTGGTGAAAATTGTAGTTTTTGGAGAGTAGTCAGGGGATCTCACTGAGAAGATGACATTGTGCAAAGATGGGAAGGAGCCATGTGGGTATCTGGGGAAAGTTTTGGTTAGAAGGAACAGCATTGCTGAAAACCGTGAGATGCCAGAAATCCTGATATGTTCAAGGGATAGAAAAAAAGCACAGTGTTGGTGGCAGTGTTGGAGACATCAAGCGGGAGATAAAGAAGTGATCAGAATGGGAGTGTGGGGGTGGAGGGGTATAGATTTTATGGGAGTCTTTAGGCCATTGTAAGAGCTTGAGCTTCTCTCTGAATGACATGGGAAGCAATTCAAGGGTTTTGAGTTTAGGGATGACATAGTGACTTAAGTTTTTAAAAAGATCACTCCATCTGCTATGTTGAAAATGGGTTGTATGGATGTTACCTTCATGGCGCAGGGGAAACGGATCAGACTTGGAATCATGAGGTTGCGGGTTCAATCCCTGGCCTTGCTCACTGGGTTTAGGATCTGGCACTGTCCTGAGCTGTGGTGTAGGTCGCAGATGTGGCTTGGAACTGGTGTTGCTGTGGCTCTGGCCCAGGCCGGCATCTGTAGCTATGATTAAACCCTTAGCCTGGGAACCTCCATATGTCGCAAGTGCAGCCCTACAAAGCAAAGAAAAGAAGAAAAAGAAAAAGAAAACGGGTTGTATGAAGTCTGGAGTAGAAGGTGGGCTGTTCCAAGTATTCAGATGTGAAGTAGACAAGATAGTCGTAGAAATGGTGACAGATGATTGGGTTCAGTTTTGAATGTTGAGCCAAGATGACTTGCTGATGGATTGGGTATGGATTGTGAAAGAAGGAACTGCCTTGACTTCAGGATCTTTGTCCTGAATCCTGAGCAGTAGGAAGGATGAGGTTGGCTTTACTGACAGGGGATGAGTTGTTATAGATTGAGGGTGGAAATCAGAAGCTGAGTTTTAGACATCGTAGCAGAGACATTGCCATGTTTTCACCAATCCTTTTTCATACTCCTCTTTTCTAGTGCAACCAGGACTATACTTCCTCACTTCCTTACATTTAGATGGGACCCCATAGCCAGTTTAGAGGAAGTGATGTGCATGTCATAATCAGGCTGAAACATCAAGGAGCCTCTGTGGTGTTCTTTGGTCTCTGCATTTCCTAGCGTGGAGGTTCAGGTAAAGATGGCGGAGCCCTGAGATCAAGGAAGACTGGATTTCTGAAACACTTCTTGGAAGACAACTTCCTGTGAGGGTATTAAGCACCTGAGTTAATAGGAACACATTAAGTTTTACCTGCTATTAGAAAAATGAGTGGAAGTGTTGGGGAGTCAGTTAGATGTAACCATCTGGAACTCAGGAGGGAAGGTTGGACTTGAAATATAAATTTAGGAGGCTTCAGGGTATCAGTGGTATTTGAAGAACTGTTATTGGTTGAGGTCACCAAGAGAGTAAGTCTCAACGGAGACAAATTTAAAGGACTGAGCCCTGAGGCATTCAAATTTAGAGGTTAAGGAGATGACAGTTTACATAAGACAGCTGCTTGATCCAACTACCGTAATTCCTGTAAGCACTGCGTTACTCCACAACTGGTATTTGTTGCCAAAGCCAGGGAATTCTCCTTTGATGTGCTTTCTTCCAGATTTCCCAACAGTCATATATTCTGTCTGGGTTACTTGTTATGGGATTCACCTCTCCTGGGAGAAAAAGCCAGCATACAGCTGAATAGGTATTCAGACATCATCCACTTCTTTGTGTTTTACATCCAAGTAACAAAAATCCATAAATACTTGGAATAGTCAACAAGTATTATTTTCTCATTGCTGTGTTTGTAGGTATGATGTTTCTGAGCATCCCACCTTAGCAAAGAGTTGCCCGACCTCAGGGATATCCAGCTTCAGCATTAATGATATTGGGGCAGGAAAATTCTTTGTAGTGGGGGGCTGTCCTGTGCACTGGATGATAGTTGGAAGCAATTCTGGTATCTACCCACTAGATGTCAGTAGCAGCTCCTTCCCTACCCCAAGCTCTCTTTTTAATGACAATCAATGTCCGAAGAAGTGGACATATGTCTTCCGGGAGGAGGCAGGAATCAGTGATCTATATTATGCCTGTTTTCCATGAGTTATTTGTTTATACACTTATTCCCTACAAAATACTTGAAGGGATTTACCTGAATATTGAACACGGTATGACGTATTAAATTATTGAGGTAACTGGGTGAAAAGACAGATGCATGATAATACAGAATTTAAGCGGGAAAGCAAAATAGCATTGCCAAAGTTAACAGTATAGAATATTAAGTATTATGCTATCGGTAGGGACATTTTCTTTAAGAAAGGTCAAAAAAGGGATTCTGATAGGTTTGGTCAAACTTTAACTTGGTCTTTAGAGACAGTAGGATGAGATTGTATAGACATAAAAGGACCTATCCTGACCTAATGAGTAGCAAGAATGAAGACTCATAAGTACAAATATAAGGCAATAAATCCTTTCCAGGAATTGGAGATGGATTAGAATAACTGAATCAGAAGCTTTGTGAAGATGAAGATGCAGAGCCATGAGGAGTCAGAGTGAGAAGCCCTAGACCAGACTGAATGGGTCTTTAAGCCAAGCTTAGATATTTACATGTTTCTTAGTGCACAGCTTGAAGCTTGTCATGACATGAAGCATAGAGATATATAAGATACTGCCCTGTTTTTGGACTTATGTCTTAGACATAATGGAAATCCCATCAATTTTGAGCAAGAGAGCAATATTTTAAAAGTGATGTTTTAGGAAAATTAGCCAGATGTTGGGACGATGAGTGAAGGTGTGATACTTGGCATGGAAAACAGTTTAGGGGCCCTTGAAGGTTTATATGTGAGCAGAAAAGGACCTACACCAGGGGCAGCAAACTTTTTTGGTAAAAGTCAAGGCAATAAATAATTTTGGGTTTTCTGGCCATCCAGTCTCTGTACAACTCCTCACCTCCGCTGGTGGAGAGTGAAAGCAGCCATAGGTAGTACATACATGAAATGCACAGGGCCGGGTTCTAATAAAACTTTATTTACATAAACAGGCAGGCTGTGGACCGGAGCTGGCCAGCTCCTGGCATAAACTAATGATGTGACAGTGAAATGAAAGGTAGGAAAGAATCAGTGAAAAGAACTTGAAAAGGAAGCTTACTGAACTTGGGTAACTAACCAACAGGGTTAATAGAAAGAAAGTGAGCAGGAAAAGGCAAGGATTATCCTGGAGTTTCAAGCTTAGGGGATTCCAGTAAGAGAGTGCAGGGCCAGGTGTCAGGGACTTAAGTTACCAGTGTTTGGATTTAGAACTTTTGAAAACACATGAAACTAGCAATCGGCAAAGCTCTTTTGTGCCATGGAGGAGATGTCTGGGCTGGTCACAGAGAGCAGAACAGTATTTTTCTTTTTGAGGTGCTGTCTATAAGGGGAGATTATATCTGCCAAAAGGGCAGAAAGATGAGGGTACCTCACATATTAATGAAGCGGAAGGAGGAAGATGGATTAGGAGAGACTGAGAGAGTGAAAGAAAAGAAAGGTCAAGATACTACTATCTTCTGAGCCAGTATAAAGAAGATCAACCAGGAGGCATTATTTTAAAAAATAGAAGGAGAGTTCCTAGAACATGATACATAGATTATTGAGAGATATTTTCAGTTTCCCTCTGGCAAAGTAGGTCACATTAAGACTTAAGACTGTGGAAAGTTTATTGTTTTGCATTAAAACCATTAAAAAGAGACAAGAGAAAAATAAACACTTTTGTGGTTAATGAAAATGACTCTCATCTTTGAAAGAAACTGCTTGCTCTGTTTTCTTTGGATAGCAGTCCATCCAACAAAAAGAAGAGCCTATTTGCATGGGATTGGGTCACATTTGATGATAGGGTTGGACTGAGTAGGTACTTATCTCCAGGTATGTGGAATCCTGTCGTTGCATATCTTCTTGGATGAAGGATTGACTTCTCTGCTCAAACTTCTTTGGGATGCAGATAACCATATAATGGCTAATACGTGGAGAATTTCATGTTAAACTCTTGGCAGGAGCCAGAAGAGCAGGGTGGAGAAGAGTCTGAAAACAAACAAACAAACAAACAAGAGTTAAAAAAGAAAGAACAAACATCGCCTGCTCCATTCAGGTTTTATTGTTTTCTCCAAGCTGTGGATGACACATGTGAACAGTAGATTGTGACTAGTTTGTGAGCCCCAGATGCTCATGGCCTCATTTGGGCTTTTGTAACGCTTTCCATATATCACCTCGATTAGTTCTCACAACAGCGTGATGAGGAGGGCAGTGTTATTATCCCTCTATTTATAGGTGAGGGGGCGCCCGGCTACTGGGTAGGGGAGCAGGATTTTAACCCAGGCAGTCTGGCTCTTAAACTGACAATATTAACTGCTAGATGAATTTACTGGGGAAATGCACTATTTATTTTTTCCACTCTGACTTGTGTCTTCAGCAAAAAACATGCATTTGAAATGTCTTGAGTTTTTATAAGTAAAAAGAAAAACAATTGATGTGTCCTTTTTTTATATTAACATTTTTTGAAATTCACAGATCATACCAGAGATGATATGAGAGGGGCAGACAAGACTATCAAATAGATGGTTATTTATTTTTCAATCTACTGATTAAAAAATGGATGTAGGTGGAATTGGGAGTTGGTGTTTTTTCCTATACCAGGATCCTTAGGAAGACTCAAAAGCACCCTCACATTTCCTTTACGTTAAATGTCTTGCATAATTTATCTCCTTTTCATAACTGGCCATGCTTGATCCTGTAGGCTAGTGGACTTGCTTTAGAGGTGGTAGGGACCTTTTAGAGACTGCACTATCCGAACCGTTTATTTTGTAGATGCAAAAATGGAGGCAAGAGGGCTTACCACTTAATCAGGCTACAACCTTTACAATAGCCCTGTTTTTGAAACAAGATTTTTTCATTTGTTTCAACCTGGGTGCTAAAATTTGAATACTTTTGTATACAGCTTTTTAACATCTAGATTAAAATCAGCCCCCTAAAAACTGCATTGAATTATTGCTTTAGAGGTTGATGAGATGATTGCATTTTTGCTTGTACTAGTTGTCTGTAGGTCAGGGTCCTGTAAAATAGTGTGACACACTATTTTACATGTTTGTTTTTCTCTTAGTTATATTTACTGCTCTATCAGCATTAACAGAAGAAAAATAATTTGGCTACTATGTTACTCTAGTATAGTATTTCAAAGGATCTTATTAAAGAGAGATGTAATTTCATCCTCTGGGTCTTTTATAACAGAGTGCATATTTGGGTTACTTCATTTTGACCCGGAATTAGACAATAGATTAAAGCCATGCACAGGAAGTTAAAATCTTTGTTCAACAAAGATTTGAAAATATATCATGGTTGTTTTTTTAGATTGCTCAGAATATCTCTCTACTTTATAGCTTTATACTTTTACTTTAGCTAACTTTTGTCTAAACAGCCCCTGCCTCAAAGTTTTCTGTTTATTTTGCAAATCTTATAACCTGTGGGCATTTGATAACTATCATGTATTATCAGAGGTTCTTAAATGCATAACTTTGACATGTTGATAGATATTGTATGCTTCTGTATTTTGCTTAACTACATGTAGCCGTAGTTGAGTTATAGTATTCAGAAATGAAAACTATGGAGTAATGTCACAATCCTAGTGCTTCAGATATTAATATTAAGGGAAGCCAGCCTGGGAGCCCATGAGTTCAAAGTAGAAAGCCGTTATGACTTCAGTTTCCAGAGCATTTTTATAAGATGAAAGAGACCAGTAACGCCAGGGCACTGCTAACTCACACTGCCTGGCAGTGCATGTGTCCTTCAGTGAGACTCTAATAAAGGTGCTGGCCTCTGCTCACTTACCCTGCACCCAAGGCTCCTCCTTCTTCAGCCCTCTGATTTGCGTAATATTATCCACAACAGTTCCTGTTTGGGGTGATTGTTTCCATCCTCACTGTGAGACTGTGGATTTGTTATTTTTTTTCCATGAAATAGAGTTTTTATTGGCTGGAATCCCAGCTAGACTGATGCCCCCCCATTTTGTTTTTTTTGTTTAATATCTTAGATTTTGAAAGTCATTCAAAATGAAAGGATCTGCGAGATACCCTAGGAAAATAATTTGTGATTGAAGCCCTTGGTGAATAATCGTAAGAGGTGTTTAAATGTTAAGTAACTTGTTACCGAAGGTTGGATAAGAGGTCTTTCTGGAGTGCTCATCTACGATATTTTCTGTAATACTATTTGCTTACTTCTCAGATGATTCGGACACATTCCATTGTACGTTAAGTTATTTTGCAGAAGTAAATCAAGAATCACTAATGATAATTTCAGGTTATGCATACTTATAGAATGTTGAGTGAATTTACTAATCTTCAAGGGAGTAAATTTTACATCGGATGTTTCCGGTTTAATAGGCTTCATATTTTAATGCTAGACTAATGTTTTCTCCTTCGTTTATTTTTTTGTTTCTTGCACTGTCATTGGAATTGTATGTATGTTATGTTCATTCTTGAGCCCTTAATGTCAAGCTTGAGATGTAAGGGAATTCATTGAAGTTTTTTAGGTTATGGTGTTTATTACTTTAAGACGGATTGAATGTTGATTTTGGGAACTTAAGCTGGAAGTTCCTTTACAGGTAGATTCAATTAGGCTGAGTGTATCAATTTTATACAAGGAATTGGGAAGAAAAATGTGTTCCCAGCGCCTTATTTTCTCTAAGGGAAAAGTATCAATTTAGGAACTGATGGAAAAGGAAAATATTTGTGCTCTTAAAAGTTTTTTTCAGGCTTTACCTCATTATTAAATAATGCTCTTTGATATTTAAATGTATAAAAAGCCCCTAGAAATTTATTTAATCTTTTTTTTCATTTTTAAAAATGTTGTCTCTTTGGAAAACTCTTTGCATGTTAAATCTTGAAGAGACAGCAGAGATCAATCAAACAGTCCAACACTGTCATTTCATAGATATTATTAAATTAGGGGCCAGGGAGATTAAAGAGTCAGGATTCAGACTTGGGTTTTTGAGTCCCAGGCTGCGTTCCTTACAATCCAACCATGCTTTTTTTTTTTTTTTTTCATGTCCCAGAATTTTCACTTACAACACTTGTTGTGGTTTTGAGTCTAGAGAATACCCACTGATGGATTTTGAAGTCGCCTGCGGTGAAGCTTTACTGATAACTTCAGACTCATCGGAATCTGCATGAACCCCTACCGTATTCAACTCCCAGTGCGCTCAATAAAACACATTGAAAACCCTTAGCCAGGATTTCTCATCCTCAGTAGACTAACTTAGGCTTCTCACAGTGAATACAAGCATAGTGCCCTATTGCACAGAGAAGGTGAACTAATTTTAATTGCTTCTGGAAAAAATGATGGTAAAAATGATGTGGTCTTAAGAAATGATGAATAAGCATTATAGAGGAAGTTACTATTTCGTATCCTGTATTGTCCACATTAAGAATTCTTCAGTTATTCATGTTTTCCTTTCTTTTTTGATTTCCTTGAGATTCAGAAATCATTGTGTGCTTAATGGTAGTACTGGGTTTTCACACCCTGTATTCTGGTATATTTCACAATTACCAGTACCCATGTCATACCCTCTCTCTCTTTTTCTTTAAACTGAATGCAGGTTATTTCAGCCTCCTTTCAAAGCACATTGTATTGTAAACCAGCAGACGTGCTTTTTTGGGAAGCCATATATCTAAATGGATAAATAATTAAACGTTTATGTTCATGCTTCTTTTCGGGAATATAAAAAATAGGGGGTTAAGTAATCAGTAATATTAAAAGCTGTTCAGGCTTTTCTGCTTAAATTATAAGTCAACAGTGATAGAAGACTTTTCCAGTTGCCTGCTAGTCATTTACCTCTTTTTTGTTGAGGGTCGCTCACTGTCCTTGATGCAGAATTGATTGAAGGCAGATCTGTAGTAATCTTAGTCTTCCTGGCAGTGATTAGTCCAGCCCTGGGAGCTTTTGGGAAAGGGCTTGTCCCCTCTAGAGTGCCGCCGGAGGGAGGGCTTCCTTCTCTCATCTCTGCATTGCTTACTGCCTTGGCTGCTGTTGCCAAGAATATGATGCGCTAGCCATTCTCTGACAATGAGGTGATAAGCCTAAGAATGAAAAGCCAAAATGCTAAGGTTGGCCAACCAGAAGGACAGAGAGAACTTGCATCCTTGATGAAATTATTGAGCTGTCAAGCCTGGCACATCCTCCTTTCAGACTTCTTGCTTGTGAGATAATATTTTTGAATTTACACGTTCTCTCATATTTGTTAAGGCTCCTGTGTGTGCTTTCAGACCCGGGTGGAAAGAAAGAAAAAACTAAAGCAGAAGTCATAGTTTCTGACCTTAAAGATCAATGATCCCAAGTGTGTGTGTGTGTGTTTGTGTGTGTGTGTGTGTGTGTGTGTGTGTGTGTGTGTGTGTGTGTGTGTATTCTGGATACAGATCCTTTATCAGACATATACTTTCAGAAATTTTCTCTCAGTCTTTCATGCCTAGTAGCTTGTTAGTTACAAAAAAAAAAGGAAGGATTTTGATTGACATTGTATTGAATCTACAAATCAGTTGGGGACGGCTGACATCTTAATAACTGATGTTAAGGCTTCTTGCCCATATATTTTAGTCTTCTTCAATTGCTCTCAGCAGTGTTTTGTAGTTTTCAGTATATAGGTCTTATAGCTTATCAGATCCATTCCTTAGTCCTTCATATTTCTGATACTATTCCTAAGGTTTTAGATTCCAGTTTCCAATTGTTCATTCCTTGTATAAGGAATTTAGGTGACTTTTGTAAATTGATCTTTGGTTATGCAACCTTTCTAAATTATTAGTATAGAAAATAATATTGTCTGTGAAGAAGGACAGTCTTAGCTTACTGTTCCTTAATCTAAATCCCTTTTATCTTACTGTTCCTTAATCTAAATCCCTTTTATTTCTCTATATTGCCTTATTGCAATGGCCAGATCCTCTAGTACCATGTTGAATAGCACTTGATAGAACAGACATTCTCAGGTCTCTTTGCATCAAGTTCAGGATGGAGTCTGTAATAGGCCATAGAAAGACTCAAATGAAACTTCTTGTGAGGCTTATAGTTTATTTTGCAAAAGTATGTAGTTCCTGCTGTTGTGCAACAGGTTGAGGATCCAGCTGCGGTTCAGATTCCATCCCTGGGCTGGAAACTTCTATATGCTGTGGGTGCAAAAAAAAAAAAAATGAAAACAAAAACAAAAAAGGAATCATTCAGGCTTTGCATCCTACTCTATAATGTATCTTCATGTTTTAAAATATGAAATACATTTTCAAAACATAGTTAAATTATCTTACTCAAGCACTGTCTCTCTCCCAGCCCCAATACATGTTGAAAATGATGCTCCAAGAAGAGAGGCTATATTCAGTCCTAAGATTTTGAGTATACTTCTTAAACAAATTTGAGAAGCTAAGTAACATAATAAAATGTCATTTATAAAATACATATTAAAAATGCAAAGCAATGCAAATACAAATGGAATACTGTGCTGAGCTATACTGTAAGCTATGCATTAATTTGTTTCTCCCATGCCTCCATAACCAGATTGTAAATCTATTCACGCTGGGACTATGTCTACATCTTTTTCACTTTGCCCGCTGCAGTCTGTAGGACAGTGCTTTATACAGAATTTGGGGAATGACTGTTGCCCAGGAGCTTACTTACATTGGTCTTGCACGTGCAGAGATCACTGCAAATAAATGTGTGTGATAGTATTTAAGTGGTTAGGTTAGAAGTTGGGTTAGAAGAACTAGAAGTGTATTTGAGTCGGGGGTCTCTTATTGAATTGGAAGACAGGATGCCTATGAATTTTAAATAGATTATATGTCCGTTATGATTGAGCGAAGATTCAGAACAGCATTCCTCATATCGGGATCCATAAACCCAGGTGTCTGTAGATAATCATTCCTGAGAATGCGACATTCAAGTTCTTTTTACAAACTTCTGAATTATTGTATCTTTGAGCAGACAGAATTAATGAGCACATTTTTGGGTCAGGTAAATGACCCCATGACCTTATAACCAAGTACTTCTATGAAATATTAGTACTGTAGTTTGCATTTTTAGATATATTTATGGGCTCAAACTGATTGCACAAGTGTCAACATTTATCTGGTTAACCTGATTACTTACTATTTCTCAGATTAGACGCCACAGATCATATTCTTCAAGGTCTTAAAGTTTGAGAAGCACAGATGCAGGACAGTAGGTAGGAATGGGTGGATGAGAGAACATGGGTACCCCAGATTTTTCTAGCCTCTGTGCCCCTAAGTCAGCTAGCTTTCCAAGAGCAGCAAGCAGGAGCTCCTGTTTTCTGGAGTCAGCCCATACTGCTGCCCGCTTCTCTGCCTTCCCCTGGAACTTCACCATGGCTCTCAGACTGGGAGGGCAGTGCCCTCCCCCCATACTGCCTCTCACTTCCCACAGCCTTCTTGAGTTACTGCTGCCTGACAGTCTGTGGACAGAAGGCAGGTACTGTGGCAGATGCTTAAGAACTTCTGGGGCAGGCTGTGGAGTGAGTACAGTGAAATATAAGCAAGCACTTGAAACTCACTGTCACACATCCGAGTTTATATAAATACATTGGTCATGCATTGCTCACTGGTCATCCGTCCTGAGGTCTCCGTGTCTTGAACCCGAATCCCACGGTCTCTCTTTGTCTTATTTCTTTGCAGGTCTCCATCTTCTCCAGGTATTTTGGATTTCTCATCTTTGGCCTCAGTGTCCTCAATTTCTAGCACTTTATTCTGCAGAAATTCTGATCTGTCTTTGTCATGACCTCACTGTCTAATCTATGCACAGAGAGCAATGCTTTTTTATCCCCAAAATACATTAAGGTATCAGTTTTAATAAAAAAAAATAGACCCTGGAAGGGTGTCATGTCATTTCTTATGAGGCCATATTACCTGTAGCACTATTTTTTTCTGTTATTAAAAGATAGAGGCCAATCCTGCCATTTAAAAAGGACTCTTCAACATTGCATTAGGTAGATATTTCTTACCTTTCTCCTTTCTTTGAATATCCAGAATAAATTCCTTTGGCTCTGGTGTAATATAGCTAGATTCTGAACCAATATGAGTAAACATATGTACCAGGAAGTAGTAAGTATAATTGTAAGTATATTGAAAATTTATCATGGTTTCAAAGTTAGTATTTTCATTTATTTTATCAAGACCTCATTTTTTAGAGCAATTTTAGGTTTACAGAAAAATTGGTGGGAAGATACGGAGATTTTCCATGTGCACCCATCCCAGGACATGCATAGCCTCCTCTGTCATCTGTATTGCCCACCTGAGTGGTATATTTGTTGCAATTTATGAACCCACATCTATACATCATAATTAACCAAAGTCCACATTTTTAGATCCTTGCAGTTCTTGATGTTGTACATACTGTGTTTGGACAAATGAATAATGACATGGATCCATCATTATAATATTTTCACTGGTAAGATAGATGAAAAAATGCTATATAGTTCCCATTGTGGCTTAACAGTAACGATCCTGACTGGTATCCATGAGGACATGGGTTCTATCCTTGGCCCTACTCAGTGGGTTAAGGATCTGGCATTGCTATGAGCTTTGGTGTAGGTCACAGACGCGGCTCAGATCTGGCATTGCTGTGGCTGTGGGGTAGGTCAGTGGCTACAGCTTCATATCAACCCCTAAGCCTGGGAAACTCCATATTCCATTGGTGCGGACCTAAAAAAAAAGATAAAAAGAAAAATAAGAAAAAAATGCTGTATAAAGTATCAGTGTATTTTCACTGATCTAGAAATCCTCTGTGTTCCACCTGTTTATCCATTTCTTCCCCTCACCCCCAACACCTGGCAGCCACAGGTCTTTTTACTGTTGCCATACTTTTTGCATTTTCTGAAGTGTCATGTGATGAGAAGAATCATAAAGTATGCAGCCTCTTCAGACTGGCTTTTTTTACTTAGTAACATGCATTTAAATTTCCTTTGTGTCTTTTTATGGTTTGTAGTGCTGAATAATAATTCATTGTAGTACTGGATTATTACAGTATATTTATTGTTTCACCTAGTGAAGGACATCTGTCTTGGTTGCTTCCAGGTTTTAGCAATGATGAATAAAGCTGCCATAAATATCCATGTACAGGTTTTTGTATGGACATAACTTTGTATCTCCTTTGCATAAATACCAAGAGTTGTGATCTCTGAAATATGTTAGTTAATAAGAAACTACCAAGCTGTCTTTTGAAGTGGCTGCATCATTTCACATCACTCCTAACAACAAGTTGAGAGAGTTCTTGTTGTTCCACAACTTAGCCAGCACCTGGTATTGTCAGTGTTCGAGATTTTGGCCATTCTAATAAGTGGGTAGTGGTATCTCATTCTTGTCTGAATTTTCATTTTCTTGATGACCTGTGCTGATTTTCCATTTGTATATCTTCTTTGGTGAGGTGTCTGTTAAGGTCTTTGGCCCATTTTTTTAATGTGGTTGTTTGTTTTCTGACTGTATAGTCAAAGTTAATATTTTGAGTTGTAATGTGCTTTGCTTGTTTGTGGTCGATACAAGTTTTTTCCAAGTTAAACAAAATTAATGTTTCAAATGATATCTGAGTTTCAAAGGATTCTTTAGAAGATTGTTCTATAAATAAGTTTCTGTCTGATTTTATATATACATAAATATACACACACACGTGTTCCCCTACAGTGGTAATAAATGGAATTGTACATTAATGCTAAGATTCTGAACTCACCTAGAAAAAATAGATTTGAAGCTGTATTCAAAATAGTTTTATTTAACCTTACCAGGATAACTGCACACACTGGGGCCTTGCATTAAGATCAAGCTTGATGTGTACAGAGAGAGATATAACAGAAAGGTGCCTTACACATATTACTTATTAATCACCTACTAATTGTAAATCACAGTGATTTATATTTGATATATAGGTTTCCACCCGTGTTAAACATATGTGTATGTATGCAACTTTTGTCTTTGCAAAACTTACAATTTAAGTATTTACATTCCCTTTTTAAAGAGTAAACAGTGGAATCTTTGTGAGGTTACAGTTTTGCCCAAATTCACTTAGCAAGTGGCAAATATGAGATCCAAATTCAGGTTGTCTGACCCCAGGGTCCTTGTTTATTCTGCTGTATCATATGTATTATTTTTTTGATGACTTTTTAAAATAAGGATTAATCGAGTATTTACTCTGTGCCAGGCCGGGTGTTATAAGTGCTGAAAATACTACAGTGGAAAAGAGACATCATGTTCTTGCTTCAAATATTTTACGTTCAATTGAAATATATATCTCTCTCCTATGGTGGTAAGTGCTATGGAAAAAAGAGCAAAGATGTGTAATAGGATAGAAGGTGCTGGGAGAAGAGGTGTGTATACTCTTTTTCTGTAGACTGATAGAGATATCTCCTTTTGTAAAACTGACATTTAACTAGAGGGCTAAAGAAAGTGAAAGGATGAGTCATGGGAATATACGTGGGAACAACCTTCATGCAGAGGGAACAGTGTAGGCAGTGTTCTGGAGATGGGAACAGGCTTGGTGAATGTGGAGTAAAAATGAGGCTGATGTGTCTGAAGCAGAATAAGTGTTGGGGAGAAGGCAGGATATGGGATCAGAGAGGTGGTGTGAGGCCAAAAACTTGGTTAAGATTGGCTGTTTCTAGGAGGGAGATGAGAAATCACTGGAAAGACTTGAACATGTGTTTCTGACATGGTGTGACTTGTGGTATAGACCATAGGATGTAGAAAAGGATTTGGGGACCAGTTAGGAGGCTATTGAAGTCATTTAGGCATGAGATGATGGTGGCTTGGGCCAGGTCAGTGACTATGGAGGTGATAAGAAGTGGTACGATCTGTTTTGAAAATAGAAGCAATAAGAAAAGCTAATGAATTGGATGTGGTTAAGAGGAGAAAAGAGAGTCAATGATGACTAAATTTTTTGACTTACAATGAGTATTAGTATGAGAAAATTTTCAGGAGGGGAGATTGGAAAGGTAATCAAGAGTTCAGTATTTGTCTGATGTGGGTTAGGATTTTTCTTTTCTAAATAGGTCATCATTCCAAACACATATATTGGCCTTCATTCTTTTTCATTTATTATGTTTTTTTTGTTTATCATCTATCAGATACCCATTTATGTCCACTAAAGTAGATATAATTGTGTTGGTCAAAGTTTCCACATTATGGATTTTTGTCACTTGACCTATCCATCCTTGGATCTATTAAGTACTGAGATAAGTGTGTTAAAAATCTCTCATTGTGAGACTGGATTTATTGGTTTATCTCAAAATTGTATTTTGACTTTATGTAAATTTAAGTTATGTTACTGGGTTCACATTCATTTAGAATTGTTAATTCTTCCTGGTGAATTAGCTTTTATCCATATGTGCTAATGTCTTTATCAAATAATCTTTGCTTTAAAGCTTATTTAGTTTTTTATTACTCTAGCTACAGCCATCATTTTTTTTGGTCAGTGTTTGTGTTCTTGTTTTTGAGCTCATGATGTTTTGAACTTTATCTGTGGGAATCCTGTGTGGCCTGAATTTGAAATATGTTCCTCCACAAAGAATACAAACTTGCTTCTGCCAGATGCCTGGAAGACCTATCATCTGGGGTTAATTTAAACTAAATTTTGATTTAAACTTTTTTGGCAACCCATGGAGCATGAATTTTGATTCCCAAATTGAGTGATTGTGGGCTTGTGGTTAGGAATTCTTAGGAAAGTGTTTTCTTATTTTCTTGTCTAAGCCAAGGTCAGGACAGGCGGGCGGCCCTATCATCACCCTCTGCAAGATGGGGCTTTTTCTGCTTCATCTCTGAGGGGCAGCCATTCAAGGATCCCACCTTGGTACGGATGTTCAGAACTTACTATCTCATCTATTTGAACTCCTGTAGTTGCCTCATTAAAACTGGAATGGAGGTTGATTCTAGGGTAAACCCCAGCCTTTGCTCACTAACACTGTGGAATTTTCCAGTCTTTTAATTTTTGTCCTCCGAGGAATTTCATTACTTTCCTTTCATGCTTTAAAAGATATTACATTCTTATACCTCATTTTTACATCTGTCATACCAGGAGGGGTTTCTCTGAACGTGTGGTCCATAGTAGTTTTTGCTGGCATGCAAGATTGTAAACACACAAAAGTTTGAGGCCCAGCCTAGAATTGTGGTGTCTGTTTCCAGCTTTGTGAAGTAAATATCTTCAGGTTGCATGAAGATCTTCTACTTCACATTTTCACTCAGTGATTTTAGCATTTGCTGTTGATTAAGGATAATGCCAAGGGCTACAGGTGGTGATCTTCAAGGTCCATTATATTTTCTACATGTATTATTTGCAATTTTTCTGTAAAGAAGAGCTTTGTTTTTTTTTTCTCTGACCTGTCAACCTTATTGTGGTCTCATGGATTATTTTTAACTAAATGTGTTTTAATTCTTTACTGTTACTATTTTATCCTCAAACTGTCCTGAATTTAAGTGGGAGCCCCTCATGGCAACTCTTGTGTCCTTTTGATATGGCTCACTTAAAGCTTCAAGTCCATCTTCACTCTTTGGAGCAGGATGTTCCAGGCTTGCTTTGTACTGTCCCTTCTCTAGATCTTAAATCAGCCAGTTTTCCCAAGGAGCCCTACTTCTTTTGGTGGGAATGGCATTTATAAACCACGATCAGAGTTCTTGATGTGCTCATTGCTATTGAAGTGTCCTTATTTTTAGGTTCTCTCCATAGAAACAAAAAATCTGATTTTTAAAATCACAGGTTTATGCTAATATCCCCAACTTACAGAGTTTATATGCGTCGTAAAAATCAATGTCAGAAACAATTACATACTGATTAGTAACTGCCACTCTGAAATATACTGGCCATTTGACCTTGGACAGTTTGCTTAACCACACTGTGGCTTATGTTCCACATCTCCAAGACCTGAATAATAGAAGTTCCTACCTTAGGATGTCTTCTAAGAAGTTTAAGTATGTTGATATATGTTAGTACTGTCCCTGCCTCAGAGTATGTACTTTTTAGTAGGTCGCTAAGAATATTAGGTTGGACCTTAGAGAACTAGCACCGTTTGACCATTTTTGACCTACAAAAAATGATAGTTTCATGTAGTTCAACGTAGTCAATGTATGAGTACCTTCATTCATTGAGTGCCTCATTATAGGAGTCTCTGCTCTGAAAAAGATGAGAGAGAAGTGATGGAGCTATAAATTAAGTTTCTCAGTAGTGCATTTTATGCAAGGAGAGAGGGAGGCAGGACTCTCTTAGGTTATCAAGAGTCAGTTGGGTGCAGGAGACAAAGTCTGGAAGTCTAGAGAATGAGAAGGGTAGGGTTATAGATTGGAGACCCCAGACTTAAGGTGGGAACTCCTGTGGCTCCTTCCAGGGAGTGAATTAGAAAAACAAACCACAGGGGTGCCGAAATGTATACAGTTATGCAAACGAAATTTTTAATAATAATGAATCTATTTCTATAATATGATAGAAGTTAACATATACATTAGACTCCTACTTATTCCTTTTGATTCTTTTTAAAAAAATTTCTTTCAGTCTTTCACATGCAATGCAAACCTAATTCCACAGTGGTATTTTTACCATTGAAATGGTGCCATTAAACACTTAGCATCAAGCTAACAAGTGGTTATCCTTAATAGTAGTGCTACAAATAGAATTTTATGTGAGGAACATTAATAGTTTATTCTCTCATTCTCTCATGTTCTCTTATTAAGTGTTAATGTAATGAACTTAGCCATAAAAGAATGAAATATTGCCATTTGCAGCAACACGAATGGACCTAGAGAATGTTATACTTAGTGAAGTAAGTCTATAAATATTATATGATATCACTTATTGTGCTATCATTAAAATAATACAAATAAATCTATATGCAAAACAGAAGCAGACTCACAGACAAAGGAAACAAACTTGTCACCAAAGGGAAAGGAGTGGGGGAAGGATAAATTAGGAGTATAGGATTAGCAGATGTAAACTTCTATACATAAAATAGAAAAGCAACAAGGATCTACTCTATAGCACAGAGAATTATACTCAATATTTTGTAATAACTTATACTGGAAAATAATCTTAAAAAATATAACTGGATCACTTTACTGTACACCTGAGATTTCAACACAATATCGTAAATCAACTATACCTCAATTTTTATTTATTTATTTTTATTTCTTTGCTTTTTAGGGCCACACCGTGGCATATGGAGGTTCCCAGGCTAGGGGTCTAACGGGAGCTACAGCTGCCTGCCTATGCCACAGCCACAGCAACATCAGATCTGAGCCGCATCTTTGACCTACACTCATGGCAACACCAGATCCTTAACCCACTGAGCAAGGCCAGGGATCAAACCCACAACCTCCTGGTTCCTAGTCAGATTCGTTTCTGCTGCGCCACGAAGGGAACTCGCAATACTTCAATTTTTTAAAATGTTAGTGCAATGAGAATAAGACAGAATTAGCAAAAATATGTGGCTCAAAATAGCCAATCTTCCTTCAGGACCTAATGACTTTTATCAGACAATATTTAGTTAATCTCAGTATTAATCACACATATTTGTACAAGATGTAACTCAGTGTCTTTTAGGATTGAAGCTTTCTTATATTGGTTGCTATCATTTTCTGATGAGCTTTACTTGATGGAAGAGTCAGAATGGGGGAGTTTTATGAGTGCCTTCTCACAAAATAGCCTTTCAAAACTTCTGATAAGTGCAATAGTCAGGTCATTACTGCTCTGTTCTATATGCCTTTGCTATTCTATATGTCTATTTATTTTTCCAGAACTTAAAAAATTAAAAGCAAAGTTTTTATAAGATCCTAAGACACTTCATCTTACTGAAGGCCAAGTCTAGATGGGTCTTGGCTTTTCATACCATATGTTTCATATTTTATATACTTTGAATATAAGACCAACATATCTATGTGAGTCATGCCTATGAACAAGACTTGAGTGTTTGTGTTCATGCTCTGTGAGAGTGTTCTGGAACATGTATAGTTATTATAATCATAAGGGCCTATTAAACTGTCTTGATAAGAAACTTTAATTATATAAACTTAGTCATTTAAAATACCTTTAGATAGACATTCCTTAAGGAAAACATGAATGAATGTATTTATCTTTTAAATATTATACTATTGTATGAATAACACATGATGAAAATTCTAACCAATGTTGTCTTTGGCTGGTACATTTTTTCCTTTGTGTATGTTCTGAATTTCCAAGTTTCCTTTGGTGCACAGTATGATTTTTATGATTATCAAGATTTTAGTGGGTTCTTGGATGCCTCTTGAGGCCTTTTTTAAAAATTTCCTGAAAAAGAGAGTATCCTAGTACAAAATAAATGAAAATAGCTATACATATGATAGTACTAGCTATCTTACTGCATGTCAGGCATTGTACTAAGTATTCTATGTACATTATTTTATTTAATCTTCATACAACCATATAAAGTAGGTGCTGTTTTTATCTCTGTTTTATATATAAGGAAAACTGAAACTTGGAGATGTTTGATAATGTAACAGCGGGATCTATTATATAGCACAGGGAAATGTATTCAATATCTTACAATAACCTATAATGGAAAAGAATCTGAAAAAGAATATGTGCGTGTTTGTGAGAGTATAACTGAAGCACTGGGTTGTATACTTGAAACTTACACAACATGGTAAATCAACTATACTTCACTAAAAAAAAGTAATAATGCCAAGGCCAGTAGGTGATGGAGCTGGGATTTGGATTGGTTTTTAGAAATCAAGTTCTTATCTACCAGGTTATGCTTGACTTATTGTGTTGATTATCATTGATACATTCATTCATTGAACAGATTTTTGGTCATGCTGCACTTTGGATAAGAAAATGTGCTGGACTTCAAAAGCAGAAAGATGGTAGTGACATATCCATATGGATGCTCACAGTCCACAGTTTAATGGATTACATAACCACTGAGCTCCGAGTACCAAGAACTGTGGAAATACAAAGAGTATGACCAAATCTGCTTGGGATGAAAATGGTAGAAGCATCAGGTTAACTTCTTGGAGGAGAAATGTTTAGGCTCAGCAAGCATAAAAGGGGAGGAGGGTATTCCAGGAAGGGAGGACAATGTGTGCAAAACAGAGGTTTTGCAGATGACTCAGAGACCAGATTTTGAAAGGCCTTGGATGACTGGTGAAGGAGTTTTGACTTCTGTTGTGTGAACTGTGGGGAACCATTAAAAGAGTTTAAGCAGTAATAGGATTAGATGCTTTTTCAGAAAAATTTCTCTAGCAGCCCGGGAGAAGTTTTATTACAGTCGGGCAGTGTGCAGTTAGACCAGACAGGCTGTCAGGACGCTGTGGCCTGAGTTCTTTTAGGAATAGTGTAGAGATAAAAATATCTGGGTGCCTGAGACTTTAATTTAATACTAGAGTTGTAGTGCATTGAGTTTATTTTTGGAGTCAAGACCATATGTTCTCATGCATCAAAATCGGTAACATTTTTTATAGCTTATTCATTAAATAATTTCATAACTGAATGAATTTGGAATTTATTCAAGCAGGAACCTTGACATCCTGGAAACAAATTGTTCATAACAAATGGTCAGTATGCTTGTTTGCTTGCTTTAAGTTTTTAGGTTTTTAGTTGTGCAATGAAGTTAAAATTTTTAAGAAAATGTGTATATCCTATACACACAGACATTCATGCTTACACAGCACCTTACTACTTTTTATTTATTTATTTATTTATTTATTTATTTATTTATTTATTTATTTCAGGGCTGCACTAGTGGCAATATGGGAAGCTCCCATCTAGGGGTCAAATCGGAGCTGTAGCTGCCAGCCTACACCACAGGCACAACAACACAGGATCCGAGCTGTGTCTGCAACCTACACCACAGCTCATGGCAACGCTGGGTCCTTAACCCACTGAGCGAGGCCAGAGATCGAACCCGCATCCTCAAGGATACTCGTCGGGTTTGTTACCACTGAGCCACAAGGGGAACTCTGCAACTTACTGTTTATCTTTTAGTAAATGCCAGGTAGCTATAGATTTTAAAAACTAAGATCTTAAATATTTATTAACAGATGATAGCATTATCACCATAGGATCATAATAAGTTCATACTTAAATGAAAAGCTTTTTGAAAAGTTTATAGAATTAAAAGTTTTCTATACTCAGGAAATATTACATCAGCTATACCAATCTCAGATAAAAGATTTATAACATTAATTTAATACAGGGGTCTGCGGATGTTTTCTGTAAAGGGCCAGTTATGAAATATTTCAGGTTTTGTGGGCCATAGCATCTGTGTTGTAACTACTTCACTCTGCCTTCATTGGGTGGAAGCAGTCACAGCCAGCATGTAAATATATGAATGTGGTTGTGTTTCAATAAAACTTTATTTTACAGAAACAAGTAGTGGGACCAATCTGGCCCACAGGCTATAGTTTGCTAACTCCTGCTTATTTGCTTATTTCTCATTCTTTTTTTTTTCATTTAAAAAGTTTAATTGACATATAGCTAATTTACAATGTGTTAATTTCTGCTGGACAGCAAAGTGGCTCAGTTGTACATGTACTCTTATCCTTCCTTTTTCAGATTCTTTTTCTGTTTAGGTTATCCCAGAATATTGACTAGAATTCCCTGTAATTCTTAATTTTATTTTAATATGCATGCTTGTGCTGAACAATACTGTGTTTGGTCCTAGAACATGCATAGTGTAAACATATTGGTCTTGAATGATTTCTCAGTGATTTTTTTTTTTCCTTAGCAGCATAGATTAGTTTTATATTTGGTAGATCTGGATATATTGTTTTTTTGTTTTGTTTTGTTTTGTTTTACTGCAGCCATGGCATGTTGAAGTCCTTAGGCCAGGGACTGAACCCTCATCACAGCTTTAACCAGAACCACAGCAGTGACAATGCCAGATCCTTAACCTGCTGAACCACAGGGAACTTCTGCATGATTTTTTGTTTATTTGTTGCGCTTGGTTTTTATTTTCTCTTCTGTTTGAACTAGTGAAGCAGTCCTTCATGGCGTTTTGACTATGATTTGTTCATTTTGATTATTTCAGATATTTGCTAAATTGGAGATATAGTCCCATCAAAAGTCCAGTTGAAGGCAGGTGCCAGAGCCAGACCAGTGTTTTCCAGCCATTGTTATAAAACTGAAGAAGCCAGTATTTATAGACTTCCTTTCTCCTGACTATGACTGGGCTCAGTTCTCCCTGACTTTCTGCCTTTTCCCATCCCTCGGAACAGCTGTAGAGATTCTAAATACTTTACCAGCACACAGCAGATTTTTTGCTTAGAAACACTAAATTGTTTCAGTCCCTATAATTGGATGTAAAAAAGGATATTTCACTTGTTCCCATCTTTTAAGATTTGGTTTAGGAGAAATATTCTTTTCCTTTAATATAAAATATAAATATTTAAACACCACCAGTTCTTTTAGTTCAGGATAAATATCACTCCCTTCATGTTATCTTTCCCATACCCCCACTAGCTTGCAGTGCTATCTCGTGTGTCACAGTTCTGGTAGCACTGTGTTTATATTACTGTTGTGAAATTTATGTGGCACTGAATTTAATATGAGATTGTTAGCTCCTAATTGGAGATGGGATGGAGTGGGTGCAAGATTCAGGAAGGGATAGGCTTAATGGCTACTTCATCCTCATTGTGTCCATGGAGATTCACACAGACAGTTCAAATAAGTGTGTTGGCTGAATGAATGAATGAATGAATGAGTGAATGGATAGTCTTTTTGAAGGAGCAAGACTGGTATATGATACTGTCAGTGACAGTGATTCCCCTTCTATATCCTTAAACATAAACTTTCTAGTGGGTTTCTGTGGCCCTTGTTCAGTTCAAACTTAATTGACCACCAGTCCTGTGCTATGTCTCAATTTTAGATTTTGGGGATACACATAATTAATTAATTAGCTGATCATTTAATTAATTAATATAAACTTTAATGTATTATTTTAATAACATGTGGGACATGCATCTTTCGGAGCATGTGCAGTGCTTATCTGGAGGAGGGCATCCCACTCAAGAATCTCCATCAGGAAGACAGACATTCTTCCCTGCTCTGACATTGCCATCTAGATACTGAAGTGTGAGTACAGGCAAGCTTGGGAAATAGCAGGAAGAAGAAAGTGAGAGCATTTAGGCTGGAAAACCATCTATAGCCAAGGCAAAAGTGGGTAAGAAATTGTGGCTTGCACTGAAACCACAAGAAGCTAGCCCTGTTGCTGAAGGGCTCAGAGATGGGTCTGGAGAAAAAGGCCGGGTCAGATTATGGAGGGGTAAGTGCATTGTGGTAGGAAACAATGAACTTCGTTTTGAGAGACAGAATAGCATAGTGATCAAGTGTGCATTCTATTTTTTTTTTTTTTGTCTTTTCAGGGCCGCACCCGCTGCATATGGAGGTTCCCAGGCTAGGGGTTGAATTGGAGCTGTAGATGCTGGCCTGTACCACAACCACAGCAATGTCAGATCTAAGCTGCATCTACAACCTACACCACAGCTCAAGGCATTGCTGGATCCTTAACCCACTGAATGAAGCCAGGGATCGAACCTGCATCCCCATGGATGCTAGTCAGATTAATTTCCACTGAGCCACAACAGGAACTCCCAAGTGTACATTCTAGAGAATGAATTTAGTACTACTTCTGTGTTTTACTGCAACTTCAGGCACCTTCTCCATTTTTTCTTGACTGTAGAGTGTGGAGATACAAATGATCTAGCTTCTAGGGTTTATTCATTAATTCAGGAGTTAACTTTTAAATATGTCTGTGTCTCAGAACGTTCTAGGGACCAGAAATACAGCCTTGAACAAATAAACAAGAATCCCTATCCCAGGGAGCTTACATTGTGGATGGAGTGAAGTGGGAAGATAGACAGTGAACAATATAAAGAAAACGCCTAACGTGTTAAATGGCAGAAGGAGGATCGAGAATCCTGGGGCCAGATTAGAGTGGGGAGAGAAGCAGGGCACAGTTTTAAACTGCGTTGTTAGGGAAGACCTCTTTGCGGAGGTGGCCATTGAGTGGTGACATGAAGGTGGTAGGGGTCCTCTCGGTGAGGTTATCGTGAGGAATAACATCCCTTGAAGAGGGAACAGCAAATGTGAGACCCCAAGATGGAATGTGCTTGACATGTTTGAGGAACACGAGGAGCCCACTGCTTCATGGCTGGAGCAGGACAAGTGAGCAGGGGGAGCTGGTCAGAGTGGTAATGAGGCCAAGTCGTAGGCCTTTATGGGTCATTGTTATGACTTGGAGTGAGAGCAAGCATTGGAGGATTTGGGGTAAGCAATAACATATCTGACCGCTTTCATAAGAGCATTTTGAGAAGAGACTCGGTAGGGTGAGGCCAGAAGAAGGAAGACCAGTTAAGAGACGAGTGCAATAGGAGAGAAGTGGTGAGAAGTGGTCTTTGTAAGGATTAAACAATTTGGAAATCATTTCAGCGGGTGCCTGGAACATGCAAACGGGATATGTTAGCTGTTGGTTGTTAAAACATTCAGTAAAGACTGTTCAATGCATATTCTTCTGCCACTGTCTGTTGCCGAGCACTGTGCCCTCCATGAGTTGATGAGAAAATCGAACATACCTTTTTTGGAAGTTGAGTGAGAAAATGTATATTATGTTACAGCTAAGACGTGACAACCTTACCTGCCAACAGTTGCCATGAGCAGTTAAGCATAGTGTCTGAGAAGACTGAGAAGATAACTGCTGCCCTTTAGGTGTGCCCATCGTGGACCAGCGTGGTGCCAGGCTCCTCAACATGTGTTCTCTGTAAACTTCTCAGTAACCCAGTGTGGTAGCTGTTGTTCTGCCAGTACCTATGCTTCAGTTGAGGCTGCTGAGGAAGTTGAGTGGCCTGTTTAAAACCATAGAATTAGGAAATGGCAGACCTGTGTTTGGAAACCAAGTCTGTGGTGTTCACCTACTTTATATTGCCTCATCTCTTTCCACAATTTCAAGTAGACCATACAAAAGACTAAAATATGTAAGTAAATAAACCTATGGGGGACATATCTATATTTCTACCCTTATTCATAATTCTTGAGTAACAGTATTTTATATGTACTTAATAAATGTGTGCATGTGTGTGTGTGTGTGTGTTTGTTTGTGTGTGTTTATTCTTCTAGTTGTGTCTGATTAATCACAGTAAACATTGGGCCAAATAACCACTTTCCCTAGTGGTTTTAATGATGTTATAAAACTCTGTGATGCTTCTAGTTTCTTTGCTATGCCAGGTAGACAGTCCATTCACATTACATGATTAGTATCATGAGTTACAAAAGCAAGGAGACTAGGGGAGAGAGAAGTTAAACACTTTGGTGAAGATACCTGTCTAGGTAAGTGGCAGAGTTTAAACTAGAACTGAATAGATTGGCTCCAGAGCCCATATTCTTATGGAATAGAAGCACCAGAAGGCATAGCCACAGGCATACGGTGTTAAGGGGACTTCATGTAGAATGAGGTCCCCCTTGTGCAGGTAAAGAAAGTGAGGTTCTGTGAGTGGAGTGACTTGCCATAGCCGGTCACGGGTAGACCTAGGACTCTAATCTATGCCTCTCATTTCTGTTACCCTGCATGGCTTTAATTTGATCAGCTGTTTTTCCAGGTGAAAAGTATATTCTCCAAGGGGAAAAACAAATACTTCTTTTATTCTCTCCATATATTGAGACACTTAGTTTTATTGTAGAGATTTATTAAAAATAGAATCTTTAATTTGAAAACCAGACTTGTATCTTTCATATGTTGCATTTAATGATATTGAAAAATGAGCATAATCACTCTCTCTTGTTTGTCACCTGTTAGTTTATAATATTTACCACTTAAAAAAGCAGTACTGTAGCCATATTTAAGTAGTTACTTCTCTAAATCAAATATAAAGGTTAAAATATGCCCTATTTATAGCCCACATAAATTTAAATCATAAAAGAACTCAACTGGACAGAGATCCTGAGTAGGAACTTAAAAAAAGTCACTTGTATTTAATCCACGCTTTCCAGTCACTGCAACCAAGCAGGGAATGATTTATGTACGAAAAAGAATTTTTTATTATTTTTGTAGTGGGGCATTTATTGCACACACAGTAAGTGTTTTAACCAAAACAAATATACAGTTGGGACACTGTGTTTAAATTATCTTCTGTCATGTACTATATAAACCAACAATAGCTTGAAACGTATTTAAACTACCATCTGGGACAAAGTAAAAGCTGTTCCAGGATCCAGCACATGATGAATGTGAGCCGAGTTTCATTAGAAGCCTCCTAGCACGTCCCTGCATCCTGAATCATTTCTTCCATGGTTTGAAAGAATTCCAACATCCGTCCTAGCTCCCATAGGGTTTGAGTGTTTTTAATAGATCATGACATTTTTTTTTTTCTGGCCTCATATAGAATTGAATCAATGAAGTTAAATGTTACTGCATTTAGATTTCCTTTTAGTCCGGGGAGATGAAGTTCAGGATTATGTCTCTTGAAAGCTTCAGCAGAACATCCCATCTTGATGGGAAAAATTCTTGCTGGGATTTGGCAGTTTGGAAGGAGCAGTCTTCCTTTTAGAATTGACTCACTGGAATTGAGAACCTGTTGTCATAATAACAGGTAGGTATTTAATCAAGTATCCATTGAGGGCTATGGGCTGGAAGCATTTCAGACCTTAACAGTAAGCTTGCATTCTAATCCAGCTGTGACTGGTTCTGAAGCCTGTCCGAGGGTTTTCCTTTTAGGACGTTATGTTTGTGGCCCTCTCTCTGGTGACAACAGTGCAAATTGTGATCATTACTGAGCCCATGCTAGGTACCAAGCAAGCATGGTTGTAAGCGCTTTACACAAATTATCTCATTTATTCATAACAGCAGTTTTAGAGATCGATACATTTATAATCGCTATTATTTTACCTATGAGGACACTGAGGATCTCCGGTGTAACTTGCCTAAGGTGACATGGCTAGAAAGTGCTAGCCTTTTAATGTGGTCTTCACAACAGTATTGGCATAAGTTCCATTTTTTCAGGTGGTATAACTCGGAACAGAAAAGTTAAGCAGCTCTCCCAAATCATATACCTAACAAGGAGAAAAAGCAGGAGTTGAAATTCAGGACTTCTGATTCCAAATTCAATAATTTTAATCTAAAACAAGTTGTCTCATTTTTCAATAATTTTATATTTTGTACATATAAACTTTAATACACCTATTTAAAATAAGTCTAATGTATAATTTTATTTTTTATTTATCATTTTCTTTGGCCACACTGGCAACATATGGATGTTCCAAGGCCAGGGATCAAATCCGAGCCACAGCTGCAACCTACCCCACAGCTGTGGCAATGCAGGATCCTTAACCCACTAAGCCAGGGTGAGGATTGAACCCGTGCCTCTGCAGTGACCTGAGCCCCTGAAATTGGATCCTTAACCTACTGTAGCACAGCAGGAACTCCTGTAATTTAAAAATCATTCTTTATTCTGAGAGGTTTTTATAATTTTTTTATTTAAATTGAGTCAGAGAAAATGCAAGATGATAATTTGGATATGATTTTCTGTAGCTACTAAATTTTCCAGGTATATTAGAATATTATGTTCACTCTTTAAAACAAAATATGGTAAAAAAGGGATTGCCTTATGGTGCAGTGTGTCGAGAATCTGGTGTTCACACTGCAGCAGCTCAGGTCACTGCTGTGGCACGGGTTCAGTCTCTGGCCTGGAGACTCCTCACATTATGTGGGTGTGGCCAAAAATATGGAAAAGAATAACGTGTACACAAAAGTATTTTTAGTATTATGCTTGATAAGGCTTAAGAATAGTTCTGTTATGATGTCTTAGTAGTTATGCAAATTTTTTTTGTTTTTTTGAAACAGTATAATATTCTTTTGTAGGCAGTGAGAAAAAAAATCATCAAACTCTGGAAATCAAAGATGTTTAGATTGAGATTTAATGGAAATACTACATTTGTTTTCAGGGAACAAATTTCCATATATTAGAGTTTAATTGGAATCTGATAATGGTTGCATGATGATGCAGAAGTGCAGTAATTTTAGATAGAAACCTTGAAATTTAATAAAAGTGTTTTTAAATAAACTAGGTAGGAATAAATACTCTTAAAATATTCAAAATTTAACTTATAAATATTTTTATATATATATGCAGACTTCATAGAAAAAGATTTTTCCTATAAAAATTTTCTGTTTTAAAGCCCTGTAGATGTTTTTAAACAAATCTTTACTCCCTGTTCTGGTTAAGGTCATACTTATCCACAATGCTTGGGAGTGGTTTTCATGATTTATTATTAATCTTACCATTCTGGCATTCTTTCCTCAACAGAAATATAATAAAATTATTTTCCGCAATAAGATAATATTCTAACATGTGTATTTGCTTTGAAACCAGACCTCTTTCTTGGTTTGAAACTGTCACTCTAAGTTCTCTGGCACAAAGGAGTCATGTGAGTTCGCCTGTGGAAAGTCAAGACGGCAGGAACAAACCCCAGGGTTATATACGGACCTTTGGGTGAGGACTTTGTGTTATTCTTTTGGTTATGAGACAGTACCCTCTATGGATGAAGAAAGCAGGGAAAAGGTTCTAGGGATTGGTAGGGCACTGGGAAGAAGGATATTACAGAAAGCCTCTGTAATTCGCTACTAATTAGCCAAGTCTTAAACACAGAATCTTCTTGTAGTGTGAGGTTTTATGATAATGGCCTGAGGGAGCATTGTGTTCATACCAGTGGCCTCAGTGGTCAGACAGCCTGAAAAGTGAGGTGGTACATTCTACTTACCTGGCAATTTATAGTGGAACGCTTGTGTGAAAATACTGCTCTGTGTTTTGATAAGTCCTGCTTTGTAGGACTTTCAATAGTATCTATTTGCAGAAGGGCAAACGCTTTTTTCTTAGCAGAATATTTGGTGGTGAACAGGGATCTTACTACCTTGCTATTTCTTAACTATATATATTATCTAGTTCTGACCTGAAAACAGTTTAACTTCATTTTATATATATACACATACACACATGTATATGTATATATACAGATGTGTGTGTGTGTATGTATGTATATACTTCTGATTCTAAATAATTCTTCTTTAATCCTCTATTGATATGTTACAGCATTATCTCCTGCTCCCTCCTTGCCACCCATTAGTTATTTAACATATAATTTTAATATGGTATGGTAGGATATGACTTTGGTTAGTTTGAATTTTAACGTTTTCAGTACAACATTGATTGACTGACTCATTAATTGTCATTCGAAAGCAAAACTGTAACATGTAATTGACATGGGAAATAATTATCAAGCACTTGGTGGTAATTTTCCAAGGACTTATGAATTTAGATATGGCATTAAGATTTCGTTAATGATATTTCTGTTACCAATACTGGTTTCAAGACTTCAGTGACTCAGAACTGTATTTGGAGGAGTCCTGAGGAAAAATAAGTGTCAAAAACCCTGAAAAGCAATGTGAAACATCACAGACTATAACAAAATCGTGTGATTTAGGTGTCTAGGGTTTAGCCAGATTCAAAAATCAGAAGTAAGATTCTTGAATATTAAAGTGTTAGGGTAAGTTTAAAATTATATGGCTGGCGTGAGTTTTGTAGGAAATGACTATAGTTTTTATCTTTTAAATTTTCCTTTATATTAGTTTCTTGGAAGGCCATATTATCATTATATTATTATTATATATTATATTGTTATTTTAAAATTCTATTTCTTAGAATCTTTATTTTGATGACATTGTCAAAAGAGCCCAGACTTCTTTCCTCTGCCTTTGTTTGAGATTACCCTATTTAGTTGTTTTTGAGTATCTCAAACCTGAAACTAGGTTTCACTATTTTCTTCTTGCTCATTCCGCATATACAGACCTTTACCATTAAGGCCTGTTCCTTTTATCACCTGATATGTGCACAGTCTGTTTGCATCTTTCTAGTTTTATTGCTTCACATTCGTCCCTGCTAGGCTGTGGCAATTTTCTTTGTACTACTGCTGTTGCTTCAGGCAGGAATCCTTCCTTATTCTCTTTCCTGTGTCCTGTATTTTCTTTGTATAATGGAAGGAGTAAAGTTGTTAAAAACTAAAATTGGATCACACCATCTTTACTCCCAAAGTCCTTCAGTAGCTTCCTATTGTGCTCAGCTAAAAACCCAAATTCCTTACCATGGCCTCCAAGCCCTGAATGATTGGCTGCCCCTAGAATGTCAACTCCAAGGAGACGTTTATTCTTATTCCAGAATATTTGTGAAACTTGTGTACAAGTTTTTGTGAACTTGTGTACAACTGTGCTGCAGTGGGTACTGAGAACACAGCCATTAATGAATCAATAAATTAATAAGAATGAGGGGAGAAAAAGGAAAAGAAAAAAAGGAACATATGTGGACCCTGTATGCATGGAATTTACAGTCTAGTGGTAGGATAAATATTAATCAAATAATCACATACAAAAAACCCTATAAAAGCATAACTGATCAGTGCTGTGGAGAATAAGTTCATGGTTTTATGAAAGTATGTAACACTGAAGTCTTAGTGAGAGAGTCATAATTGAGATTATGAGCAGGAGTTAACTGTGTTGAGTGGAAGGGTGGCTGTTTGTGTGAAGGAGGGGTGAGGAGTGTATAGAAGAGAGTTTTCCTGAAGAAAGAAACAGTATGTCAAAAGCCTAAGGTGACAGAGCCAGACCGTGGCTGGAGAGCATAAGTGCCACTCTGTAGAATGTTTTGGGTCTCAGTTAAGGATTTTCTAGTAGATTAAATGTAATGGAGGAAAAGGGAGCAATTAATAGGTTTTTGGTTAGGTGATTGGATGGATGTTGGCAAACATAATTAAAACATTTGAAGACACAAGTTCAGGTCCTGGCGGTACCACTTTACTTGCTGTGTATGTGTGTGACAGAGAAAGAGAGAGAGAGAGAGAGAGAGAGAGAGAGAGCAAAAGAGAGAGAGAGGGAGAGAGGCTAACCTATCTTAGATCACTTAATCTTTGGAATCGCCGTTGCATCTTATTTGTAAAACAGTCATAATAAAATTATTTAATTCATTGGGGTGAAAAACTTAACTCATGGGGTGAAAAGTATAATGAAAGTACCTTACAAACTGTAAATTGGCATAAGCTTGGATTATTGTTACTATTTCATAAGTATTTCCCTGCTGTATTCCTTGATATTAGTTTCCAGCCATTCTCCAGCTAGACTGCCGTTTAGATATGTTTCTCCTCAAAATGGAAGAATATACTCAAAATCTTTACCCATAGCAAATGAGTTCCCTATAAATCATCCTCTGTAATAGCTTCTTTGCTCCCATGCTCTTTTCTGCCTCTATTAAATTTATCTTCGTTTTTGTTTTTTTCATATCATCCTCCTCGTTTTTTTTTCTTTCACAATCCCATCCATCGTGGACTATATTTCACTTTCAGGATATGACTTTCTTCCATTCTCCTATAGCACAGAGCCTGACTATAACCATGTATGCTTACTTCACATTCCTTATGGGAAAGAGGGGTTTAGGATTAAGTATAGAGATATCCAGTCCATTCGTTTTCCTTATATTTATTTTCATTTTCCTTAATCACCTAGATTTTCTTGCTTTAAATCCTCTTGCAAAGAACATGTCGATAACATTTGTTTTATTACCTTTTTAAAGATAGAAGTTACGTATTAGATTTATAGAATATGTAAGTATGTATAGTACATATGTGTAAATAGGTATGTGTGAGGGTACACAGATGTGGGAGAGCTCTTACTTGTTGCATTTTGGTTTAGGGAGAGAGAGATGTTTCTTTTCTTTAGTGATGGGAGGATATTGTCACTTTCCATCTGGACGAGGGAACTTTGCCCCAAGCCAAGCGTATCTCCTTTCTGGAAGGTGAGGAATGTCCCTCTGTCTGTGTTTGCTCTCCAGATTGCCTGGAAAAAGTTATCAGGTGGATGGCGATTGAGGTCTATGCATATTATGTGCTTCTTACTCTGATTAATATTTAATACTTACTGTATTTTCGAAAAGATCTTTTAGATTGAAGAACTATTTATTTATTTATTTATTTATTTATTTTAGGGCCACATCTGTGGCATATGGAAATTCTCGGGCTAGGGGTTGAATTGGAGCTACAGCTGCCAGCCTACACCACAGCCACAGCAATGAGCATTCTACACTGCATCTGTGACCTACAGCACAGCTCACGGCAATGCTGGATCCTCAACCCATTGAGCGAGGTCAGGGATCGAACCCGCATCCTCATGGATACTAGTCAGGTTCATAACCACCGAGTCGCCATATCAACTCTGATTTCTCCCTTTTAAATTTTCTCTCCCTAACCCAGTTTGTTTACAGTATATTTTCTAGGAGTTGATAGATTTGGATGCTGATTAGGATAATTTAATGAAATATAAAATCTGTGTGAGGTTAATTTTTGCTGTTTCGATAAAAAAACAGATTTATTTAATTCTTGCCAAAATATGATGACCAAGAGCCAGCTATTCAGATACATCTGGATGCATGTATGTTAAATAATTTATTTTTTATTTTACTTTTATAAACTTCCTTTCCCCTTCTTTACTACACAAATATCTACAGTAATTATCTGGCTTCTTTTCCTTATATAATTGTTAGATTGGGACTTTGTTTTCTGTCACCTTCATTGATTGTATTACTCTTGTAAGCTGCTTCAAAGGAACCACACTGGAGACTGTGTATGAATTATTTCTCTCTTTCCATGAGGATCTTTCTGACGTCTTATTTTTCAGAGGGGTGTTGCATGCTGACTTTGCTTAGAATGTTAACTTTTCATCTTTTCAAAATAATTTCACAGAATTGAAAGATGGTAAATCCTAGTATGAAGCTTGCATTTTAAAAACTATTTCTATACTTAAAAAAACTTTTTTAAGTTGTAAAAAGTTTATAGGTTCTACCTAAGTATCCGAGTAAAGCTATTGATGGAGGCATATGTCATTATGAGACCAACGGAAATGTAAATATGGCCAAATCATTCATTTAATGCAAATTACTTGTAACTTCTGAGTTGTACTTCACATATTAAAAAATAAGTTGCGCATTATTGATTAAATGTTATGCTAGGAGAAAAATATAAATGAGAAAATATCAGTAACAGAGTATGTGCCTATGTGTACCTGCATGTTTGTAGTATATTATACACAAAAGTTGTAAACTTCTGCATAACTTAAATCACCATTTTCAGTTTTCCCCATTAACTTGCATTTATTTGAGTTAGAAAGACCATTTAAAATTGTACATAAAATTGTACATAAGTGTGAAAGCTACTGGTGAATTTTAGTTTTCAGAAAAATAATCTATCAGAAACATTTCACAATTAAGTAGTTTTGATTTTTAGATTAGCCATGCATGGCTTCTTTCCTTTAATGTGAATGATGAAAAGTTAGCTGTCTTGGTATAAATTATGTGAAAATCTATATGCATATTTATTTTTATTATTCTACTTTATTGAATGGATTAATTCTTGCAAATGGTAATAAAGCACTGTTTTTCTTCCAGACACACTGATATAACTTGCCTTCTGCATGAAGATATTTCAGCTTCTCAAACTGTACTTCTCAAGAGCTAACATTTAGTTAACCTAGCAATATTACAATCATATTAATCAAAAGCAAATATTATGCATGATTAATTTTAATTTTGATTTTACTTTCTTCATCATCCTTAACTATTATAACCTTTGAGCCCATAAACCACTTCGTATGATATTATAAAGTAATCTACAGCTCTTTCCTTTTATTAGTTGGTGATAGGAATGCCAAACCAATTGAAATTTCTACCTGAAATTGGAATCCATTATAATCCAATGTCGGAAGTCACCCTGTTTCCTCTACTTCTCTAATATGGGTGTGTGATTTGGGGTAATGGCTGATTTTCTAATACAGATTTTAAAAGAACATTGTCTGTAATCTTTTGCTTCTCCCAATTCTCCATAGTGGAAGGACATATCTTAGCTGAAGGGACATCCACCTGCATGGATAGGAGCCAGTCTCCTAGAACACGGTTAATGGAGCCCCAGGACAGTCAGGATCTATGATTACTGAAGCAGCACAGAATTTCAGTTTTCAGGCCACGACATCACACTTGGCTTGTACAGCTGTATAGTCAGGGGAGGCTGCAGATATTATTCAGGACAGCAACCAGAGTCTGTCTATTGAATATTTTCCCAGTGCTTTTGGAAACCCATCGAGTGTTAAAACTGTTTTCTGGGAAAGCTGGAGATTTCTTTTCTCCTTTTATTGATGACTTCAAACTTAAGGCAAGATATTTCTTTAGTCATATGTAAACTACTTTTAATTGATATAATTGTGTAAAAATAAGTTTTGGGAAAATCAGCTATACTTTATTAAAAAAATTTGTGGGACTTTATTGAACAAAAAGAAAAAAATCTATTTTTATTTGAGATTTGCTTATCACCTATTCATTTTTAACCTTTTAATTAAAGTGTAGTTAATTTGCAATGTGTTAGTTTCAAATATACAGCAGAGTGATTCAGAATACATATATATATATATATATTTTGACTTTTTTTTAGGGCCGCACCTGTGGCATCTGGAGGTTCCCAGGCTAGGGGTCGAATCAGAGCTACAGCTGCCGGCCTGCACCACAGCCACAGCAACACCAGATCCACGCCGTGGCTGCGACCTACACCACAGCTCACGGCAACGTTAACCCACTGAGCGATGTCAGGGATTGAACCCACAACCTCATGGTTCCTTCTCGGATTCGTTTCCGCTGCGCCATGATGGGAACTCCTCAGAATAAATATATATATTTATTTATATGCACTGATGTATATGTATATAAGTATATATGTATATATGATAAATGTGTGTATATATGTGACATATATGTATATATTTGCCATTATAGCTTATTACAAGATATTGAGTATAGTTTCTTATGTGGTCCATATTGTTTACTTATTTTACATATTGTAGTGTGTATATCTTAATCCCAGACTCCTAATTTATCATTCTTAAATTCAGAAAATGCTGAAAATTCTCCCCAAAATTTGTAAAGGAAGATTAATGAAAGATGGGTGCCGCTGATAGAAAAGTGGAAAGATGCCGAATAAATGTTAGGAACAGAAGTGATTGTTAGGAAAGATGCCAAATAAATGTTAGGAACAGAAGCGACTGGAGCAAACTCATAGGGTCTTTCATCAGAAGTAAAAAGTTGAAAATTTAAAGTATGTCATGACATAAGCAGGAAGCTTATGGGATTAAATTATGGTAAGAAATGTATTCGAGGTTTTGGATCAGGAAGGTATATTGATTCTTATTTTAGTTCCCTTTGAAAGCATTTTTCTTTTTTCCACTGCTAAGATTTGTAGTACTGAAAGCTGTTTTGCATTTTCTAGTAGAAATTCATATTAAAATAAAGTGGCAGCCACAGTGTGGTAATTTCTAAAGAGGGGGAGTTGTAAAATCAACAGGAACAGAGTGTTTTTTGAAGTGTCAGCGGAAAGGTCTGGCTAACCGGAGGAAGCTGTGAGACTAAGCAACACACACTCCAGAAAGCGCTTCTGCTTTCCCGCAGGGTATCCTTCAAAGCCATCCTGCAAAGTCTGGCAGGGCTCAGGGATGCCTTGTGGCTGATGTCACTGTGGAGGTGGGTGCATGCTCAGTATTCCTGTTGAAGAGATTTAATCTCACTTCAGTGAACTGAAAACTCCCTAATTCCCTCAAAAGCCTGGCAGCTTTACTTTTCGCTCAGCAAATAGTTAATAGTAGTGAAGATTTTTATAGCGATTTCTTTAATATTATAAGTCATGTAGATGAACATATACAAAACAAATAAGCCGCATGTATTTGTTCCTTTAAATTCTTAGGTATAGTTCTTCCACCTCACATGATTAGGGTCCCCCAGGTAAAAATCTTACAGCCTTAGGTGTACAACCATAGCCAGTATAGTTCTATAATCAGTCACTTAAGTAGGTTTTACCGTGGGTAAGTGTTGGAATTTTTGTGGGTATCACTGGTTATAGTTTGCTGGCTCCACTGAACATGGAACTAACTAACAGGGAAGATGTGGACAGAATTATCACACATTTAGGAACAGAATTTCAGAGATGAATACACTCTGGTGATTGTTTAGAATTTCATGTAAAGATTTTTCTGATGGTGAATAAACCGTTAGAGAACATTGTGGCTTGTCTATGAAGGTAAGCAAAAACGAATGTTCTCTTGTTCTAGTTATTTTTACATCCCAGTTTCTGTGGCACCTATACGTTCACCTTGATGACTTCTCTGTCTGTCTCATCTGGTAAAACCTGAACTTGGTTTATTCTATTTCCAGATGCTTTTTTATTTTGCTCTTCCTAAATTCAGCTTCAAAAAGCAAACCATTTTTTTGACCACCCAGAGTCTCCCAAATTAATTTAGTAACCTCAGCTTTAACTGCCCTTTTAAACACACAGCATACCTGAACGTGTTCTGTACCACTATCGGTACCACTTATAGATGTCATTTGTGCTTATTTTTACCTATTATTGTACTTTCACTTTAAGTGTTTCTAATTTGGGGTTTCCCTGCAAGGCCTGGACTGCACTTGCTATTTTCTTCTCTCACTTCCTTTGGCACGTTTATGGGTTTTTGTTTTTAAATGCAGTCAATATTGTATTCTGTGATCATCTGAGCATAAAATACCATTATTCTAAAGTCCATATAAATCTGTGGAGTTGTGTCCACGCCATCAATCTAAAGCATTTTCGCTTACCACACTTGGGGCAGGCAGTTCAAAGTTGATGCCTTCTAGTCAGCCTCTTTCTGAAGGAGTCCTGTGCATAATAAAACCCTATCCGCATTTCTTGTTTTCTTTTTTTTTTTTTAACCTCCTCTACCAGATTTTAGACACCAGGAAGCCTCTCTTCACAGCTCTTGGGTGGAGGATTTTTTCTTCTCAGCGATTTGCTTAAATCTTTTAGGATGTTTGTGTGGTGATATCTTTCAAGTGGTGGAGAATTTCAGATCTAGAGACAAGTTGGGGTTGTGCCTCTCTGTTTAGATTTAGCAATCTAAATTTAGATATAATTAATTGCCATGAAACTAGATGAATAAAAACCTCCCTTTAAGATTGTGCGTGTTGTTTATTATTACTCTTTTTCTCTTGGTGACACAGTTTATACTTTGTGTATTTTGAGATTATGTTGTGTGTGTGCATAGCAAGTTCATAATTGTGTCTTCTTGGTGGCTTTTTGCTTTTATTACAAGACAATGTCCCTTTTTACCCTTATTCATTTTTTTTTTACTAAACTTCACTTTTTCATATCATCATTACTGTATCAGCTTTCTTTTCAGTTATTTTTTGTTCAGTGTTCCTCTTTTCATCTCCATGTTTTAATTTATTACAGTTGATTTACAATGTTCTGTCAATTTCTGCTGTACAACAAAGTAACCCAGTTATACATATATATATACATTCTTTTTCTCATATTATCTTCTATCATGTTCGGTCACAAGTGATCGGATATAGTTCCCTGTGCTGTATAGCAAAACCTCATTGCTTATCCATCTAAATATAATAGTTTGCATCTATTAACCCTAAACTCCTAATTCATCCCAGTTCCCCCTTGGCAACCACAAAACTATTCATCACTTCCTTTTTAAAGCAACTTTTTTGCATAGTTTTGTTTTAGGGGTAACTTTTCTGAGCAGAATAAGCTTGATTTCTTTATCTTTAGATAGCTCAGATACTTCCTGTCTTTGAATTAGGAAGTTTATTATTTACATTTATTGTGTTTGTAGATATATTTATATATTTATCTATATTATACTCTTGAGTTTTCAGTTGTCATTCTTTTGTTTTGTTCCTTTCTTTCACCCCTCCTGCTCTCTATTAGGCTGTTAAAGCTTTCTGTCGTTTGTTTTATTTTTCTCTGCTTATTTGCAAGCTATACATTGTGGTTCTACTGCCTTAGGGATCACTTTTACTTTGTAAATATACATAAATTATTGTACATTTTAAGGTCTGAAATTGATCTGTAGTTATATCCTCTTCCTGAATATACCTTGGCATGTTATAAATGCTCAATGGATAATTATCATTGTTAATATTGATTAAAATTTTAGTTTTACTTTTTTGGTAATGGAATATAATTAGTCATTTTACAGTAAACAGTTAATTAAATTTACAGTATATTTTTCTTTTTGTTTTGTTGCATCTTCATGAATTCATTTTTCTATGTTCTAAAGTATATCCTTATGTAATTGATGTAGTGATGGTCTAAAGATGGCTTTTAAAAAATTTCATTTTTAGTAATAAGTTATCTGGATGTAAAATTCTAAATTAACATTTATATTCTCCTTAGAAACTTTAAAGATGTTTTCCTATTGTCTTCTGCCTAGAATGCAGTAAAAAATAGTTTTTCTAATAAGTAAATGCTATCTATTGCTGCTGATTAGAAACTCCTGTCATTCTGATAGTTGCTCTTTTGTTGGTATTCTGCCCTTTCTTTTTCTCTCTAATGTCTTTTAATGCTTACTAATCTTGTTTTTAATAGCTTTGTTATGTTATCGCCAGCAATAGATTTATTTTTATCCTGTATAATATTCCGAGTAAATTATTGATCTGAGGATTTATATAACTTTTAGAAAATTCTTAACTTTTATATCTAAATATTTTTTATTTGTAATCTTATCCATAATCTATGTATCTTTATGTATAAAATATATTTAAAATCTCTTTTCTACAACTCCTATCAGATGCTCTCATTGCTCTGCATTGTCTGTTTATTTCAATAAAATTTTAAATTTCCTTTTCAATATTTTTAACTTATACTATTTTGTATCTCTTCTTTTAAAATTTCTGTGAGTTGCTGTTTACAAAAGATTTTTGTCTTCCAAACCTCTTTTCAGTTAGATGAATTTGGGTGTGAGGGAGGCAATCAAGCTTCCTAGTAGTACAAAGTATCAGTGATCTTGAATCTGGTCCCTGATCTTGTGATGCTCAAAAGCCTAATTCCCACCTGCTTCTAGACATAAACGCCAGTAGATCCATGGCATCTGTCTCCCTTAACACTTTTACACTTCTTCCCTAAAGATACTTACTATATTTTTAAAGAATCTCAATTATAGTTTTATGACTTTTTATTTTTTATTGTGCTTATCAATGTTACAATTGAGCCAGAAGTTGGGACTAGATTTGGAGAATAATTACCTAGAAAAAGTAAAAGAGTGAGCATTGGTTATTTAGATTGAGTGGCTATGTCATTTATTATTTAAATGGAGACCCTTTTAAGAGTAGAAAAGGCACTACCAGTAGTAATATAAGGCGATAAGTAAACCAAGGCCTTTATGGAAAAATAGTTATGTAATCATTGTGCTATAAAAGATTGTTCTTCTTTGATTTTTTTAATATGAGTGTTTGTGACTTAGTATCATTCTTCTTTGATTTTTTTAATATGAGTGTTTGTGACTTAGTATCATGGACCATCTTTCCACCGTTGTCTGTGTTCCACCCAGAATGACAAGATGGCTTTTGCTACGAGAAACATATGATTAGTATACAATTATAAAGGCCAGAAGACTTTGAACACTTGGAATGCAAGGCTGTTGAGAAGAAAACACGATGATGAGTAAACCTGAAGCTAATTTTATTCATTAATTTACATAGCAAATGCTTATAATTCCCTCTTTGAAGTGCTTATAAGATTGCATCTCATGATAATTGAGGCTAGTATCTGGAGGAATAGATGGAATGTCAGTAGTAGGAGCTGATTCTGAGGTAAAATCACACTCACTTGTATGGGAAGTATGATGTGATGTGACTACACCTTGACTATTGTAACATGCTGTAATTGCCAGTGAATCTCGTGAATAGACATATGTAAAAGAAATTCAGAAACAGAATGCCCTGCAAATAATGAGTACTGAATGAACCAATATACACAACTTTAAGACTAGCAGCGTAAGGTGATCATATTTTACAAACGTGTTTTAGACGTTATGCGTCATAACAGAATTTACATGTGTATTGCACATGCCTACTACTGATGAAAAACAACAGTTTGGTCTCTAAGTTGCTATTTTTGAGGGCCTGTGATTCTAGTGATTGTTTCTAAATATAAATATTGATTAAGACAAGACGCATTTTCATTCTATACATCTATGTCTATATCTAATATATGTCAATACAAAATATATATGTGTGTGTGTGTGAGTATCAAAAACCCACGATGAGAAAACATAACAACTGTAATGAGTATAGGCTTTACATTTTTCTACTCATTAGCACATCTCCCCAAAGCCACCATAGTTCTTGTTTTTCTCTTTTTAGAATAAGCTCATGCCATCATGTTGGTCAGATAGAAGGATAGCCATCTCATCTTTTGTTTGCTAGAGAGCTTCAATTATTGAATAAGTGCAAGTAATTAAGACATTAAGAATTAAAGTGGCTCCAGAGAGAGCGCTGAGACTCTGAACTGTGGAGTGTTGCCTGGGTTTCTGAGTTTGAATTTCAACAGAAGTGAAAAGGGCTACTGATTTTTTCCATTTTTTAGTAAGATGAAATGTGTTGACCTTTCCATCTGAATAAGAGGCTGAAAAATTATGTAAATGTCAGTTAATAAGAACAAAATCCAAAGACAGTGTTTTTATTACTTATTGGAAGTTGGAATTATTAGTATCCCCAAATGGCTCCGTATAAATATGCATTTTTGCAAGTATGTAAGCTAGTAGTTGACAGTGTGTTTCTAGTGGAATCAAGAATTATTAGTGCATGTGCTTGTGGGGGATGTGGAATGAGAGAGAGAGAGGGAGAGAGAAAGGGACAGAACAAGCGCAGGAAGAGGAATGGGAATGAATGTATCAGGGGTCAATACTTTCAAAAACTTATTATCTAATAACTAGGTTTTATGTGCTAACAGACAAAAGTAATAAAATTATTACCATTATTTGTATAATCTTAAAAATGCTCAACAGATTCTCCTCAGGAAGAAGTAACAGAAACACATCTGCAAGAAGCTCTTTGATGTAGTATCTGGATCTATCTGGGTGGCCACTCTTATTTCTCAGATAACAAAAGGACTTTTTTGGGGTTAAAGCTCATCCATTAATTTTTAAAGAAATTTCCACCTCCATCTGAACAAGTTCACATATTATTGATTTATTTTTCTAATTTTGAAAATCAGCTCAAGTTTTCAAAGACAACTTGAAAATTGGATACCAGTTCATATATAATTCATATAACCTTTCCACTGCTGTCAAATCTTTCTGTAACTTCGTATTAGAGACATACTCAAAATTCTTAAATTTGGAAAAGTGCATTATTTGTTATACAGTGCATCTTTTCATATGACAGAAAATTCATGCTGTATTCTATCTCCCCAAATAATTTTAATCAATGTCTATAGTTTTATTTATAATAATATTTCAGCTCCTGTAATTTCTAAAAAAAACATAAGAAATCTCAAATCTGTGAAGATTTTAAATTTCTGGGATTGGGGAGGGTTGTTTGTGGTATTTTTTGGTAAGAGAAGTGACAAATAGTACTTGATCCACCAACTGTTTTAGGTACTCAATTTGGAAGTGTTTCTTTCATATATGATGCTAGTTACTCTTTTGATTTTATGAATTATTTCAATGTAAAATAAATCTACAAAACCCTTCCACTGTTTTGGGAAAGTAGAGTTTTTCTGTGAAAGGGCAAAGATAGAAAACCAATACTAGGTTTTTTTTCTGGGCCAGACTGGACCCCAGCATAGCTCATGGCACAGAGTAACTTTTCAGTAAATATTTTTCGAGTGAAAAATTGCATGAACTTTCTTGACTATAGATCTTAATAATAATGATAACAAATTTAAAGAAAACTTTTTATTAGAAAGTAATCCAGTATTTAAAAAATCAAATTAATGTCTTTCAAGTTTTGTTAGTTTTTCCCTGAGAACTTATGGAGCATATTTTAATAATTAATTTGACAGAGACAGTCTAGTCTCTGAAAGCCAGCAGGCATAATTCTAGGATGCCACATTAGTTTACCAGGTAAGTTATCTGTTGGGGCCATCAGAAATCTGTTCATAAAATGTGCATAACATAATCAGTGCAGCATGTACATTTAGGCAGGGAGGAGTGGGAGTTGTACAGGCAGCTGGTTGTGATCCCAAGAAGAAAAAAACCAGTTTAATCTTGTGGAAGGTAAACTTTGATGGAGTGGGGAAATACATATAGACGGAGAACTGAAAGAGCACATCTTTTTTTTTTTTTTTGCTTTTTGGGGCCACATCTGCGGCATATGGAGGTTCCCAAGCTAGGGGTCGAATCAGAGCTACAGCTGCTGGCCTATACCGCAGCCACAGCAACACCAGATTCTAGCTGCCTCTGCAACCTGCACCACAGCTCACGGCAACGCCGGATCCGTAACCCGCTGAGCAAGGCCAGGGATCGAACCCGCAACCTCATGGTTCCTAGTCGGATTCGTTAACCACTGTGCCATGACGGGAACTCCCTGAAATAGCACATCTTATGGGTGTGGACCATTTTGTTATGATTAAAATTACTATTATCTATATCCACATCCATATAATCCATCTTATTAGTGTGGGTTAGCTATGGGGATTGACTTTATGATATTAAATTTTCATGGTTTGTACTTAGCTGCTTGTATAAATTTGCAGTCTAGAAAGACTGATATTTCTCTAAGGCAGAGGTCAGTAGACTTTTTGTGTAAAGGGCCAGATAGTAAATGTTCTAGGCTTTGTAGCCATATCCTCCTGGATGCAATTACTAAGTCTGCCATAGGCAATGGATAAAAGAATGAGTGTGGCTGTTTGCTTTCTGTTGGCTCAGCTATAGGAAAATAGGCAGTATTTCACCGTCCCTTGCCCCAGCAGCCATTAGCTTTTCACAAATGATGAACTGAACCTTCTCTATCATCCTCACCTACCTGCCGTACAGTTAGTTCTGTTGTAATGCCACATCTGCAAGTTCCTGTTTGGTGTTCTGCCTCTTTGTCTCTTAGTGTTTACAGACCCTTTCTTGGAAGGACCCTTAGGGGACTCCCATGTCTCTTTGTGGGCTCACATTTTGGAAGATGGGTGCACCCTCCCCTTTCCTTTGGTTCCTTCACGTGTGGAGGCATCAATGTCCAGAGGAGCCCAGCTTCAGAGCCAGGCTTGACATGAGCTGGGTGGGGGGTGGCTCTCAGCCCCTCAAGTTGGCAGCTGTGGGCTGAGTTTACTGCTGGCAGTGGTGTCTGGTAGGGCTGAGCAACACTGGGCAGGGCTGTGTGGCTGCAAAACTGGACCTTACCTCATGTGTAGAAGGCTCTGTGGGATTGGGATCTTGCCTGCTGGCCTGGACAGGGTTACTGACTATTCTCCAGAGCTCTGAGTTACCTCCCTTATTCCTTCACTGTGGCCGAAGTGCTGCTTAATGGGCAGCTAGGCGATTCCCATTGTTTCCTGTCTCTGGGACTCTGCCAGTTCCATGACTTGGCGTTTCTGGGCTCTCAGTGCTTGCCCCAAACAAGCCTTGGGCTTTCTTGTTGGTTCCTATCCTCCCTGTTTCTTGACCTCTCAAGGGCACCTGTTGGTGAAGACTCGGGCCTCACCCTTGAACCAGCATGAGTTATGTCACAGTAGAGATTATGTTCCTTCTTTTCTGCGTAGTGATATTTACTTTGATCTTTTGTTCAAATCCCTACATTTTACAGTTGTTGTTAGTTAAATACAAAGAAGTCTTCACTAATACTGTTTTTAAGAGCTGTTTTTCAAGGAGCCTTAAAATTAGTGTTCAAAGATTTAAAAAATTAATTAAAAATTAATTAAAATTAGAGAAAAGATCAGTGGGATCCCGTGGCACATAGGGAGCAACATAGGGAAGAATTTGAGATTCACAGAAGATTGAAGTAGATTATTATAGGTAAACATTTGGCTGATAAAAATGGTACTGGATGTGTATGCAAGAGTCTCATCTCGTATCGACTTAAAAAACTTGAAAATTTAATTCAGTTCAATGAATAGAGGGTTGCGTGAGGGTAAGGGAAATTTTCTACCATCATATTTTCTACCGTCATTAGTCATTTTCTAAGTATCTTTCATTTATTTGTCTAACTCTTTTAAAAATACTTTTAGCATCAGCTTCTCTTAGTTCTTGGAATGGTGACAGTTAATTCTAGCATATTGTGATTTGATGATTGGGTTTGTTTTTATACCATCCAGGCTTTTCAGAGTTTTAAAAGTTTTTCGAGTTTATTTTTCCCATGTCTATTTTCCCAGTATAAATAATGTCCAGCTGAAGAGTCTTATTCTGTACCAGCAAGTCCGTTCCTAGTCACGAGCCCACACCTATTGAGTAATTACTACAAAATATTTACATATACTAAAGAGGAATAGAAAAAGGTGGCCACATAACCCCTCATGAAAGAGCTGAAATTCTTGCTGGGAAATTTGAAGTTATGATCATTTTTTTCTCTAACTTACAGAAAAAAAAAGTCTCTCTCTCTTTCTCTGTTTTTTAAATAGTTTTCGGAAACCTTATGTATCTACTATGGAAAAGTCACAAACGTCAATTTAAAAATAAATTCAGAAACATTCAGTCTTGGTTGAGATGTTAATTAATCTTGTGAAAACTGTGTATGCCCATGGCTATTTTTACGTTGCATATGTAGTCATAATTTCTTTTTATGACACTGTTCCCAGTTCATATTGAAAACATTAAATACTTGGTATTTCTGACAAGGTCTCATATTTTCCCACAAATTCCTTGCTGTTATTTGCTTGAGACCTGTCATTAGTGTAAAGTGTGTGTGTGTGTGCGTGTGTGTGTGTGTATATATATATATATATACACACACCTGCATGTAAATCCACATGATACAAACCACATAAGGGTTGATAAGGATTATTTGTGAAGGTGAATTGTGGCATGTTATCAAAGAATTCTGAAGGGGCGTGTTTGAGATTAACTCTTAAGGAGAAAAGCCCAGGTTTGGTAGAAAGGGAGTCCATAATGCAAAGAAATGAACAAGAGCTGTTCAAGGAAAGTGGATCAGTTTGGCCAGAGTTGAGAATGTGCCTGTGAAAGGAAAAATGTGCAGTGGGAAGGAGAGAAAAAGGGAAGAAAAAAAGTGAAAAATCTCAAGTGATTCAGAAAGGGTCTATATGAAAACTTTGTAATCCTATCAGCAGACTGAGAATGAAACAGGCTGCCTTGACAAGTTGTGAATGTAGCACTGGTGGAGATACTCAGGTCAAGACCATCTCCTTGTTAGATGTTGAGGGAATTTGTGCATCAAATAGAAGAGACTTCTAGAAGGTGACTTATGATATGCAATCCACCTCTGAGATGCTGTGATTCTATGTTCCATTGCAAATTAGACAGCAAATATAGTATGGAAAAGATATAATAGTGTGACTGATTACTCTGTAGTTATAAATTAACTGCCATGTGTTTTTAAAAAAACACCACTGAAGCAATATTTTTCTTTATTAGGAAGATTAAGTCACATTTTCTAACTTAAATTTTTAAATCCCATTTAAGGACAATGTGCCCTCTACTAGTAGAAATAACAAAAATCCAAAACAACTGTCTTAGACTGAGATTTTTAATGTATAAATATATTTACTTTGGATCAAAATCCTTAAAATAATACATGACATTTTGCATTAGTCAAAATCCATAAAACTGTAAAACACAAAGTGTAACCCCTAGCGCAGTCTATAGACTTTGGCGAGTATTAATACCAATCAGTGGTTGCATATTAATGCAAAATATTAATAATAGGGGAAAACCTGAAGTGGGGGGGAAGATGAGAGATAGTAACTTTATTTTCTGCCCAGTTTTTATATAAACCTAAAAATTCTCTGGAGAGTAAAGTCTAGTAACAAAAATAATCCTTAAAGCTAAGCAGAGTAATATAAAACCTTTATATCTGGCCTATAATTTTTGAAACAGCCTAAATTTTGTCATATACACTGGCATTTAAAAAAGCTCACACTTCTTCCCAAGTAGGTAAAGAAATGTCTCTTAAATGTTTTCACTCCTTAAACGTCTGGTTTGATGGGCTTCATTTCTTCTTACGTTGATTTATCAGCATCTGTATCCTCTGCAAAGTGTAGCGAAAGCAGTATGTTTATAACAGTGAAACAAGTGATAACTGGAAGCCCTTTAAAATTGTGGCTTATGTTGGCTTATGGCAAAGTTTAAAAAATATGTTGACTTTGTGAGACTTTTTTTGCTGGTTACTTTATGTAATGAAATCAAGTGAAATTCTGAAGTTTTATCCCTAATACTGTTTGATTATTTGGCATAATTGAATTTTTTTTGCACCAGAAGTGTAAAAATTAATACAGAGATTTCCTCCCCATTGTTTTTTTGAAGTTGAAATTTCAGATTTTTAATTATCAGATTCCTTTGTATACTTCTCCTTTAAAATGAATAGGTTCTGTGAATTAACATTTTTCCCCAATAAACACATTTTTATGGTTGACCAAATGATGGCTCTAAATTTCCAGTGAACTTAAAAACCTTGTGAAAATATCAGAAATCTTAAGAAAACAATGACTTTGGACAAGGATAATGCAAGGATGTGATCAGTATCATTTATTGTCAGCAGAATGGCAGAATCCTGTAAATAATTCATTTTTTTAAGGCCCGACTGATACTTAGCGAATCCCTGTGTCATCATCAGCATTATTTAAAAGATGGCACAGAAGGTAACATCTGGGAGCCAATTCATCATTTAATTAAATTATCCTGTAATGAAATCTTCTGTAATGAGATTAATTTTAATTATTAATCAGGAGTTGACATGGGCACAAGGCACCATGAATAATAAATGAAAGGCTTTGTCTGTTCCGTTTCTAAGAAAGGACCTACTTTACTGCAACAGTGCTTTTTATGCAGCCACGCTGAGTCCTCACAATGTGATCATCCAAGAAGCGGGCTTGATTTTTATTTCAAACCTGGAGAGAGGATAATCGGTCAATACTTTCAGACTTGAATTCCAAATTTATGCATTTCCAATGTATACATTGATTTTTTTTTTAGTTGAAGCAATTTTCAGTTTTAAAATGTTTTGAATATGTCAAAGATAGCAAATACTTTTACAAAATAGTATGAGTTAAATTTCTAATTCAGGTATGAAAATGTCACCTTGCCCCCCTAACTTTATTGAGATATAATTGAGTGTAAAGCTGTGTTTAAAGTGTATAATGTGATGATTTGATAGACATATATATTGCAAGGTGATTACCATAGTAAGGCTAGTTAACGCATTCATAGCCTCACATAATTATGGTTTTTTGCTTTGTTTTGTTTTTGTGGTGAGAACGTTTAAGATGTACTCTCTTCACAACTTTTAAGTATATAATAACCTATTGCTAACTGTAGTCACCAGAAGTTAATCATCTTATAACTGTAAGTGTGTTCTTTTGGAAAAGGTCACCTTTGATGGTGAAATGTAGTTAACTGCAATCACACTTTGCTGTCAACTATAGGCATGTAACCGTGCCCTGTTATGAATAGTCTTCAGTTCCTGAAGAATCCATCCAAGTTGGTTACTGGTCTCCGGTTGGGCTTATACCTGTCCTGACAAGGGTGGGTGGCTCAGTAGACAAGATCCCAATTCACTGGGGACTCAGCAGTGCCCCGGGGGGGTTCTGGGCATCCCCATGGCCCCAAGCAGAGCCTTCTCTGAGACCCTGGCCATATTTGCTTATGGCTTCGTCTTCCTTTGGTTGCCTGAATTGAGGACCAAAGGAAGGAGACTTGCTCTTTGCAGCCATAGAAATCAGAGTGAGGGCCAAATTAACAGGAAAGCAGACTGAAGGAACTTAAAAAAATAAAAATAAATAAAACTGCTTATCTCATCCCTTTTGAATAATGCTCTTCAACAGATTACTAATTTTATTTAGACTAAAATATGGTATCCTTAACTGGCTATCAAAACGTCTGCAACTTCTTCAGCATTTTTCAGTTTGCCCCCCACCCCCAGTATACACGCATTCTGGTACAATCCTAGTCATATTATTTTAGGAATGGAAGGGGCCATAATTTTTCCTACTTCGAGGCTTTCATCTGGATCTTTTCCAAATTAGCTCCTGATTCTCCTAGTTCTCATTCAGATCTTAGCTTAAATGTCACTTCTTCTAAGAAGCCTTCCCAGATTCCCCAATTTAAATCATTTCTCTTACTTTTTAGACTTTCATAACATCTCCATTGATCCATTCATTTTGGGTTAAGTTATTCTGAACTTAATCACGTTCCAGATAGCTTTTGCTTTCATTCCTATAACTTATCAAAGCATGTATGATATAGTCATTTTCTATGATATTTATCTCTCCCACTAGAATATAAGCCCTGTGAAGGCAGGGAACATTCTGAAACTGTCTTGGTACCTGGTACATAGTGTTCTCTTAATGAATATTTGATAAGTGAGAACAACAGAGGTGAGAACTTCTTAACAATTTAACCTATCAGACACTGTAATGAGCTTCCTTAAGAGGCAATGCACTTTCCACCCATGGAAATGTTTAAAAAGAGGCTGGACAACTCAGAGTTGAAAGAGACAGAAGATTTAAGCATCAGAAAAAAAATGACATAGATCGTCATAAAATTTTACTCTAATAATTCTGTGTAGTGGTGGTTCTAACATCTAGGAAACAATCAATGAATGTTTACTAGTTGACTAAGACATTGTTACTTCTTGCTGAGAGTATCTCAATATTTGCTTCATAAAAGAAACTGAACACTTTTCTGATTTATTCTATACACATTTATCGAGAATACTGTGTGAAAACTAAGACAACTGACTATGTTTTAGCCACAGGAGCAGTGCCCAACACCTGTAATTCTTTTTTCTCTTTATTTTCTTCCAATTTGTGTTATCGAGAACTCCTGTCTTAATGTATTAGAACAGTGACAAATATATTGAAAAAGGGAAAATAAATAACACGATAATTGTAGAGCGTATTCTCATATTCTATAATCCTATTAGGTTATCCTGTACATTTTGAATGTTCTTACTACTTAAAGACAAAACTTCTGCAGATGATAAAATTATTTTCCCTTCTGAAAACATTTCTTTACAATTAAGAACTTTACTGGTGAGTCCTATGTATACACACAAAGGAACTCTTTTGTTTTAATTGGTAAAATTCCACTGCTCTCAGCTATCTCTCAATCTTAACCACTTAGTATAATTAAAAAGAGCAGAAGAAACATTGAGCCTCTCTGTACAGTTCTCCAGCCCCATTTGCTGTTTTGCTCAGTGAGAAATGAATCAGTCTTTGGAAGGATATTTTATATACCATCTTATAGCTTTCAACTTATTATATGGCAGAAATTTGAATTAACAGATGCATTTGCTAAAAGCAAAATATCTTTATTATTATTATTATTATTATTATTATTATTATGTTTTTACAAGTATAAATGGTCCATGATAAGCCTCAGAGGCACATAGGCACAGAGTCCATGTAACTGTTTCCTCACTCTTTGCGTCTAAGAGAAGAGATTCAAGCCTTCGGTGTTTTGCAACCAGAGATTTAAAATAGTCCAGTCTGGAATGGAACATTTCTTTCAACTTGAGCTGTTTGCTTACAGGTTGGAAGTAATAGTAAGACTTTCAGGCAGTATTTTTTTGTGTTCTTAAGTGGTATCTGGAAATTGTATTAGTGATTGTGATTAGTAGGCTCTGCTACCTTGCGTCTGCTTGGCATGTGCCGCCAAGGCTGAACATTTTAGCACAAACTAGAGGTTATATTGTGTTTCAGTTTTCCTGCATGCGTGTGTGTTTGCCAATCTATCTATTTAATCACTCTTAGCCAGGAAAAAAGAAAGAAAAACCTAGTGACTGACACCAAATTCTTTGTAAAATAGTCTATTTTTTTAAGGTTTCTTTTATTAAAGCTCTGTTATGAAGGTTGATAAATATTAGCATAAATATTAAAGATAGTTACCTTTGTAAAGAAAAATTTAGTATATGTTTATCTTTTGTTGGGAATTTACTTGCACTGCTGAAATTTCAAAATTCAGCCTGTGGCTAAACTACATATAGATCTAGCCAATAAATAATACTCTAGCTAATTTTAGGAGTAATAAAGTCATCAAAGTTCTAATGGATCATGTTACTTCACTTTTGCTATGACACAATGTGTTTGTAATAAGAAAGACTTCCTTATTCTACAAAGAGAGGAAAGTTAATTTTAGACATGACTGGTGGTAAAGGCCTTTCTGCATTTCTGTTTTTTCAGGGCAGTCCATCGATCCAGAGCGCTACGAAATTTTTTTTTTTTTAATTAAAGAAAAGAAAACTATAGCAGTGGTTCAGTAATGCTGCTTTTGTAATGTGTAGGGCTTTTTTTTTTTTCCTTTTAGCTAATTGTAGATTGACTCGATAAATCCAAGAGACTTTGATAATTTATACATATTTACAGAAACTTGTATTCTGTCTCTAATAGTTACAAAAGTAAATAAAAATATTTACTGACACCATGCATCAGGTTCATTTACTCATTTATTCAACAGGTTATGTATTGAACATTTACTATTGTGTGGACACCGTGCCTGGCAAAACTATAGCAGATTCTGTTCTTACCTTCGTGCTGCTTGCAGTCAAAGTAGTAAAAGAGGATTAAAGCAAATAACCATGCAGGGTTCTACTGTGGTGCATGGGTTGAGAATCTGACTTCAGTGGCTGGGGTGCTGCAGAGGCATGAGCTGAAAGATCCGACATTGCTGCAGCTGTGGTGTAGGTTGCAGCTTTGGCTAGGATTCAGTCCCTGGCCAGGGAAGTTCCATATGGCATGGGTGCAGCCATTAAAAAAATAACTATGCAAATAAATATAAAATTCAACCGTGTTAAGTACTGCAAAGTTAAGTAAAGTTTCAGGAGACTAAGGACTGAGATTAAGGACTAAAACTGTTGAATAGAAGTTAAGTAAGAGGAGGAGCTTGGGAAGAACTTCCTGGTTGAGGAATATCTTGTACACTAGTGCAGTAAAGCTGTCTGGGTGAGTAGGGACTGGATTGCAGGCATTTGTAGGCTAAGCTAAGGGTAAGGTTTTGTTTGTTTGTTTGTTTGTTTGTTTGTTTTCTTTATCCTAAGAGCAATTGGGCAGCCTTTAAAGTATTAAACGTGTGTGTGGCGGGGGGAGAGAGGTTGAAAAACAGGTGTGCTTTAGAAAAGATAACTTTGTACTGTAAAACATGGATTAGAGGTATTAATGAAGGATACAAAGTCGTGATGTTGATTTATTGCAACACAAATGGAAGAAATAAAAAAATCCTTGAATCCTTAGTGATTTCCAGGGTATGGGTGGGGTGGAGAAAAGTTCTTCTTCACAGAAAAATACCAACTATTGTAAGTAGAAGGAATGATAGAAAGTCACCATTTTTGAAGTTCTTAATATATAATAAGAATGATTGGGATATCATTAACAGAAGCTAAAATCATTGGATTAAATGATTGGGGATTAGTATATTCATATGGTACCAAAATATAATCCTAGAGACTGGGTACTAATTACAGAAGAAAAACTGTAGTTTTTTAGGTCACCACCTCTACCAAGGAATTAAACTTTACAAATGGTGAGACAGCCTGATATTACAGGCTTTATGATGTGATTTGATATGAAGTTCCCAACCTCACATATGAACTATTTATGCAAAAGGGGAAAAAAAAGGTATAACTTGGCTGTAATCAAGCCTCTAGATCTAACTCTGAGTTTGTGAAGACAATAAGAATGGAGGATCAATTAAATGACATATAAGTGGGAGAGTCTACAAGACTAGATGTTTTAGAAACTTGGGATCATGGGTTTAAAAAGGTGATGAAGCTGTTTAACATTAAAAGAGATTAAGGATCTGTAACAGCAAAGCAACTTGTAAAAACATTGGTTATATTTTGATTTAAAAAAGCTGCAAAAAGACTTTCTTGGGACAATTGGGGTTATGAGAGGGTTTCAGGTATTATTAATTTTTGTATGTGTGATAATGAGCCTCTTCTTAGGAGATGTTATGTTTAAGGCTGAAACATCAAACTGCTTTTAAATGATTTAACAGCAGTTATCAATATAGCACAGAAATAAAGTAAAATGGAAAAATGTTAAGAATTCTGGAATCTAAGAGGAGAGTAAGTGTCCATCACACTCTTTTATTTTTAACTTAATGAATTTTGTTACATTTATAGTCGTGCAATGATCATCACAACCTGATTGTATAGCATTTCCATCCCAAACCTCTAGCCCATCCCCCACCCCCAACCTGTCTCCTTTGGAAACCATAAGTTTTTCAAAGTCTGTGAGTCAGTACCTGTTTCTGCAAAGTTCATTGTGTCCTTTTTTTATATTCCACATGTAAGTGATAGCTAATTTTATTGTTTGTATAAAATTTTTTCTAATAAAAATTTGGAGGGGAAAGTGGATGGCAAGCTGGGCGTAGGCTTGACTCAGTCTGTACATCTGATCACAGGGTTTCTGGCACTTGGCGAGCTGCAGGTGGTGGGCTGATTATTTACCAGTTCAGAGAGACAGTGTAACATCTACAACCCCAGAGCTGCCAGATTCTCTATCTTGAACGCCTGGAGTGTAATCGTATCAGCAGTGTAAATGTGTGCTTTGTAGTGTGTGTCTCAGACCCTACCTACCTCCACTGAATCTGAGGGTTGATTTGTGTCTGCAGCAAACAGAGTGTTTGTGCATGACTCAACATAGAAAGAGTTGCTGTGGCACCTCTTAGGAGACTGAGTTAGGAGGCTTTGCCATCATACCCGGCGATAGACAATATGATGGCTTTGTGCCAGGATGACAGAGAGAGAGAGAAGCAGAAAGTGTGAGAAACAAATTTTAGGAGGTAAAAAATGACTACATTAATATTATTTGTTAATGGGAAGTAAGACAGAGTGGGGTATACTGGAAGACTGCTTGGTGTCTAACTTTTATTCACTGCAAGAACGTTGGTATTATCCATGAAGGGCCAGAACTCTGCAAGTGGACGAGTTTAGGAAGATCCCAGGTTTGGTCTTGGACATAATGAGATTGAGATATTTTGAGAAACTAAAGAGAAAATGTATCATTTGATGATACATAATGAACAGTTTGATTGGAAAAACAGACTTTTAGAAGTACTATAGTGCATTTCTTTTGCACAAAGTAGCACTAATTTGGTATACTTCTGTAATTTCTCTTGCTTAAAACAGTTTTCAGACAAATGATAAGTGCTTTTTTAGTGGTGAAATTTAAAAAATCACTTTTCTCCACTTTATCTCTATGAAGCTATACTATGTAAAAAACATTGTGTGCTATTACTTTTTTTAAAAAGAAGTTCTTCCAATATAAAAGTTAACATTAATTCTCTATAGGGTTTAGAAAAAGTCACTTACTTTAGGGCTTACTTTGTGGGCTGACCATCTAATCATTAGCCAAAAAAATTGCCGTAGTATTATTCCCATAAGTAATAGATACCCATTTTTAGAAATATAAGAAAAATTTGAAGAGACAAAAAAATTCATAATTTTACTAGCATTTGGAGTTCCCACATTTGATGTTGATAATTTTTGCTCATTTTAAACTCAAATTTTATCTGTGCCTTGTATGTAGTGAGTGAATTTCTTTCTTTTGTATTACCCACACATATTTTGCCATATTTATTCAATACGTGGTAACTGGATGATTCGTTTTATGTAACCTGAATGTGTACTTATATTCCAGGATGATTCTTTCAGGAACATCTCTACTTAACTTATATTGACAGTAATTCATGAAAAGAAATCCTTTAATTTTTACCTTTAGAAGTCAGTTAGATGTCATTTATCTTCTATTAAAATTGTATCTATAAACAAATGACAGAGGATTTAATATAAGACCATGACCCTTGGGACAGCACTTTGATTTGGTTGTACTTTTGCTCACTGGCACATTTGTGCCTTAAAAGAATTTCTTAGGAAACCTTATAGCAGCCACATTTGGAAGGTTTAACTTAACTCTGGCATAATGATTACAGTAGAGGTAACAGCTTTATTTTTTAGTAAAACCATGCAGTATTGTATATGTGCATGTATGCATATGCATGTGTGTGCATACACAAGATAGATAAAATTTAGAAAGTGTTCCCTAATTACTTCTTTTCTTTTGGCATCTCAGAAATAGGCATGTGTATTATGCACTAAAAATACACATACTTAAGAATCCTATAAAGGAGATGGTGCCATCATTTTTCTTATTTATGTATTTATTTATTTATTCATTTATTTTTGTCTTTTTGTCTTTTTAGGGCTTCACCCATGGCATATTGAAGTTCCCAGTCTAGGGTTAGAATTGGAGCTGTAGCTGCCGGTGTACACCACAGCCACAGCAACACCAGACCTGAGCTGCGTCTGTGACCTACACCACAGCTCAGGGCAATGACGGATCCTTAACCCACTGAGCGAGGCCTGGGATCAAAACCCAATCCTCATGGATGCTAGTTGGGTTTGTTAACTGCTGAGCCATGACGGGAACTCCTCCTCTGTCTCTCTTAAAAACGAATGGCCGTAGTCATATTTATCATTATTAGATGGTGCAGAAATCAGTCCTGGAAGTGCAGGGTGTGGTGAGGAAAGCACTGTGCCAGGTATCAGGATATGGGTTCTGTGCAGACTGTGTCACCAACTGGTCCCATGTCTTTCCATAAGTCATTGTTGATGAAATCATCCTTTGTTGAGAGTTTGGATACTCTGTTTAGAGATGTGGCTAAGTGGCCAGGAAAAGGGACTGTTTTTTGGATTTTTGCTGAAGCAGCACAGGTCCGTCAGGATAGACCCAACTCCTGGGTCTTTGAAGGAGAGCAGCTCAGGTACCAAGTCAAAAGAGCTGATGGAATGAGTACAGGTAAAACTTCAGAGTATTGAAGCAGTTGCTGTGAACGCTAGTGTGTTTGCTGCCTGCCTCCTGCCTTTAGAGACCAGCAGGTATATGATGGTTGCAATCAAATCAGACTGGGTTAAATGGCCAGAGGTGGTACCGAGCCACCAGTGGAAGAATGTCAGATTTATTTGCTTTTAGAATTGGGGAAATATGATTATGTGTGTCTGCAAAGCAAAGGTCATCCCTAGAGAGGAAATGGCAATATGCAAGAGAAATGAGGGGGGAATGTCATCTCTGCTTATCGGTAAGATTATCCTCTGAAAGGATGATCATGGATTCTTGGCTTTCTAATGAAACACAAAACCCAGAGGGGCTTATAGCCGTAGTTAGAGGAGAATGTTCAACAGACGTGATTTTTGAAGTGATAATAGAGAAGAGCTTGTATTAAGAGAAGGCCTACAGAGAGTTCAAACTTTGATAGGGTGCTTAAGAATGAGTTATGACAAGATTCAGGTAAGTGTTTAAAAATACTAAAGTGGAGAAGAAGTGGGAGGTCACTGATTTTGAGGCAGTGAAGGACTGTGTTTCCAGAGGGCAGCAAAGGTGAGTAACATGACATTGAATCATCAGGGATGGAGGCCAAAGATGAATTACAGAAGTGTGTTAAATAGTTGCTGAAACCAACAAGCACATTTGGAACCTTGATCCTACCAGTACAAGTAGAGTTTAGTATAGGGTGATAAGAAAGACTTTAAAGAGAAGGGAATATGTTGGCTGCGATATCTGGATTTGTCCTATCTACTGAAGTGAGTTAAAAACTTGTCACCCATGCTGAATGTATATAGGTTTAAAGTATTCAAGTCTGGGCAAAAATTCATTCCACCCTCTTTCTGTTTACTGGAGAGATTGGGGTTATAGACTCAGACAAATAGAATTTAAAAGCAAAGCAGCAGCTGTATAATCTCTCGTCCTGTTCTTTGTCAGATTGGTTTTGGACCACTGCTCTGGATATAAGAATGGTTCTTCTTCTGCCTTTACCCCTTTGAACACACACATACATCTTTCACTCTTGACTTGTGCCATTCAAACGGGCATAGGCATGTTTGACCTAGAATGTTAGCAACGTCACCTTCCTTCCTTTCTTCACATTTCCTTAGTGTGCATCTTTCAGGTAGCCTAGGCATGTGTTCCCTGTATTTATCCAGTGCTTTATTTTGCAAATCTGTCTTGTAGGGTTGGAAGATTTTCACTTAACAATGTGTGTTCAGCATGCTTAGATCCAGGGTTCAAGTCTAGGGCCTGTATCATAGCACATATAAATATAGAAGGAAGGAAGCATTTTCATTTCCTAAATTTGGGGCTCCATGCGTTGTAACTTCTGTTGAAAATCCAGTCCATCGGCAAATTGTGTTGGCTAAATCTTCAAACTCCATCCATACTTTAAACCTGTCCTCACCCTCCCCCCTGTAATGTCACACTGATTAGTGGCACAGGCTTCAGGTGATCCTCCTGTGTGTTCCTTTACCCCTGTGTATTTCTTTCTTCACTCAGCAGCCAGAGAGATTATTTTGAAAACTTACATCAGCCATGCTCTTCTGCTCTCACCTTCCAGTGACTTCCCATCTGACTTAGAATAAGAGCCCACGACTTCATTGGCCCACAGGGCTCAATATCTTCGGTTTCACCACTCCCTCTGACTTCAGCTTCAAGGCCCTTCTTCTCTCTTACTCCTTTGCAGCCACTTTGCTTGTTTGCCATTTTCAGACACTCGGAGTACAGTTCTGCCTTGGACTCTGGCACATCCAGCCCCCGAATGTTTCTTTCCCATTTATACTTGACCTTCCTCTTATGTCTAGGAGTCTCTGTACAAATATCATCTTATCAGTGGGACTTGCTTCCTCCACCCTAAACCTCTCTAATCTTTTTTCCAGCTGCATCTTCTCATAGCTCTTATTACCATCTGATGAGCCATATGTTTTCCTTGTCCACCTGTTTATTGTCTGACTCCACTGGAATGCAAGCACCAAAAAAGCAGAGATTTTTGTTTGTTTCATCCGTGCATTACCCCTGACTGCCTACAAGGTGCCTGGAACATGGTAGGTACCTGTTAATTGTTAGGTGAATGTATAAGTAATTTGATGGACATATGGATGAATTTAAGCTTTATGACAATTTAAAGTATAAAGGTAAGTAGTAAAGCCTGGATTGACACTAGGGCCACATTCTGGTCAAAGGCACTATTCTTTCTACTTTATCATGTGATGAAACATTAACAGTGGAGCCCTTTGTAGAGTCCACTGTAACATTAAAATGTAAATTCCATCTGGATTTAGCTTTGTGGACTTTCAAATAAAAAGAGTCTAATAAATTCTAGTTTAGAAGTGTAGATTGAACAGAATTTCAAAAATTCTTTTCTATCATTGAAACAAAGGACTTTTGCATTAGATGAATAAAAAAATGACTCACCAATGACTAGCTAAGGGAGAGCTGGATTTCTAGATAAGCAGGACAAAAAATTTCCACTGTTTCTCACCAACTATGTAGCTAATGGGGATGGTGGCTTTAAGCCAACTACCACTTAAGGGGAAAAAAAGCTTACCATTCAACAAGTGAAATAGTTAGTGTGGAATGGATAGCATCTATTGAAATTTGATTTTCAGCAGTCTCCCCAAGTGACTGAATAAATTTTTTCAACCTGTTTACTTTCGTAACATGTCTTCTCACAGTCAAGTTCAGGATTAAATATATGACAGTATGTGGTCTAATGCTATTGAATATTTTTAAAAGATATCTTGAGGGGTCATTTGAAACATGCTATGACCGTAAATGGGCTGACTGACCTAGGGATGTTAACCCACAATAGTCAGGGTGTAGTGGCAATTTATTGGCGATGGGAATGAGCCCCAAATCCAGATCATAAAATTTCAGAAAGTGAGTTGAAATTGAGCCCAGTCTAGATTGGAACCAACATCTGTGGGTTTCTTCTGTGGCAAGGTGGAGTCAGGTGGGTGGTACCATGAAGTCATTTGGATCTGAGCTGATATAAATTGAAGGAGGAATTCTAGCCAGCAGGTAAGTAGTTACACAGGCAGATCCAATCCCCAGAAGGGTTTCAGGAAACCTGGACACATTTTCAGGATTTGGCCAAAAGGACTGAATTTCAGGGCAGTGATATGGGTCCACCTGGAGGGAAGGGAGGCAGATTCGGGTCAGCAGGCAAATCAAGGGGGAAGGGAAGACTGTTTTATAGTAAACAACTAAATTTAGATCCTTCATTACCTAGGATTTTTTGATAATGAGGTATATTTCAGCTATCCAGTTTAAGGCACCCGCTATAGTACATGTGGTTTCTAATTTTTTTTTTTTCTGAACTTAACCTGGACTTGGCTTAAGCCATACATTGAACTTCTGCATACTGTAATTCTTTAGCATTTTTATATATGGATTCAGCTAGGGTAAACTTGTATTGACAAGAGAATTTGAGATTTTTGTAGTCTTTACTTAGTATACCTTAGTCTTTAAGTAGGTTTGATATAAACTAAACAGCACTGATTTATTTTAATGATAAAAATTTCCTTATGTTTTGATGCTCATGTTTCTTTAATATGGTACAGACTTGATTCCTAATTTGTACTCTGTTATTAGCTCCATATTCTGAACACTCATCTGAAGTAAGTTTATTGATCATTACGATTTTGGTAGAATGAATTTGTGTTTTACTTTTAAGTTATAGAGAAGTCAACAGTTGCCATTAATATGAAAATTTAATGATCAATGGCTATTTTAAGTTATTTCATTTATTAGCTTTCAAGATTGCTATTTCGAAGGTGGAAAGTAAATTAATTTTCTTTGAAATGGCTCTTGGACTCTTCTGAATGTGTGCAGATATGCTGGGACATGAAGGAGTGGGCTTGTTTGAGAATAACTTTTTTTTTTTTTTCTTTTTAGGGTTGCACCCATGGCATATGGAATTTCCCCAGCTATGGGTCAGATTGGAGCTGCAGCTGCCGGCCTCTGCCACAGCCACAGCAGTGTGGAATCCAAGCCATGTCTGTAACCTATACCACAGCTCACTGACCCACGGAGCAAGGCCAGGGATTGAACCCGGATCCTCATGGATACTAGTCAGATTCATTTCCACTGGGTCACAACGGTAAATCCCTGTGTGAAAACCTTACCAAAACTTGGGCCAGCCTGACGAAAGCTTAGTTGTGAAGAGATCCATGAGAACAAAATTATCCCATTAGCAGATGTAGTTCTTACTTGTGAATCCTCAACTGAATTTACTGGAATGGGTCTATTATTGGTTTTCCTATTCATCTGTAAACTCTTTTACTGTCCCTAATATCCCACCCATAAGTCTCAGCCTCTACCCCTATTTTGGCTTTTTTTGACATAGACCTTGATCGTACACTCAGATTCAGTGTCGGTTGGCGTCCTAGGTCAGTATTGGTCTTATTCCCCAGTAACTAGCCCCATCCTACCCAACAACCCCTCCACCTTTACCAGCATCACCAGCAACCACCCCTGCCCCGTCCCTTACACACATAGGTAAACTGTATTCTGATGCCCTAACTTCAGTGAGCTTAGCAAAGACTAATGACAACAAATAACACACCACTTTACAATTTACAAAGTGTTAACACATTCATTTTCTTACTTAAGATCGTGGTTGCTATTTTAAAATAGAAATGGAAGAATGTGGTTATGGGTTAAGGACAAACCATATTTTCCATAAATATTTATACAGTCACATATAAGTAGGGAAGGGCCCACATAAGGTATCTAAATATTGTTATATGGTGGGAAATCAAATATTATGGACTTTTTATATGTGCAAAGTTTTATTTGCTTATCAGAGAAACAATTTGATAGCATTATTTATCAATCTTGTTTTCATTGTTAAAGAAATCATTAATTTGGCCTTTGTATCAGAGTTTATCATACTCTGATACAAAAGTGACCTCTTGCTCTTGAGAAGAAAGGGAAGTAGATTCCTCATTCACTATGGAAACAAATGAAGGTAGCAAAACAACCTGATAAGAAAAGAAATTAGCTTGTGTTCAGCACTTGCTATATGTTAGGCATGGTTATATACCAAGGACCCTGGACTGAAAGAATACCCAGGCTCTTGATTACATGACATGTCTGAGTTATCTCAGGTCTTTGTTCCAACATACGGTATACACTGGAGTGGATCTAAGACTGTTTGATTTTGAGTATATATAATAAGGGACTCCGGAGTTCCCTTCGTGGCTCAGTGGTTAACGAATCTGACTAATAACCATGAGGTTGCGGGTTTGATCCCTGGCCTTGCTCAGTGGGTTAAGGATCCGGCGTTGCTGTGGTGCAGGTTGCAGACGCGGCTCGGATCCCGCGTTGCTGTGGCTGTGGCGAAGGCCGGCAGCTACAGCTCCTGTTAGACCCCTAGCCTGCGAACCTCCATACGCCACGGGTGCAGCCCCAGGTAAGGCAAAAAGACAAAAAAAAAAGAAAAAAATAAGGGACTCCATGCTCTTTCCTTTTGAAAGGATTTCTGGCATTTTTTTTATTTTTGAAAAATTTACAAATATGAGACTAAAACCATGTTTGAGAATTGTGCTTTTGCTTATGACTATGAGAACTCATTGAGGAACTATAAGAACTTATTATTTTAGTCTTCTCTGATTGGCCAAGTTTTCAGGTCAATTTTACAGTTCATTTGGTTCTATTTATGGTCAATTTTAGGCAATAAATCATTTAAGAAAGAAAACTGCCTTTAGACAAAGTTAATGTGAGACTGCATTTGAGATGATCATTTTGAGATAAATATTATAATTTCATATGCTGTGCATTTATAGATTAAATAAAACATTTCAATAGAATATCACATACAAATATGAATGTACATGCAACTCAACTTGTAGATTCTGATAATTGTTTCTTTAATCATATCAAAATTGTATCTCTCTCTTGACTCATTTCATTTTCGGTTGATTTATAACAACATGAATGTTTTAAAATTTTTATGTTATTTTTATCAATGTTACTCTGCATGTCAATATCATCAGAACTGAGAAAATTACTTGCTTATCTCCCAAAAATGCCATTAATGCCTTGGTTCCCCACCACCACCCCTGCTTAATCTGGGTAAATAGATGGCTTCCAGTTTGTGTCCTTTAAAATATCAGTGGTGACCAACAGCAGTGTGACTGGGAACAGAGACCTGAGGTCATTGTCTCCAAGCACAGTGTCCTGGGTTAGAGCTTATGAATTTGGAACATTTTAGTTCATATATGTCCATATGAGACCCAGTTGCTCTTCTGGCTCAAGCCTACCTTGTCAACAAAAGAAACAATTTCATTTCCTTCAAGTTTCTTTAATTAGGAAAAATTGTTAGCTCTTGACATGCATTTTTGTCATGATATGTATCAATGGAGCAGTGATCTTTTCAAGCTTTAAAAAATGAATAATAGAAATAAACCATTTAAAAGAAAAAATGTATAAAGTCATTCTATGGAAGAAAGGAAACCCTTAAACACACTTTTTCCATTCTTTCCATATAGTTTGTTAATTAGATATGGCAGCGCTTGCATGGAAGTGAAATGGCAGAAATGATGAGAATGGACTTCGCCACTTCCGTGTTATGAAGAGTTCTATTTGGTTGCATGGCTTATTTGATCAACAAAACATTTCCATAATCTTATAAGGAATACAAATACTAAATATGATGTGCATGATATACCTTTGCATACATGCATATATCATTGAAGATTTACTAAAGTATTTTAAATTAAAATGTAAATCCCAAACCTACATACTCAACTTTTAACTTTTGTAGATATGTTATCAGCTTTGTCGATTATCAGTCTTCTTCTCCATTAATGGCATTTTTAGGAGATAAGTAAAATTTTTAGTAAGGTTATGAGCATATGAAGTAATACTAGATAAATACCATAAAATTTTTATATCACTCATATTGTTATAAAACAAATGAAGTGCAAGAGAATAGTATATTTAAAAAGACCATTGGCCAGGCATTTATATTTCATCATATGGTTTAGTAATATAAGTGACCATACAGATTTTCAAATCATACTTAAGTTGTATCTTAAAAAATTGAAATCAAGGATAATAGTAACTAAATTATAAAATTGTTAATTTGGTAAACTCCAAGAAAAATTTAGCAGATAATTGCAGTGTGTTATTACAAGAGTTAGAGAAGAGGGTGGCAACTCTGCCATGATGAGGGTTCTGAAGAAGACTAGATGATTGAGAGTAAGTGGGAGCAAAACGCTTTGTTCTTTTGAATGACCTCCTGGCAACTTTGTTCAGATTTCATGATATCCTTTTCGTATTTCAATTCACATGAATCTCTGATCATGGCATTGATCCCAAACAATGCATTTCTCTACAGTTTCATTGTAATTGGTTTTCATATGCTTTCTGGTTTCTCTTTATGAGTATTCAAAATACATATTTTATAAAGTTCTTGATGGAACTGATTATTCTATTTTTTTTTAATTTCCCTCAAAATATAAATGTATTCAACTTTTTCTTCTAACTTCTGAGAGTACAATGTGTAAATTTTGCACTTAAAATGAAGAAGTACTGTGGGGATGTTTTATTTGAAATGATGAATATAGATGCTTCCCCTGTTTTCCCCTTTACTTTTATAGTTGTCGTTATCTCAAAGTAAATATTAAAAAGGACAAAGTAGTTCCCAGATTTAGCACAGTGTCTAGAAATAATAATTTCTAACTTTTATCACGAATTACTCTATGTTGGGCATGTCCATTAGCATTTTTCATAGGTTGTTTTATTTGAACCCCACAGTTCTACACTTAGGTAATTATTATTATGCCCATTTTAGAGATGATGAAATTGAAACATGGAAGGGTTAAACTAACTTGTCCAGGGTCACATACCTAGCTGATAGCAGAGTGAAAACATAAACCGAGGAAGTCTGATTCTCCAGCATGTATGCCCTACTTCACTGGGGCCTCGTAGCTATGAGTGAAATCTATAATTTATGACCTAGTTGTAACTTTGCATTCATTCAGTAAGCAGTCAGTGAGTATTTCGTATTCCAGATTAGAGAATTATTTTTCTGTATGACGATGGTGTTGTTTAAATGTTATCAAGAGAGGCAGATTACAATAGGTCAAAGTGTAGCTCAGTCAGCTGTGCCCTATTCAAGTTTGGGCTCTGCTAGTACCTAGTCCTGATCCTTTTGTGAAGTCACTTGACTCCAGCCCTTGATTTCCTCGTTTGGCAGGTGATATTGCAAGTATCTTATACCTTTAACAATCGATGATACAAGGCTGTTTTCATGTCATTCTTGCTTAAATATGGTATAATTTAAAACCTTAAGACCCATGCAATGGGCTCTCTTCTGCTCCTCTCTTCCATCTGTTCAAGTTGAATGTTCCCTTCATGGTCTCATCCAATCTCTGAATTTTAAGTACCAATTTTATAATGCAGCTTCGCAGATCTTAATCTCCAACGTAGACATTTCCCTTGTATTTAGACATCTAATCTAGTAGCAATCCTGTTCTTTCTACCCTTAAAATAAAACCAGAAGTTGATCCATTTCCACTCCTTTTATTTCTAAAATAAAAATAAGCCCTGGCCCCAGAGGCTTCATCTCCATCAGGAGGATTGTAGTATCCTCTTGTCTTTTTACAGCATATTTTCTGCACAACCCTAAACGAGCCTTTTAAAACCTAAGTCAGATCATGTCACTCCTGTACTCAAACCTTCCACCGGCTGCAGTCACACAGTGTAAAAGTCACAGTCTTCACATAGCCTACAGGCTTTGCATGGTCAGGCCCTTCCTTGAACCTTTGACATCATCTCTTTCTTCGTTCCTTCTCAGTTTTCTGCCATTATACCCAGCTGTACAGCGTGGTGACAGGGTTACACATACATATATGGATCCATCACAAGTGGTTAGACATAGTTCCCAGTGCTATACAGTAGGATCTCCTTGCTTTTCCATCCCAGAGGCAACAGTCTACAACTATTAACCCCAGACCTCTCTACCATAAAATATGTTCTTTCCTTCATCATCTGTTTTATCATTGCTCCGACCCCCTGCATTCCATGTGTTTTCTATTGCTGGTGCTAATGAACACCATCACATCATCTGGCGTAATAAATGTACTACATAGTAAATAGCAAAATTTACATAGTAAAATTTCCATTGGTTACTTTTTTAAGAATCTCTATCATCAGTATGTAATCTTTCTTTTTTTTCTTTTTCTTTTTAGGGTCACACCTGTGGCATATGGAAGTTCCCAGGCTAGGGGTTGAATCGGAGCTGCAGCTGCAGGCCTACATCATAGCCACAGCAATGTGGGATCCGAGCCATGTCTGCAACCTACACCACAGCTCACAGCTCACAGCAATGCCAGATCCCTAACTCACTAAGCAAAGCCGGGGATTGAACCTGCATCCTCATGGATAATAGTCAGGTTCATAACCCACTAAGCCACAACGGAAACTTCCTGTAATCTGTATTAAAATACAGATTTTGTATGTTATGGCTTGAATATTATATACTCATGTCTAGAAAAGAACTTGCCCCATTTTGGATGCTCAGTAAACGTGTTTTAGGTCATATGTGAATAAGTAAATGAATGAGTGAGAAAATTAAGTTTTATTAGGAACTTGTATTTTCATTTGAAAATAATTTCAGGGTAGTATTGGTCTCTCATTCTGGTGGCTTGGGAATAGAAATAATTCTGAAAAAATATGCCCTGATGCCCAGACAGGTAACGTAAACATGTGAAATGCTTTGGGTATAAGGTGATACAGAAATGAAGGGGCTATGTCAAACCAGAGGGTCAAGCCACCATCTGGAGGCTACACCTCATTGCTGTCATGGACAAATGATGTACTACCACTTGAAGCAGCAGCCAGAAATATAGATTTTTATGTGAGCTCTAGCAATTCATAAACTCACTTCAAATTCAAAACATCATGTGGATCAAACGAAACATATTTTCTAGCCAGATTCAACTTGGAGGCTGCCAATTTAAAAGCCGTGGTAAGAGAAGCAAAAATATCAGCAGTCTACCCTATTTTAGCAAACCTTATCTGTATAAAATATCATCACAAAAGTTTGTAAAATAACTTAGGTGGAAAATGTATGACATTAAATGCTAATCAAATCAAGGATATTTGTTAAAATATAATTCCTAGACTCTTTTAAAGTGTTTATGATTATCTTTACCATTTCTGTTGCTTGCTATTTAGGGTGACAGTGCAATTGAATGGAAAAAACAAGCAAACAAAAATGATTGAGGTCTTCATGTGTGTGGTCCATTATGTGGTACACATACTGTTATGGGTGCTGGGGTTACAGGAGTGAAGACACAAAGTACACCTTTGTATGAAACTTCCAATCCATTTGACGGACAAGAGGGTGACAGTCATCAGATTAGATAATGAAAAATTAATTTTACATAGACCTGAGTGCTATAAAGACATAAAAAGATGTTCCCATAGAGTGCTGAGGTTGAGGTGGGGGTTAATTTACATACTTAATGAAGATGTCATTAAGATGGTAACATTTGAGCAGAGACCAAATTGACAAGAAAAGCAACCATTCAAAGATCTGAGCAGAGCTTCTAGACAATGGAGATATTGAAGGAAGAAACCAGAAAGCAGAAAGGAGTTTGCTGTGTTTAGGGAACAGCAGACAGGACTGAAGGTCTAGAGGGAAGTGAGTGAAGGAAGAAGCTGAGCTAGATGAAGTTGGGGAAGCAGGCAAGGGACCTGAAGTGTGATTATACAGATGACCTTAGAGCCCAGGGCATGGAGTTTAGGTTTTATATACTTTGGATAGTTTTAAGTATATCAAGTTTATTTTTGTTGCAGAGATCTTCTTACCTTTTGGGTTTACATGCATGGTTAGAGATATATAACTACCCAAAACACACATAGACACACCCACTTTAAAGTCTGTGAAAATGTGCTTAACTTTATCACTTTGTTACTCACAATACACTCTGATGTTTTACTTTCTATTCTGTTGCATTAAAATTTCAATTTTACAATCCAGTAAAGAGTTGTACCCTATGATTTGAAGAACAATGTGTTTTAAAGAACCATCACTGGTATATAGGTGCATTGCGGTAGGTCAAAAATAGAAGCAGAGAGAACCCGAAGAAGGCATCTGCCATAGCAAAGGAGATAAATTATGCTGTCCTGGACTAGGACTGACATTGTGCAGATAGAGAGAAATGTAAGGGAGAAGAAGAAAAAAAAAAAAAACCTGAAGGATATTTTTAAATAAAATTTATTGAAATAAGTGTACATTAAAATGTGTATATTTTAAGTATAATGTTTGATGTGTTTTTTTACAAATGCATGCATCCATGTAACTACCACCGCAATTAAGATATGGAACATTTCTGTCACTCTAAAAAGTTCCTAGTTCTTCTTTGCAATCAGCAAATTTCTTGTCCCTGGTCCCTGATAACCTATTATGTTTCGCCTTTTTTAGAATTTCATCAGAATGCATTTGTGTATAATGGCATCTTTTCGCTTGGCTTCTTTCTCTTAGCATAATGGCATCCCTGAATCCTTGTGGGCGTCAGTAATTTGTTTTTCTTTATTTCTGTAGAATATCCAATTATGTGACTGTACCACAATTTATTTATCCTTTCAGCACTTGGTGAACATATGGCTTGTTTTTGGGTTTTGAGGGCTATTATAGATAAGCTGTGAACATTCATATACAAGTCTTTGTGAGAATTTATGGTTTTATTTTTCTTGTATACATACTTAGGAGTAGAATTGCTGCATTCTACAGTAAATGGCTGTTTAAATTTCTAAGCATCTCCGAAACTATTTTCCACAATGGTTTATCCATTTTACATTCCCACCAGCAATGTCTAAGAGTTCTAAATGTTCCACAGTCTTACCATTTGATATTGTCTTTCAAGTTTTATCTTTTCTAGTGAGTGTGTAGTGATAACTCTTTGTATTTCTTATTTGCAATTCCTTATTCATAATGCTGGTGAGCAGGATTTTGTGTGCTGTTAACCATGATCTATTTTGTGTGTGCATGTGAAGTTTCTGGTTAGCTCTTTGCCCATTAATTACTGGATTTCGTCTTATTCTTGGGTGGTAAGAGGTCTTTACACTTTCTGAATGCAAGTACTTAATCAGATGCTTGGATTGGTGATGTTTTGTCCCAGATTGTGACTCAAAGTGTCATTTAAAGGGTGGAAGCTTCTAAATTTTTACCTTCACCAAATTTTTAGTGTTTTTATGCAAATGCTTTTCGCGCATCTTCCCCGGTTCTACCATATTTTTACCCTACAAGTCCCTGTGGCTCTATTACTTTTATCTTTTATTTCCCTTTCTGTGTTTCAATTTGCTATGTCTCCAAGTGTGCTGATCTTTCTGTGTCAGAGTCAAATCTGCTGTTAACCCAATCTCACAAATTTATTTTTATTTCAAATATTCAGTTTCATTTCATTCTTTTTTTACAGATTTCACTTCTTTTTATTATATTCATATTTTCATTTAAATACTTAAGCAGGAGTTCCCATCGTGGCTCAGCAGAAAGGAGTTTGACTAGAATTCAGGAGGACACAGGTTCAATCCCTTGGCCTCACTCAGTGGGTTAAGGCTCCAGCGCTGCCATGAACTGTGGTGTAGGTCGCAGACGTGGCTTGGATATGGCGTTGCTGTGGCCATTGCTATAGCTCTGATTTGACCCCTAGCCTGGGAACTTCCATATGCTGTGGGTGGGGCCCTAAAAAGACAAAATTAATTAATTAATTCTCAAACACATTTATGACAATAGTTTTAATATTCTTTTCTCCAAATTATATTATCTTTGTTACTTCAGTATAGATTTCTAATGACTGATTTTTCTCCTTGTTCTGTTTTCTTTGCATGGCTAGTACCATTTTATGAGATTCTGAACATAATGCATATTATGTTGTTGAGTGTCTAGGTTTTATTGTCTTCCCTTACAGAGTGTTAAACAGTGTTTTAGAAAGCTATTGAGGAACTTGCATTTAGGTAGTGTTAGGGTGCATTCACTTTATTTATTTATTTATTTATTTATTTATTTATTTTTATTTATTTTTTTTTGCCTTTTGTCATTTTATGGCCGCGGGTTTATGGCCGCACCCGCGGCATGTGGAGGTTCCCAGGCTAGGGGTCTAATCGGAGCTGTGGCCACTGGCCTGCACCGCAGCCACAGCAACGCAGGATCCGAGCCGCGTCTGCAACCTACACCACAGCTCACGGCAACGCCGGATC
>PVHT020000077.1:22563000-22738531 GCA_004024745.2 Catagonus wagneri | reverse complement strand
AAAAAAAAAAAAAAAAAAAAAAAAAAAGTGTTCTCTAAGCTCAGAGTAGTTTTGCTATAATTGCATGTGCAGATGTCATGTTGCTCTGTGGGAATTTATTTTGCATCTCTTCTTGCTTAAGTTTTATATCTTGTATTTCTTTGCTCATTGTTTCCTGTAAATTATCAATCTTTGCCTCCAGTTTACATCCAATGTCTTGTATCATCTTCAGCATCAACAGTCTAAAGTCTCTTTCTGGGAGGCTGTTAATCTCTTGATCACTGAGCTGTTTTTCTGGGGATTTTTTTTCTTTCTCTCTTATCTGAGTTATAGTTCTCTGTCTTTTCATTTTTGGAGGTTTTTGGTGTGGTGACCTTTTTGCAGACAATGGAGTTGTAGCCTCTCTTACTTCTGGTGTTTGCCTCCCTTGTGGCTGAAGTTGCTATGGGGTGCTTGCTGTAGGCTTCCTGAAGGGAGGGACTGGTGCCTGCCGCTGGTAGGTGGGGTTGATTCTTATCCCTCTAGTGGGTGGGGCTTTGTCTCTGGGTGAGATTAGAGGTGACTGGTGCCTGAGGTCTTTAGGCAGCCTGTTTACTGATGGGTGGGGCTGGGATCCCACCTGAATTGTTGTTTGGCCTGGGGCTTCTCAGTGCTGATGGGAGGGGCCAGATTTTCCCAAAATGGCTACCTCAAGAGAAATGCAGGCTGATGAATGTTCCTAAGAGCTTTGCCTCCAATGCCCTTCCCCCACAACATGCCACAGACACCCCTGTTTTCCCAGGAGATCCTCCAAGAACTGCAGTCGGGTCCAACCCAGATTCCTGTGGAGCCTTTGCTTTGCCCTGGGACCCAGTGCACATGAAAGTCTGTGTATGCCTTTCAAGAATGGGGTCTCCACTTCCCCCAGTCCTCTGGAGCTCCTGTGCATAAGCCCCACTGGCCCTCGATGCCAGATTCTCTGGGACTCATTCTCCCAGTGCCAGATCCCCAGGTGTGGGGATTTGATGTGAGGCTCAGAGCTCTCAGTCCTGTAGGTGAGTCTCTGTGATACAATTAATTTCCAGTCTGTGGGGCTTCCTATCTGGGAAGTACTGGGGTTGCTGTATTGCATAATCACCCCTCCTACCTCTTGATGTGGTTTCCTCTTTGTCTTCTGGAGTAGAATATCTTTTTGAAAGTTTCCAGTCCATTTGGTTGAAGGCTGCTCAGCATTTGGTTGTAATTTTGTTGATTTTAAGAGAGAAGTTGAGCTCCAGTCCTTCTATTCCACCATCTTAATCCTGTCCATCTCTCTCTGTGGGAATTGGAACTCAGCCACTGTCAAGAGGAAATGTGGATATTCTGGCTTCTGCTATTGCTATGGGTAATGAAGTCCTTTATCTCTGACCCAGAAGTCTCCTATATTCTGCCAGCACATGTGAAATTGTGACACATCAACTTGTTAGCATGTAAATAAGGTAAAACCTCAGACCCTTTACAGTTCTTGACAGTTGTATCATGAGGATAGACTGCTGAAGAGGACATGGCTTCCTGGAAGATAAAAGATGAGGAGGACCCCATCTCCTCATCTTTGATGGGGCAATTTGATGTCCAGCTAATCCATGGACATTATTAGTGAACATCTTGATTAATTTGGTCAGTTGGGGAATGAATGGTTCTCTACTTTATTATCCGTTAATGAGGACAAATTGTAAACCAAGTACTCAGAAGTAGGTTCAGAGTCAGCCATCTGAAAGGTACCCTGGTTGTCGCTAACCCTGTTCCAGGCATGAGGACTTCCTTACCAATCTTGAGGTTAATGTCAGATCTGCTTGATTGTGACAAGTAATACAATGATGCATCCTGGTTGGGAGGAAGGTTCTGACCTTCTCTAAATAACAGTTACAATTCTATGCCCTAAGCAGGAAAAGAGAGAAATTTGATACCATTATGGGTAGAACATTGACTGGTTCACTTGGAAGTTGTAGGGTGTATAATATTTGTTAAGGAATAATTGGTTTATTTCATGGGATAGCCCCTCCTGCAGTTTTTCATAACAATCTTAGATCCTCTAGGAGACAGCAGTGAAAGGTTTTAGGGTTCTTGCAGTGGCTGGGTTCCTGTCAAGGAGCTTTGTCCCTGAAACAGTAACCTTTCGTGGAAAACTGTAGATGAGTTATTGACTAGTATTTGGTATCTTATTGCCCTGGAATGCCGACAAAGATGATTTATTGGAAAATGAGGAACTGACCCAAAGGAATCTAGACACATTCTCATAGTTTTCCTCTTTGCATTGAAAAACTCCTATAATTCTTAGGGTGAAACAGGGATAGGATATTAGAGATGATAAAATAATAATAGAGCGGTAAATGTCTTCAATTAAAGAGGACCCCTTAAAATAATCACTGCTGTGCACATCAAGCCCTAGTCAACCTAAGGGAGCAAATACCATAGCCACAGCTAGAGCTGTTATGGCTACTAAATCTAGATTTCCACCAAGATGAAATAGATGATGTTAGTGATGGTGACCTTGCTGCCCAGAACAGAGCATTGCATGGACTGAGAGCATTAGAAATTCTTTGACTGATCTCTGAGCCAGCTGCCAATCAAAACTTAAAGTAAATCCACCTTCTTTACTAGCACCGGACTATTCTCCTCCTCTGGGCTCCTAAGTCTCTCTCCCCCTCTTCAGCTTCTTTAAGGAGAAAGACGTTAGGAACACGATGTCTTGAAGGAGGACCAAAAGTCTTATGCACCCATTCAAATGGTAAGAAATATGTAATATGCTTGGAAACCCTAGAGAGGAGAGGGACTTAAACTTTTCTGACCATGTTAGATAGAAGTATCCCATTTTACGTCTTACCAGTCCCTTGAAGGGAGAGTACCTGCATTTAGAGAACATGGCTTAAGCAGTGTTTGCAATGGGGGAAAGAGGCTAACAGATCTTGTAAGTGGGGCCCATTAGTCAATTCAGTGTATCATTGTTGTAGCCTCCACTGCTGAATTTTATGTGATTATACTGTGAATGCTTACAAAATACAAAGGGATTCTCCTAATCTGAAAGAGTTGCATGTAGAGAATTGCTGGTACCGTTGAAGCCTGACAACCCTCATGATTTCTTTTGAGCTTCAAGTTTCTGTAACTTAGCTGATTGAAGCTTCTGGCAAAAAGAGGCAGCCTCCACCCAGAGGTACCACTTGGGATTCTGGACTCATCACATCCCTGACTTGGATACCATGTCACAAAGATACTCCCTTTGAGTATCCAAGGGAGTATCAACTGAAGGTCTAGCCCATGGAAGCCCTGTAACTCTTCAGTCTAATAGTCCCATTCTGGAGTGGGTCATCTCATACTCAATGATTAACAAGGTGCGAAAGGCCTAGAAAGCCTTGGTTGTCAAATGGAAATGTTATAGTGAGGAATGCAGCTGATCTGATGCCAATAGCATCTTAACGTTACATGAAAAAGTGGCAACTCTCCCTTTGGGGAAGACTATCATCCTGATTCACAGAAGGTTCTCTTGAATATCTGAGCCTGGTCTACTGATGGATTAGCTAAATTGAAGTCTAATGGTATATCCACTGGGCTGCTATAGTTGTTCAGCCTCCCCATCAGCTGTGTAGAAAAGTAGATGTTGTCTTTATTCAGTGTGCAGAATTCAATGCAGTTCTCATAGTATTAAATAATAGACCATTAATGAATCTTGTTATGTATTTATTGTTTGTTGGAGAGTTGCCAATGACCTAGTTGTTTGGTCCACCACTTGAAAAACTACCAACTGGCAGATTACGAAATCCTCGAGGGCCACAAACTGTGGCTATGGTTGTTGAGATCATTCATGAAGATGCATTGGATAAAGGCCTATTCTTCGATGATAACCAACTTGAATCAAGCAGATTCAGCTTGCACACCCAAGTTTGTCACCGTTGCTGCCTAGATTTATTATTGTACTAGATATGCAGCACACCCAGGCTCAGAGACCGGGCAAGAACTGAAGCGCTCTGTATTTCTATTATGGAGGTGATTGGCATACAGATTGTGTTGTAGAGGAGCCTGGTGACTTGTCCTAATAGTTGATTTGTTCATCTCTGTGAGGGAAGATGTATTTTATAGGGGTTTACTCCTGCTGTTCCTGATAGATTGCCTGTATTGTACCCCCTCTTTGGATCGTCAGTGGTGCCTCACTACTGTTGAAACTTTTTCAGATCATGGTTTTGCTGGTCTATTCCAGTCAGAAAACTCCAGCTACACAGTTGTGGCCATTGATATTAATCTATATAAACCTGACAATGGTGTGCCATCTATCATGGAAGTCATAGGCAAGGTATTCAGTGGCCCTTCATGCTCCCTGTCATCCAAAATTATTTTGAATTGTTGAACATTGGAACAGATGCTTTAAAATCAACTCAAAAGATTTATAATTCTGCCTCCCTGACCTGGTAAAATACTTTGGTTACTGAATCCTACTGGCCCCAGTTAGGGATCTCTTGGCTGCTTCCTGGGTTATGGTCCGGATGAAAGAAGTGTGAGATTATATCAAATTTTATATTTTGAAAATTTGGCATATTATTGTGACCATTCCTAGACATGATGAGTCTTTCTTTCCCCTAACAGCTACCCTCGATAGGCCTGTTGGATAAGCACGCTAGGTGACAGCCTAGTCAGAGGGAGGAATAGAGGATTCAGACTTTCGGTGGTTTTCTTGGTGGATTGAACATCCTGGATCGTAATGCTCTCGATCACTCAGTTGAGCGAACTGCTTGCTGAGTCTCCCTAGAATGAATCTTCCTAAGTTTCATAAAAAAAGGCTTTGGCCTCTCACTCTTGATCTTGCAGAATGAAAGGTTTGTGTGTAGGAGTAGGGGATGATTGGTTAAAGGTGAAGTTGTAGCAACTGGAACATGACACGTGATTTTTAGAGGGATGCGGGAAGAGAAATAACTCTGTGGATAGAAAAATTTGGGTCTGGGAGGTGCAGTGGTTGGAAGGACATTAATGATTTTTTTGGATTTCAGAGCCACGCATAGAAGCACCTTCCTCTTCGAGGAAAATGCCCCAATGTATCTCTCATTCTATTAGAAGCACTTTTAGCTGACTCTTGGCTCTGCTGTTCCCCTGCATGTCTCTGACATGCTTGGAATAGCATTTCCATTAAGCTTACCTACAGGTCCATCAGTTACAGCAGAAGGTGGCCCAGCTCCTTCACCTTTCATTCAGAAAGCCCCTGAACACCATTAGATGTCTTCCCCATCATTTCTGTAGCTGTTATTCCTTCATTGATAGGGCAGATAAATCCCGCTGGTTAGTGGTATTAACAAACAGAGATCAAACTGACTGTTCCCCCAAACAAGACTCGACTCATTTATTGGAGCTGTACTGGGAACCTTCAGGCCCACCAACTGCCCTAAAAGCCACATTGGAGGCACCATCTACCTGTTGCTCTCCCACTAATGCCAGTCCCACTTGTGGGACCCCAACAAATATAAAAACTACTTTTCTTCTGGGACCTCAGTGTGCATCTTAGAACTATACTTGTTGTTTAGAAAACTTTTATATTAAGGTTATTATGAGACATTCAGGTGTTTAAGGATTATAGATCATATACTCATCAAAGATGGAACTCCATCAAAATGAAGCCACCCTTCATCATTCAAGGGAGTTTCATGGATGGATAACTGACTCATTATTTATGGGTGACTTATAAGCCATTATCTCTTCTTCAGTTTGACACAGTGATACGGAATTTGTTCATGATTTTAGCTGATATGGTCAATGACACAAGTTTGGCCCTGGAATGCATTAAGACTAGGCTCAATTAACTGGCCAGGATTGGTATGGATTATGGAATTGTCCTAGGGTTCCTCTTCTGGGACACTTTGGTCTAAAGACTATGTAGAAAAGTTGGTATAGAAACTTAAAGATAAAGCCTCTTGGTTCTCTAAAAGTTGCCTTTGATGGTTTCTGAGATTTGTTCAGCTGATTTGGTCTGGTGCTCTGGGGGGCATGGTTGAGGTCAGTTCTTCAGGATGATCTAAACCTGAAGATATAAAGTATAGATATAGAGTTTGAAGAGAGGAACAATTCAGTGATTCTGGATTCTAGATTTATTTGTATGGAAAATGTAGGACAGTAAAGATAGGATTGGCAGAGAAGTAATAGAGTCTCATACTGGACATATTAAAGTTTGATATGGCTATGAGATATTCATACAGAGATATAAATTAGGAGAATGTGAGAGTTTAGAACTCAGAGGTTAGATCTTAGGAGGTGATAAAAATTGGGGAATCTATAGGATACGTGTAGTATTTAAGGCATGAAAGGAAATGAGAGGAAGCATAGAATTTGAATGGTTTGTAGAAGATCGTGCGTTTTGCCAAAAGCCTCACCCCTGCTTGACCCACTTCACTCCCTCAAATTACCCATGTGGCTCCTGATATATTTGAGTCTGTCAGCCTTATCAGAAAAAAAAAAGATTAAACAAATGATGACTATAATTACGGCATTGACTACTATGTGGTATTTGTTATACAAGGTCATGGACATAGTTTGCTAAATGTTTATTTAAAACTGGGTTCTTAGGTTTTGAATTTTGTATTCTGCTATAGATACCACATCAGTAATATGGCTAAGGAGGCTGCTATGGTTTGTGGTGGCTGTTTAGTTTTGATTCCATATGACCTTTTTCAAACCAGTAGTTTGGGAACTTATTGTACACAAAGAAATTTAAAATTAGTTCTCTCTCCGTTCTCCATGTTTTTTCAATTGTTGTCAGAATTACTTGATTGCACTTTTCATGTTATTTTGTTCTCTCATGTTGACTCTGTTTTCTTTCTTAATTTCTTACATCCTTCCATGGGATTTTTCACAAAACCGTCTTATAATTAATTAGTCAATAAGGAAAAGTGGCAGGAAATGCTATAAAATAACGTGGAGGTATTTTATAACTCTGGAGAGAAAGGGTTCTCGAAGAATTACTAGACAGGGTCACAAGAGGAGATGATGGCACTGAGTGGGGAGGAAATGAAGAGTAGAAGGTACAAAACACCTCCCCGTGCAAGTTTATAGAGGGTAGGTGGTCAAGGTGAATATGAAGGATGCACCCCATGAAGGTGCAATAACTGATTTATTTTCTTAATTTAAAAAAAATTATGTGATTTCTATTAAACCTTAGAGTTGCCATGATTGACTAACCTTAATCATGTCTTGCATGTTGCCTGGAAAGGATACTCCTACATTTAATAAATACCAATGGAGCACAGACATGCTGCAAGTCACTGCTGTAATGTACAGGCTGCCAGCTGTTCATAATAGCTTCACTTTTACAGGATGTGGGCCAGGGCCTCATTGATGGCACTTACAGAACTGATATGTAGACTGAAGGGTCTAAATAGTGGTTTTTAGAGCTCAAAGTGCCGTTTTTAGTGTTTTAAAACACAAGGGACATCAAAACAATATGGTACTGGCACAAAAACAGAAATATAAACCAATGGAACAGGATAAAAAGCCAGATATAAACCCAAGTCAACTAATCTGTGACAAAGGAGGACAGAACATACAGTGGAAGAAAGCCTCTTCAATAAATGGTGCTGGCAAAACTGGAAAGCTACATGTAAAAGAATGAAAATAGAACACTATCTAACACCATATACAGAAATAAACTCAAAATGGATTGAAGACCTAAATATAATCCCAGACACTATAAAACTCCTAGAACAACATAGGCAGAACACTCTTTGACGTAAATCACAGCAACATCTTGTTTGATCTACCTCTTAGAATAATGGCAATAAAGATGCAAATAAACCAATGGGACCTAATCAGAAGCTTTTGCACATTAAAAAAACGAAAAGACAGCCCATAGAATGGGAGAAAACCCTTGCCAGTGATGCAGCAGACAAGGGCCTAATCTCCAAAATATACAAGCAACTTAGGCAATTCATCAACAAACAAACAACCCAACTGAAAAATGGGCAGAAGACCTAAATAGACATTTCTCCAAAGAAGACATGTGAATGGCCAACAGGCATATGAAAAAAAAAAAATGTTCAGTATCACAAATTACTAGAGAAATGCAAATCAAAACTACAATGAGGTACCACCTCACACCAGTGAGAATGGCCATCATTAACAAGTCCACAAATAAATACAGGAGAGGGTGTGGAGAAAAGGGTACCCTCCTCCACTGTTGGTGGGAATCTAAATTGGTACAACCACTATGGAACACAGTTTGGAGGTACGTCGATAAACTAAATATAGAGCTACATATGATCCAGCAATTGTACTGCTGGGCATATATCCGGACAAAACTTTCATTGAAAAAGATACATGCACCACTATGTTCATCGCAGCACTATTCACAATAGCCAGGACATGGAACAATCAAAATGTCCATCAGCAGGTGAATGGATCAAGAAGATGTGGTACATATATACAATGGAGTATTACTCAGCCATAAAAAGGCAGACTAAGGCCATTTGCAGCAATGTGGATGGATCTAGAGACTCTCATACCAAGCAAAGTAAGCCAAAAAGAAAAAGACAAATACCATATAATATCACTTATTTGTAGAATCTAAAATATGGAACAGATGATCCTATCTAAAAATAATGAACAAACAAAAAACAGAAACAGATCATGGCCAAGAAGAGCAGACTTGGGGTCACCAAGGGGAATAGAGGAGGGAGTGGGATGGATGGGCATTTTGGGGGTTTTTTGAATGCAAACTATTACGTTTGCATGGATAAAAAATGGGATCCTACTGTACAGCACAGGGAAATATATTTGATTGGGTCAATTTGTTGTACAATAGAACTTGATGAAACATTGTAAATCAACTATACTCTGATAATAATAAATTAAAAAAATAAAAAAAAATAAGGGAGACCAAACATTAACTCATAAGGCTCTACTGGCTTTTACAAATATCTGGTACCTTTGATTTTGGCTATTTTTTAAACTCATTTGAACCTAGAGTCAGTGTCTTGATAATGAGCAACACTGATTGCCTGATTTTAAGCATGGGTAATGAAAACAGTTCTTGATAAATGAAATATATGTTTATGGAGTCTTCAAAGTGTGTGGTTTGCATTGGAAAAATAAATACTATGCCACTGAGATGGGAATTTAACAGGTGGAGAAACAGATACTTAGAAAGAATGATTTATCTATTTATTTCAGGTCACGTAATTAATTGGTGGTGGTACATGTGGCTAGAAGGTCATTCTAACATCCTGTGTTGGTAAAATGTTATTAAAGGGAGTTCCTGCTGTGCCACAGTAGGTTAAGAACTAGCATTGTCTCTGTGCAGGCACAGGATTCCATGTTCGATCCCTAGCTTGATACAGTAGGTGAAGGATCTGGTGGTGCCTGAGCTGTGGTGTAGGTCTCAGCTGTGGCTCCGGTTCGATCTCTGACTCCGGGGAACTTCCATGGTGGGTGTGGTCCAAAAAAAAAGTTATTGAAAAACCATCAACATGATTTTCCTCCTTAGTTACAACAGTAAAAAGTAAGGGTATACCATTTACTTTTATGACTCTAGGAACACTTTGATGCCCTGGTATAAGCTGAGAGAAAGATTAGACTTCTCAGAAAAAATTGTAGTTATCTGTACCCTTAAGAGTTGCAATTGCAAATGATATTTATTTTCATGTTTATATTTTCCTTACCTACAAAGTTCTCACCACAGGGGGCTTATTGCCCTCCCACTACCTCTCACTGAGACTGGGAAAGAAAATTACCATCCAGCCTGCCTTCTTTAATTTATGAAGAACTTGTTCTCTTTAGAGTTTTAGATATCGTTTGTTAGGTCTCTGTTGTAATAGAAACAGACATAGATTTTTGCTTCAATGAATGTTTCTTGAGCTCTTAAGAGTTTAGAAAATATTGAGTGACCTTAAATCTCTTAAAAAAAATGTAGCCAGCTCAGAAGCATAGGCTGCTGAACTTAAAAACTTTGATCTATACCACACCACTCAAGAAGCTCTAACTACTTAGGACAATTTGACTGCAAAGAAGACATTGCTTTTAATGATTCTAACCATACTAGGGTCAAAAAACTGAATCTGTCAAAAATAAGGTCTCTAAAATAATTAATCAACAAATTTTATTAACTCTAATAGTACCAGTAGCTCTCTGTCAAGTAAATCTTGTAATGGCATCAAAACCTAATCTGAACACGTGTTGCAGGTGGGATGTGCACATTTACCTGGTTTCTCAGCAGCAGCATCTGTGGCTGATACTATGGGGAGATAGCGCCGTCTTCAGTTCCTAAGGGCACTGGGCTTTCTGCAGGACTGCCCAAACCAGAAATAGGTAATAGCTTTTCGGTCAGTTCCTCCTCAGAAACGAAATGACTTCTAGAAACACTTGTGCTACAAATTACTCGGAATGAGATATTCAGTCCTTGGCTGTAGGTCTTGTTTTCTGAACCCTTTGCCTGACTGTATCAAGAGCCACACTGTAAAGACCAAGAAAAATGAAAGAAAAAGAAATCATCCCAGAATTATGTAGACAAATTGGAGGCAGTAATTCCCATAATGCCTGTAAATGCTAAACTGAAATATTGTAGGAGAAACTTATGAAATGAGCTTAGTCTTTTTTTTTTTAAGATGTGAGCCTTTTTTTTAAAGGGATAGAAGGGGAAAGTTGTATAATACTGGTTTCTCAAAAGAAAACATTTTTTTTCAAATAAGCTATTAGAAAAGAGGAAACCTCAGTGCCAGAGAATCGACTTATTTTCATTATCCTTATCTCTTGAACTTCGCTTTTCTTGTTTCCTTTTCATTTCATTAGAACTTAACATATCTCTTTTTAAAAAATCGAAAGGCTTTGTTTTAGAAAATACTTTACATAAAATGATAATACAGTGTAAGTGTTTCTAATTGTGTTTATCTCCCCCCACCTCAAATAAAAATACATTTTAAATGAAGGAAATTTTTAAATTATAAGTATCTTTCCACTTTGTCAGCATTGTACATATGTGTGCTTAGAGAAAAGAGAAAAGTTTGTGCTGAATGAAGAGATGTAATAATGAAAGTGAAATCTCACAAGTCTTCTGCCTTACCCCAAAAATCCCCGAAATGAACAAAAAAACTTAAAATGTTGGTTGGAACTTTAAATGAGTATCAGTCCTTATTTACATGCATACCCATCCCTAACTTGCCATGACATATTTCTTCTGCTGATATGTTTAAAATAAACAAGTAAATTTTAATTTAATGCATGGATTTAAACTCTTCAAGTAACTACACTAGTGGGTTATGAATGTGTCCCCACGATAGCAGGTTGACAGCCTGAGTCAGGATAAATGCTTTAGGTCCCAGTGAAAGACAGGAGCCGTTAATGGGGGTGACCTCTGATGGCAAGTCATCGTACTATAAACAGAAAGGCGTGGAAAGCCATTGGTCAGAGCCAAGAGTGTTTACTCTCCAGATCTCCTCCTAGTTAACCTAAATAACTGCACTGCTTCTAGTGCCCGGGAGGTTCACGGCAGAGCAAGGTGTTTTTAAGGCTACCTGGATGTTGTTAGAGACTCTAAACCATGCAGACTATTCTGTAATCTTCGAACCAGGTTTTATTCTATTCACACTGGAGAGTGGAATTTATTGGCTGTTGAACTCACACACACACAAAAAAAAACTTCCATCCAAATAAAACTGGAATTAGTTTCAGGTTTTTGGACTTTGAATGAGGTAAGTTCTATTTAGTTTTTGATTAAGGCATTATAATTGTAATTATAATTATTATTGTGTTCTGTGGTAAGTCATACACTTAAGTATAGGCCGTTCTGTCTCAGAGAAAAATATTAGTTAAAGTAAGTTGCTTGGAGTTTTTCAGTTTTAGCACAAGAATGACTGAAGAAATATCTACATAAAAGTTAAAAATTGAGCAAGTGTACTCATGCTTAAACTTTTAACTACAGTTAGTCTTCATAAAATTCAACTACCATAATTACCTTATGTTAATAGTGAGAGAAATGAAGGTGATACAATAATTGATAGTTACTATATTAACTTCCATTAGAAAACTTTTAAGTTGACTTTGAACAGTTTCCCATATAATGAGGTGCATGGTGCAGGATTTAAAAAAAATTAATACCAGATATTTAAATAAAAGACTTTTTCTGGATAATTTCTGTTTTGAAATTTTGTGCTGAATTTGTTTTTTTTCATTTAATTTCAAATGCAGTCATCTTAATGATAAATGTTTTATATTTTTTATGAGAACAAGTACTTTCCTCTATTTATGAAACCTTTTCCCCCTAAAACTATGAGAGTAAGATCAAGCTTAGTTTTAATGTCTTAAAAATACCTTAAGTTTCTAGTTGGTTTTACCTTTGTTTGGATGCACACTTGAGCATATGTTTTGATTTGAAACCTTGCTTTTAAATTATTCAATTATATTTTTTGTGTTTTTAAATTTTGTGAAGAAAGATTGCTAATTGGTGTTTGCTGAATCAAGGAACTAAGATGTGGGTGAATTGTCACACTACTTACAGTATCTTAAAGATGTCTTTCATTCAAGACAACTGGAAAGCTTTGCTCTTTTGGTACTGTTTTATTATTCTTGTGAGGAAAACACAATTCAGGTGGAGAAAATGTCCTCTAATTCTAAGTGGCTGTGAAAACTGATTTACTGCCAGAGTAAGATTGTTTAGGGAACCCGTTTGAAGGAAGGGAGGATGAATTATCACAGCCAATAAGTTTTCCAGTTTGGTTTCCAGGGTCTACTGAGCATCGGTCAGCGCTATCCAGTTTCCTGCTCCTTTCCTTAGTTGCAGTTACGGTTTTCTGAAATCCTGTGTAATTGAATAATCATGTTGCTTTACCTTACTTTGCTTTTTGCCTGTTTGTTTGTTCTTTCACCCAACGTTTCCTAAATACTAAACTATAACTTATCAAGAATGGCAACAAAAGCAAATACTGATAGCCATATAACGTGTTGAGATAACATACATCTTAGGGAGGGGGAGAGAGGAGGGGCCAGTTTTTAAAATCTCTACTTTGATTTCTCTTTTTCCTCCCCCAAGTTCTTTATAAATTACTATCGTTAGAATTTTCAAACTGACTTTGAACTCAGCCACCCACAGAAGGAAGGTGGTTATGTGTGTTGGGGGCAGTCTCACAGTTTGCTTTGGGGAAATACTACAAGCCAGTTTTGAAGGTAATGCAGCTGTTGAAGAAATACAAAAGCCAGATGACTTCATAAGTGTGTATTGAGGAAACCAGGATAAATCGTCCTTAGAACCCGCTCTCAGAAAACCATTTTAATTGAGGTCAAAGAGGAAAAAATCGTAAGTGTATCTCAATTATTTATTAGGTTTACCTAGAATGAGACCTTCCCAGCAGACAGATCTAATCTATAATTCCTTTACTCTTTAACCCTTGAGTTAAACCACTGTGTGGCTCTATTTTATATTGAGACTGCAGGGGATACTTTATTCTTTATGATAGACAAATATTTAGGGCCATAGAAAATTTGAAATTACCAGACTAAATTTTACTTCCATTTAAAGAATCAGCTTGTAAATTTAAAAAGCCTTGTAATAAATTGCTTGTTTTTTACCTGGAGTTACACAGTTAATGGGATATTTCTTCTTAACCACATATTTGTCTGTGTGAAATGTCTTTCACACGGAACTGTTTTGTCTTGTGCCCTTAGCCTGCAGGTAATTCAAAATGTTACTTTGATAGGAAATCTGCTCAAATGGAAAACACATAGTTTGTGTTTTTTAGTGTGTATGTTATTCCACAATCTGTGTTTTATTAACTCCGTTAATAAAGAATTTCACTTTAGGATTAAAATCTGAGGAAAGGTGATTTATAAGCTTCATGTAACAATGGTTATGCAAGATAGATTTTAGTATAAAACTACTTTAGAACAGATTTTGAGACTCAAAATGTTGCTAGAATATTACTTAAAAATCAAAGTAAAATGCAGCATACTACAAATATGTTTTTTTATTGTTTACAGTTTAATTTTAAAAATAAAGAACCTGATGCCAATGCTCTAGGATTTTCTCTTTAAAAGTTGCTATTTTAATGTAGGATTAAATAATTTAAAATTTCCAGAATTTGTAAATATAGCTGTCTTTTAATACTTCTTTTATCAACTTGCTGTGCCAGAAGAATTCAGATATATGCTGTTCCATTTAAAATTGCCTTTGTCATGTTATTGTTTACATTCTAATGTCAATTTATTTTTAAAGTTAACACTAATTTTCTAAGTTTTCCTTAAGAATTATTGTGATACCTTTGTGTACATTAGGAGAGTTCTTAAAAATTCATTGAAAATGTTTTTTCAAAGTTTATATGTATATGTATCAAACCTGAGAGATTTTAACAGAAACTTTTACTAAAATTCAATAACTATATATTAGTAAACCAGACTACCTCTGCATTAATTATTATTAAAATTCAAAAGATTAGGTATCAGTTGTACCTAATAGATAAACAATGTTAGGTGCTACACAGTGATTGATATTTATGTTTTAAAACAAATGATGGCTAATCTATGCTTATGGTCAAATTTTTTTGAAGTTTCACAACCAAGATGAGCTGAATTTGTTAACTGGTAGAGAGCTGTGTTGTCTAGGGGCCAGTTGTGCTTGGCAGGTCATGATAAATGGGAGAGTTTTTCTTAACCTTGTGGTCAAAACATTCCAATACCTTAAAAAGGAAAAAAAAACTGAAAGATATAAAAAAGTTGTCAAAAACATTAGCAAGATTTCTGTGTTTAAGGGAATAGGGTCAATTCTTAAGATTATTTTTAAAGCAATTATTTGTGTGAATTCATAAATTTTGCTTTGTATGGGAGGGAATCTAAAGCTACAGATTTTCATATTTAAAACCGGATTTATTCTTTCCCGGTTCAGTGAGAACAGGTAGAGTCGAGTCAGCAATTTAAATTTAATTTCATTGGATTCTACCAATTAACATTATATGCTCATTAAATATTTAGTTCTTGCTTTAGAATTACATATTCAATTTTCCCTTTTGTTGTTTTAATATTATCTGTCTTATGACATTGAGGATTGCAAAGTACATGTTAAAAAGTATAAAGAAGACCAAAATATATAGGTAAATATCTCTTAGGTGTTTATAGTGCACATCTGTGAGAAAAAAAAAATCATTTTAACACTTACCTGTCATATTTATGCTGAGTATTACAGCAGCCTAGCCTCATTTCGAAACTTAGAAGAGGAACAACTTTCATATGAGCTGTAACATGATATGTTAAGGCATCTTAAGGTTCGTTTTGTGGCATTTTAAGTACTGTATTACCTTTGATATAGTCCCTATTGGGTAATAATGAAAAAATATACCATTAGAAAGAGTTTGAAAATTTCCTGAATATTTCATACAGTATATGAGGAGTTTCTGTCAGGTGACAAAAGACTATAGCATAACTAAGGAGAAAATGTGCTCCAGAATTTTAAAAGCTCATGTGGTTTGACATTTGATCTAATACATATATACTCTATATAAATAATTATGCTTTGATTCCCTGAGTCATTGTTACAAAGTTGCTTTTTAAATATGTCCAACCTCTCAATGAACTCTCAAATAATTTGAACCCTATTGTGACAGTTGCAGTTGATGAAGAGTTATAGCCTATAGGATTTTTTACCTTTAAAACATAATTCCTCCCCAGTGTGTAATTTTATATAACCTCCCTCTCCCAAACCTGGGTCCTGGAAGGCTGCATTAAAGACCAGAAATCAAGTAAGATCTTGTCCATGACAATCCAATATTAGAGAAGTAAAATAATTTCTACTTCAGGTTCTTGGTGGTGGATTTGTTTATATTAACCCCGTGACCCTACTATTATTAGTGTATGTATTTATTTTGTTTACTGTTGCAGTTGAAAACAGAATATTCAATTGTATCTGTATACTCGGTCTATGAATAGCAGTTAGAGAAGGGTTATGGCAATTTTCCTCTGGACTGAGGCAGATGTAGACACCCAGTTATGCAGTAGAGTTCTCTAACTTTTATAATAAATAAGTGGTAACTTGGGCTTTGGGAAGCCTGTGTTGGTGTTGCTAGGAAAAGCTCAGGTAAACAGTGATAAAGAGGTTGAAGAGGGATATACTAAGAAAAGGGAGGAGTAAAGAAACTTCCCTAACTCCATGAAAAGAGTTTCAGAATTGACTCAAGTTCAGAGCTGCAAGACTTTTGTCTGTAAGGTAGAATGAAACATTATAAAAATAGTTTTCTATTATTTAATAATTAGCTTTTTACAAAGTCTGTCACCAAAACCTTCATTTTTCGACCACCGTTTGGCAAAACAGCATTTTATTGTTTGAAAAGCCTCTCAAATTTCTGTGGGCATATTATAACAGAGATATATTATTAAAAACTATGTGACAACTCTTGGGTTCCAGAGATTTTGTTTTAATGCTTTGAGTTTTTAAATGTCAAGAACCGAATTGTAACCTACATAAGAAATTGTAAAATAGGTCTTGTTGAGAAACGTTGAGATGTTTTCGTCAAAGCCAGTTTAGATAGTGTCTTTCTAAGTTTGCATTCCTATGGGACTAGCAATGTGGCAATTCAGTCCAGATCTTCTCAACATAAATTATGTTTAATTGGATGTACAAATAATCATAGGTTATCTCATTAAAGTATATCTCCTGTGCTAAGTTCTAAAATGGTATTAATTTGCCAATATTATATTTAGAAAATGAACATTTTCTTTATTTGAGTTTATTTACTTTAGAGTTTATTTACTTTAAGTAAATAAACATTACAGTCATTTTCAGCAAATTCTCTTGCAAAGAATACAGATTTACTTAAGCATTCCAACTATTACTATTTTGACTCAATTTTAAAATTTATTCGTATACCTACTTTTATATTTTCTTAGTTAGGTTGCCATGTGCACTTTGAAGTAAAATAGAAAAGGGCAGTTTAACTTGTATTTATTTAATGCTGTTGATTAGAGGACAGGATGATGGGGGAAGCACATCAAACTCTGGTTCAACTAATTGAAAAAAACTAAATGTGTTAAAAAGGGTCTTCTAATTAAATGAGAGTGTAGTTTACATTTCTAGAATAAAGGTGGAATAATTTTAAGAAAACAATTTAAATTACATTATGTAATTTAAAATTCAAATATGACCTAATTCTAAGTTTATAAAATGTGAAAAAATTTCATATAACAATTTATATTTCAATAAGTCTCTTATTTTTCCTAAATTGGAAACTAACAGTAACTAAAGTTAGGTACCCATTCTACTTTATCAGCAATTATTTCTAATAATTTCATCCAACCCAGTCATAAAGTACATTTTATAAAGTATGTATTAATACAAGACTCCAGGCATTGACACACCACAGAATTTGTATAGATATTGTTTACTCAGTCAGATTCACATTTTAGATGATTCACGTTTGAAATATAATCAAAGTGACAGTTATTGTTGATGGTAATTCTGTATCACTTTCTGTATTTACAAAGAGTATTGCTAGCGATAACCTACAGTATAATTTGCATTTGGGGAACAAATTTTTCTTTTTTTCTCATGGCCTCACTTGTGCCATAAGGATGTTCCCAGGCCAGGGATCAAATTTGAGCCACAGCTGCAGCCTACGCCACAGCTGTGGCAATGCTGGATCCTTTACCCCATTGCACCAGGCTGGGGATCAAACCTGCATTTCTGCAACAACCCAAGCCACGGCATTTGGATTTTTAAACCACTGCACAATGTCAGGAACTCTCAGATTTTATTTTTATATCTATCTTTTTATCTCTTATTTTCCTTAAACAGTAATGCATTCAAATCTGCTTTATATTTTCTGTGCCGTTCAGTGAAGAAATAAGGATTATCTTGCATGCCATCCATAAGAAAATGCATAAGTTATTCATTATATCAGTTAACTTTAGTTTCTGAAGTTTTTAATCTTAGATTTATAGTTTCAGAATTGATCTTTTATTATCATTGTATAGTATCAAGACTTAATCATTGCAGTTAATTTCAAGACAAAATAAAGTTACCAAAGAGGCCTTTTTAAAATGTCTTCTTCCATTATTCCATCCTTTACATTTAAAAAATCATCATTAATGTTTCAGGGTTTATAAACAGCAAGATTATATACAAAATGATTGGGGTAATTGGTTCCAGCTTTTTTAAGAAGATGGTGGATGGCATGAAAGAAACTTGTTTTTCTTTGCAATTTTTCTATGAGTTAATTCTGTTTTTCCTCAAAAAATTGTAAGCCTTCCAAAGTACCTAGTGGTTAGAAAATGCGAACAATTTTAAGGTGATTTTTATATGTGAATATAATTGTCACAATGCAAAACGTTCTAGAGATTGTATTTTCTGCATATATTTCCCAGACATTGAAAGTATTCATTATTCTCAATACCAGATCCCACTTTCCTTATACTTCGTTTAAAAAGTACAATTTGTCTTACTATGTACATAACAGCCTAAAAAAACTTGAAGAGTAAATTTTGTGAAATAAGAATAACAATTTTTTATAATTGTGTAGCTGATGTAACATTGTTGACCAATGTTTCCCCCCTTATTCTGCTTTATTTTCTCTTGTCAATCATTGCTGCTGACATTATAGTCTTTGTTTACCTGTTTACTTAGAATGCACAACCCATGCAGGCAGGTTTTTATTGGTTTAAGTCAGTGCTGTTCAACAGAAATATAGCCTAAGCCACTTGTGATTTTAACTTTGTTAGAAAAAAGCAAAGAAGTGAATATAACCTAGTACCTAAATATAATTTCATTTCTTAATATAAAAAATATGAAGGCATTTTTCCTTTTTAAAAAAAATCCTGAGTCTTTGAAATTCCATGTGCCTTTAATACTTATAGCACATCTCAATTTAGACTAATTGCATTTCTGGTTCTAAATAGCCGCATGCAGTTAGTGGTTCCTTTTCTGGGCTGTTTAGGTCATATTCATCTCAATGTCTAGAATGGTGCCTTGTATACACCGAGGCATTCGGTAAAGCCTTGTTGAATGTGTAGATCCTGATATCTCAGACATACAGCAACAACAACGAAAGAGACATTGCTGTTTACATTAGATCACCTTTGCACTTGTTAGGGTGTTGGTGGTGGCAACACCAGTATTTGGATAATTTCTTCAAAACTCAGGTATCACTTTGCTTATGGACTTTACATGTTACTAGTACTTGGTTAAAAACTGGCTGCTTCAGTAATCCAATTTAAAAGATTCATTTAATGGTTGATGTATTGCAAGAATTAACTAGTAGGTTCTTCAAAAATTGTTTCACAGAAATATAAATTGGTACAACCACTAAGGAAAACAGTATGGAGGTACCTCAGAAAACTAAATATAAAACTACCGTATGACCCAGCAATCCCACTCTTGGGCATATATCCAGACAAAACTCTCCTTGAAAAAGACACATGCATCCACATGTTCATTGTAGCACCATTCACAACGGCCAAAACATGGAAACAATCTAAATGTCCACCAACAGATGATTGGATTAAGAAGATGTTGTATATATATACAATGGAATACTACTCAGCTATAAAAAAGAACGAAATAATGCCATCTGCAGCAACATGGATGGAATTAGAGACTCTCATACTAAGTGAAGTAAGTCAGAAAGAGAAAGACAAGTACCATATGATTTCACTTATATCTGGAATCTGAAATATGGCACAGATGAACCCTTCCACAGAAAAGAAAATCATGGACACAGAGAACAGACATGTGGTTGCCAAGAGGGAGGGGAAGGGAGTGGAAGGGACTGGGACTTTGGGGTTAATAGGTGCAAACTATAGCCTTTGTAATGGAAAAGCAATAGGATCCTGCTGTATAGGACTGGGCACTATGTCTGGTCACTTGTGATGAAGCATGATCATGTGAGAAAAAATAATGTATACATGTATGTGTGACTGGGTCACCTTGCTGTGCACTAGAAAATTGGCAGAACACTGTAAATCAGCAATAATGGAAAAAATGAAAATAATTACAAAAAATTTTAAAAAAGAAAATTTTCAGGTAACTGACAAAAATTGTTCCACAGAATGTTAGTTTCAGGTCTTAATTTTATAACAACCTAATAAAAGCAATTGGAAAATCTCACATAAGAAGGAACAGCTTACTGTATAACATTGTTCTAATTCCATTCCTGTTAGTGCTAGCTGTGGGACATTGCCAAGGTGTTTAACCTCTTTGAGCCTTGATTTTCTTATTTGTAAAAGAAGGATTTCATCTGTCACACTTATCTTTGTAGATTAAATGATATTACATATACACGTAGTCCAGCACAGGAAGTGGAAAAGAATAACAGTTTAATTAATGGCAGCACTTATCATTATGACATAGTACAAATTGAACTTTCAAATATATGTTTGGATCTTCATTTTAAATGGTTTGGCATATATGTTTACGAATTTTAGGTTTTTAATTAACATTTACTGGTTAAAATGTCCTTAGAGATCTGGATTTGAAATTTACTACATAAGTTGCTTGCAGATTAATCTTTCTAGTTCTCAATATTATTATCTGTGAAAAGGGGGGAAGTAATATTCACATAAGCATGTGGCTGGCATAGAGTAAACATTCAGAAACTTTTTTCTTTTTCAGTTGCACTGAAAAACAGTGATTTTTTTTTTTTTTTTTTTGGTTGCGCTTGCTGCACATGGAAGTTCCCAAGGCAGGGAACAAATCCGAGGCACAGCTGCAACCTGCCCCACAGCTGCAGCAACACTGGATCCTTAACCCAGTGCTCTAGGCCAGAGATGGAACCTGAGCCTCCACAATAACCTGAGCTGCTGTAGTCAGATCTTTAACCTGCTGTGCCATAGCAGGAACTCCAACAATTGAATATTTTAGCTATTACTTTTTCATTCAAAAATATCAGTTTCTGGAGTCCACTCTTGGTGCAGTGGGTTAAGGGTCTATAATTGTCTCAGAAGTGATACAGGTTTAATCCCTGGCCCAGCACAATGGGTTAAGGATCTGGCATTGCTACATCTGTGGCATAGGTCACAGCTGCAGCTTAGATTTGATCCATGGCTTGGGAATTTCCATATGCAGCCAGTGCAGTATGAAATTCTGACGCATTTCTTGGCCTGCTTGTTTAAAATTTATTCAGAACGAATTCATAACTAAATTTGTGGTCATTAAATAACTAGGTTCTACATATTTAGTAAGAATATTCATTCTTTAACAGTGTTTATATTTCTTTCACTCTTTTTTTTTGTCTTTTTAGGTCAGCACCTGCGGCATATGGAGGTTCCCAGGCTAGGGGTGAGTTCAGAGGTGGAGCTGCCAGCATACACTACAGCCATAGCAATGCCAGATCCGAGCCGCGTCTGGGACCTACACCACAGCTCATGGCAACACCTGATCCTTAACCCACGGCGTGAGACCAGGGAATCGAGCCCGCATCCTCATCAATACAATAGTCAGGTTTGTTAACTGCTGAGCCACAACGGGAACTCCTGATAGTGTTTATGTTTCAATAGTCACCATTTAATGAAGTGTTGATCTCTCAAATGGGACAGTGTATTTAAATTTAGGTAAAACTGCCCATTTGGCTTCTAATTCTGTGATCAAGATGATGTGAAGATACCAGTTTTTTAATAATTCATCTCACTTTTCTCCATCAGTTCAGAAAGAAGGTAGACTTTTGAAGTTTTTTTTAAAGAAGTGATAAGTTAACATTTTTTTGGTGGTTGGTATTATCAAAGTTTTTTCAAGGACAGATGAAAAGATAAGGTCATATTCTACTTTATTCTTTGCTTTAATCAATAATGATGTTCTCTCAATTTTAACTTAGAAATATCTATCAAAAACATCCTCTCACCTCTTCCTATGGCTCCTGTATTTTTTTTTTTTTTTGGCCATGCCTGTGACATATGGTAATTCCTGGGCCAGGGATCCAATCCATAACACAGTAGCAACCCAAGCTACTGCAGTGACAATGCCTGATCCTTAATCCACTCACCACAAGAGAACTTCCCTATGGCCCCTGTCTTAATTCAGGTCTTCATCTCTCACCAATGAATTGAATGATTCAGTTAGTGAACTTAAAAAAAAAAAAAATCATTGACTTATAGTTGATTTGCAATGCTGTGTTAATTTCTGGTGTATAGTCAAGTTATTCAGTTACACAAAGTTTTTTTTCATATTTTCCCCATTGTAGTTTATCACAGGATATAAAATATAGTTCCCTGTTCTATACAGTAGGACCTTGTTGTTTATTCATCCTGTATATACTAGTTCGCTCTGCTAATCCCAAATCCCAATCCTCCACTTCCCTACCCACCCCTTGGCAACCAGCGGTCTGTTCTCTGTGTGTGTGAGTCTGTTTCTGTTTTGTAGATATGTTCATTTGGATCATGTTTTAGATTCCACATATAAGTGACATCACATGGTATTTATCTCTTTCTGATTTACTTCATTTAATATGATAATTTGTAGGTCTATCCATGTTGCTACTAATGACATTATTTCATTCTTTTTATGACTGAGTAATATACCGTTGTGTGTGTGTGTATGCGTGCCTGTGTATCTCTACACACACACACACACACACACACACACGTTCACACACCACATCTTCTTTACCCGTTCATCTGTCAGTAGACATTTATTTAGGTAGTTTCCATGTCTTGGCTATTGTGAATAGTGCTTCTATGGACATAGGGGTGCATGTATCTTTTCAAATTATAAGTTTGGTTTGCGTTTATGCCCAGGAGTGGGATTGCTGGGTCATATGGCACTCTATTTTTAGTTTTTTGAGGAAATTCCATACTCTTTTCCTTAACAGCTATACCAATTTACATCCCTGCCAACTGTGTAAAAGGTTTCCCTTTTCTTCACACTCTCCAGCATTTTTTATTTGTAAACTTTTTAATGATGGCCATTGTGACTGGTGTGAGATGATACCTCATCGTGTTCCTGATTTGCATTTCTCTATAATTAGCAATGTTGAGTGTCTTTTCATGTGCCTATTGGCCATCTTATTTCTTCTTTGGAAAAATGTTTATTTAGGTCTTTTGCCCATTTTTTCAATTGGATTGTTTGTTTTTTTCTTATTGAGTTGTATGAGCTGTTTGTATATTTTGGAAATTTGGCCCTTGCCAGTCACATCATTTACAACTATTTCCTCTCAATCTGTAGGTTGTCTTTTTGTTTTATTTGTTTGCGGACTGTCTTACTGTCTTAATCCATTGGGTTGCTATTATAACAGAATGCCACAGACTGGGTAGTTTATAAACAATAGAAATTTATTTTCTCACAGGTCTGGAGGCTGAGAAATCCAAGACCTAGACTGTATATGTTGAGAGACCACTTTCTGGTTCATAGCCAATGCCTTCTCTTTATTGTGTCTTCACATGGTAGAAGGACTAGGGAGCTCTGTGGGATCTCTTTCATAAGAACATTAACACCCATTCATAAAACCTCCATTTTCATGACTTAAGCACCTTCCAAAGGCCCCACTTCATAATCTTTGGGGACTAGGATTATACATATGAATTCTGAAGGAACACAAACACACAGACCATAGCGAGGAGTATCTGTTCAAGGCTAGAGATTAGTGATATACAAGATCAGTGCCATCTCTGCCTTCATGGATCCTGTGCTTTCTCTCGTTACATTAGGCTCTTATCTGCCTTTTAGTCCTCAGCTTGTCCCCTTCTATACTGTCTTCTACACCATCTCTACCTAGTCTGTTTCTTAACATCCTTCAGTGGTCTTCATTGCCCAAAGATTAAATTCCAGATTTTTTTTTTAACATTTATAAGGTCTTCAAATATGGTTACTGTGGCAAACCCTATGATGTTGAAATAACCTCCTTTCTCGAGATTTAGTCTTTGAATCCTATGTCCTTTAAGACTTCGTTCAGAAGTCACTTCCTTTGTTGCCTTCTCTGTCTTCCTTTGGGTAGGGTAGATTGTCCTCTGAACATCCACCACACTGTATAGACCTCTCTTTTAAAAGTCATGGTATCCTAAATGTTATTCTTCTCTCATCTGACCATGAAGAAATGAATAAAGGCCCTAAAAAGAACTACTTTGAAGAATGCAAAGCTCTAACAATACCTAAAGGAATATCTATATCTACTTCAGTCTTTCATCACATACTCATTAAGCATTAGCTATGGACCTGGGACTCTGCACATAATAGATAGTAAGTCATTAATAGAAGTGTTCTCCGACATTAACAGTTACTACTCTGAGAATAAATTAAAATAATCACAACTTTCTAGTTAATTATTTGGAGAATGTTTTGTAAAGCAATGAGTATTAAAGATTTTTTAAAAAAAATCTTTGTTCTTTAAACCAAAGGAAGCTTGTCTTGTTCTGACTCTTGCTTGGGAGTTTATGTCTAGTTTGCCTGTTGATCTGGAGCTTTTTTCAGCAGTTGCCAAGTTTCATAGTCTTTCAGAAAGTGACATTCACTTTGAGGTGAATTCTACATATTCATTGGGCAGTACATGCAGCTTCTGGTGATGAATCATAGCAAAGAGCCAGTGGGAAAGGAGGGTTTCATTATGATATCTTTCCCTTTAATTATTTTTTCCTGGAATTTTTAATGGACATAGGCTTCTGTGGGTTTCATAGTGAATTTTATGTTTACATTTTAAGAAAACTATTGCCTTCTCCATTTTCAATATTTTTTTTTTTTTTTTTTTTTTTTTTTTTTTTTTTTTTTTTTTTTTTTTTTTTGCTTTCTAGGGCCTCACTTGCGGCATATAGAGGTTTCCAGGCTAGGGGTCCAATTGGAGCTACAGCTGCCAGTCTACACCGCAGGCACAGCAACATCAAATCCAAGCTGTGTCTGCAACCTACACCACGGCTCACGGCAGCACCAGATCCTTAACCCACTGAACGAGGCCAGGAATCAAACTCACAACCTCATGGTTCCTCATGGTTCCTAGTCAGATTCATTTCTGCTGAGCCACAACGGGAACTCCTCCCTTTTCCTTTTTCAATTAATTTTTCAAGAGTATTTCTTCACCCTTCTATCTTATGGTGCTAACTTCCATATTAAGAGCATAGAAAATGTTATAGAATAGGACAGAGATGATAATCTCTTTGCGGATCAGCTTTATTTTCATACTGTATGAATGTATACATAAGATGCAGAAGACATACAGTTAATCAAGCAAATAATTGATATACCAGATTATAAAATGCCTAGGCTTAGAATCAAAAGCAAAAGCCATAGATTTTTGAAAGTGCAGGGATTTTTAAAATTTGTCCTTGAAGCGTTCTTATAAGGTGGAAGAGGAGAGAATTTGTGAGCTAGAAAGACAATACAGTATTTTTAAAATTCAAAATTTATTCTTAAGTAGTGCCATTCGTATCACAGTTCACACTCATGACGTATGCCCCCGAGGTGTGTTTGATAGATTTATTTTTCACTTCCAAACTGCATATTAGAAGTTAAAACGCCCAGATCCTATAGGTTGTGTAGATAGACCGTGATGATGTAGCCACCCAGAGTGGATGACGGTGGAGTTGTGAATGTATATTGTTTATGCTCCATATTAACTGAGGAATTTCTGACATTGAGTTTACTCTGCATTTAAGGTACCAGTAAGACCATAATAATCAGACATTAAGTATCTGTGCTTGAAGCTTTGTGAAAGGCAATGGATTTGTGCTTTACCTTATTTTAGAGGATATATCACACACTTTTGTCCAGAAAGGGGTAGCATACCCTAAAAGTAAAAGTTATTTTCATTCTTTACCTTCTGTGGGTTGAAAACCACAAAGCTGAAATATTGTGCGCAAAATATACTGTGAATATATATGAGAAGTCTGTGAGTAATGCCAAAAGCTAATTGATACACTGAGAAATATATAAAACACACAGCCAACTGGATTGAGAAAATGAAAATTAATATGTGAATGTTTTAGCTAACACTGTGCTTTGCCCCCAGAACCTGATGTTTATTATTGTGCGCTTTAGTAGGAGACAGAAGCAGTATCAATTGGAAAAACATTTCTTAGTGAATTGAGAACAGCGTGGCTTTCCAGTTCCTAAGTGGGAAACCTGGTTCTTTGGTTTCTTTGTTCCTAGTTAAGCTAGTCCCAAGCTATTTTAGCTGAACATTTTACATACTAATGGAGTCTAGGGAAGTGCCTTTGGCAGCTGTTCATGGGGTAATAATGAAATACACAATTTAATACTGCGTGCTGCCGCTGTAAAATGTGGGGAGTATTTTATAGACATTTTGGTGGGCAGAGCTATATCCACTTTAAGTTTACCAAGTGTATGAACCTGAGTGAGGAAGTTGTATTTTCATATGAGAGTAACTAGTATTCTTCTCTTACAGGTAAAGAAAACGTGCACAGAATCAGATGTTCCAGAGCCCCAGAATTCCAGGTACAGTAAAATAGAGGCCAGGATTTCACTAAGAAACATTGCAGTTTGAGAGAACTAAAAAGATGTTTTACTTTGGGTACAACTTGATTTAAAGCATTGAGTTTAAGAACTTATCTGTATGGAAATTATATATCTTACCGGCTTGGATACCATTAATCAGAATATTAATAAAAAGGACACCAGTTGCAGTCATCTTCAAAGAACAATAGTGGAAACAGCTCTGGGAAAACCTGAAAATATATTCCCTTAGCAGTCATTATTTTAAGTTCACCTTCATTTTTCTTTCTACTCTCTTCTTATAATGTATTCACATCTGAAATTTTGCCAGGAACTGAATAATTTTTGAATCTGTGTTTACCAAATTTCTAGAATTTTTTCAATCAAATGTTGCTGTAGATTTTGAAAATGCTGTCAAATTGGAAAAATCAAACAATTTGTCATTCTCTTTATGGTTATATGGAGTCTGAAGAAAGGCTGTCAAATCGGAAAAATCAAAATTAACTTGTCATTCTCTTTGTGATTATATATAGCCTGAAGAAATGATGAATTAACATGGTCAGGCCACTACATACAGGAATTTAGCACCACTTAGTTGTTTGTGGTTGGACCAGATGCCCAACAGACTTTTTTAGGCCTATACATTTTCACTGTTTTTATTTCAAAATCCAGGCCTCAATTTTAAGTGGGTAAGTAAAAGTATTGTAAGTACTATTATAATAGTAGACACATATCCTTCATACACTATCAGTGATATAGCTTCTCGCATTAAGAAATTTGTATTTAATGGTGAGTTTATCTTGTCCTGCTCGCTTTAGCCTATGATGTCTGCAGTGATTTTCTTGGTACAGTAAAACGACACAGATCTAGATACAGTGTTAACAAACACCATCTTTTCCCTTTGGGAAGCATATAGAATATACAGTCCATTAACAGTTTGAGTAAACCTTCCTTTGTTTTATGTAGTAAGATATTCCTGTAATTAATTCCTGTGTATGTTATAGTGAAATACTTGCGTGTGGTCTTTTCTTTTGGGTCATCAGAAGTATATAATATGATATAGGATTCTTGACATTTGACATATATCATAGAAGTATATAATATGATATAGGATTCTTGACATTTGGTCTTTGTCTTTTATGGTTAGGTATCAGAAGAGAAACAAATAGTTTTAGCTTATTGGAGCATTAGGAAATGGATGTACCATTAAATTTTTCCTACAGAGCAGAGTAATTCCAGCATTTCCTCCTAATTATTTTGCCGACCTCTATGAGAAACCCACCTATCATCTGTTATTCAACTAATTAGATGACTTTTGCAAGCAGCTAATCTCAGGGGTTAGTAGGGAAAACAGAACAATATGATTATCCTTTTTGTTAATATTGCATATCAAAATGTTTTACCCTTGAGGACACTCACTCAGGAATTTTGGACAGACAATGTTGTGCTTAAATTTTAAACAAGCAGATAGCCACCAAACCTATTCAGTGTTTCTAATTTATATCATTAAATTAGAAAAATGAGAGAGTTCAGATTTCAGCCCCTGTGGCCTTCAAAGTGCAATTATATTTTTGATTTAAATAATAGTTGTTCTGAAAGTATTATTTTAAGTGTTTTTATTTTGTTATATACTACACATTATTACTAATTGGAAAATGCCTTTACTTTTTGGAAGCTACTGGTTGGTTGCCATGGATAACTTGCTTTTAAAAGTTTCCTCATTTGTAATATGAACAGGTAAAATTAGGCAAATCAGTTTTTAAGGAGTGTAAAGCTTTGTTATATCTAAAACAAATAAATAAAACAATCCTTATTTATAAAAACCCAAGATGGAAAAGCCTTTAGGATAACCTGGAATCATTTATTGGTTCAGTGTCACCCAGACATTTTGATAGCTGCTGGTGCCCTGTCCTAACTTTTGGTGCAGAGTACAATCTCCATACCCGTGCAGTGTCAGTAACAGAAAGAAGTGGCTAATCTTGGGTGCTGTGTTTATTCACAGATACTAGGTCTGGGAGTGCCGAATGGCATTAGTTAATGCAGTGATGGAATACCAAGAAAGGAAGAAAGCTATGCTAAAGAACATTTTGCACAAAAAGGATAAATAACTTACTGACCAGTCAACAAATTGGCCATGCCAAAAATAGTATTTATTGTATAAGTATGTACTGAAGTTCAGTTTTTCTAACCAACAGCAACAGCTAAAAAGCCACATCGAAATGCTTTTATTGTAGATACCAGGTAGGCATTACTTTAGGATATACATATGTGAGTACATTCCTTTTTGCTCATGAAGAACCACAAACATCCATATATTTTCTCACTTCCTCCCCTCTTTTCTCCGTTGTGTATGTGTGTGTGTGTGCGTGTGTGCGTGTGTGTGTGTGTGTATGAGAGAGAGGGAGGAAAAGAGAGAGAGATTCAGATTGAGGTTTAAGGCCTGGGGTCAGGTAATTCTATTACAAACAAATCTGAAGTAAAGAACTAAGCTCAAAACGAAATACTGTATCAGCACGAAATGCATGGGAGCTGGAGACCCAATGACTTATAAAATGCTCCCTCACTTGGAACCTAAAGCTAATATCATTCATTTATTTAGCTAGCTTTATAGTGTGTTGATTTTGGATTTGCAAAAGATCAGAATAAATGCAGATGGAAAGTGTTTTTACCGTAGGGAAGTAATTAAATTGGGTGTGGGGACTTTGTAGGGAAATTCTTGGAGTGACATGTGTATCAGCAAATTCTTGTCTTGCTTGGCCTTATTCCTCTTTTGGAAAGAGACACTTGGGCTGCAGATGTGACTGGTAGATTGGAAAAAAGAAAATTTATAAACCAGTACAATATAAGTGAGGTAAAAATGTCTTCTTAGAAATAACATAGTGTGTATATACTGGAAGTCAGACATTTGGGGCAGTGTTCTCTCAGATTCATAAAACTGTATTGAACTTGATGTCATATGGGAAGGGATAGAATGTGCTTCATAGAAAAACTGGCATTGCTTTTTTTTATTAAGAATTTTATTTCTTCTATTATTGTTGATGCAGTGTTCTGTCAATTTCTGCTGTATCCAGTCAGCAGAAATATATATATTTCTATATATATATGATATATAAATATATATTCTTTTCCTCACATTATCCTCCATCATGTTCCATCACAAGTGACTAGATGTAATTCCCTGTGCTATGCAGCAGGATCTCATTGCTTATCAACTCCAGATGCAATAGTTTGTCTACTAACCCTTGACATTCCTTAAATGTATTTTTTAAGCTTTCCTCTAATGTCACTAATCATTTTAAGAATGTGGTGTTTGTTCCTGAAACTAGTGTTCATCTTAAAAATGATACATGAGAAAACTAATTCACATGCTTTACCTTGCCCTAGAATTAAACCTATTGCTAGACAGACTATCTTAAGACAAAAACTAAATTATTTTTATCTTGACTTTTTTCTATATTCATGGTAACTTTATTTGTGTAGATTAAGATTTTATTTAAGCCATCCCTGAAAATACATGGTTTTTGTTTAATTTTAATATGATAGCTAGCTCCTGGGTGAGTGAAATTAGACTTTTCTGAGTCTCAATTTCCTTAATTCTTCTACCTTTTATTTCTGCTATGAGGTGAAGAAATCATTTATTTCATTTTTTTAATTGCATTCTTGGCAAGTATCTTAAAGTGCCTGTTGTTAAAATAGTTCCCATAATACTTGAATGATTTCTTCAGCGAACTTCTGCTTCTCTTTCCTTTCTCTTTTTTGGGCCACTAACTGGTAGAGCATTTTCACCCAGAAGAGATCAAGAAATTCTTTTCAAAAGGAAATAAAACTCAAATCAGATGATTGTATTATATGCCTGTCTTGTTAATTAAGGAGTACATGGAAATAACAATTTTGGTGAGGTTGAGCTCTGAACTGACTTCTAGGAATTATATCAGTTCTTTTCCTGTTAATGTTCCATGTCACCGTGGCTGCAGCACTGCCAGAATATTACGGTAGGGAGAGCTAAAGGAAATATTAAAATACATATGGGAAGTCCTTATGGTGCACATGAGCTAAGATGATAGTTTTTCCACATGGAAAATGAAAAAGTTCTTTGGGTGATAGTGAGGGTGCCCTAGTCTGTTCTGACTTTATATTTATTTGTTATTTATTTATTTATTTATTTATTTTTAATTAAAAAAAAATTTTTGGCTGCTCTCCGTGGCATCTGAAAGTTCCCAGGCCAGGAATCAAACCCATGACCCAGCAGTGACCCCAGATGCTGTAGTGACAACGCTTAATCCATAACCCGCTGCACCGCAAGAGAACTGCTAAACTTTATCAAGAGAAAGAACAACTCCCCAACATTTAAGGATGCATTGGAATTAATCTCATTTTCATATTGTAATACGTTAAGTGAGAATCAGGAAGTTTATCTATTCAATGTCTATGTGCAAAACCCTAAAAAACAGTCGTGATTTGACAATGTTATAGTTAAGGTATTAAGTTATTAATGTTTTTTTCTAGTAAAATAATTGTTGCATAATTCCAGAAGTCTGAAATGTTTCTCTGTATGTAATTGTCTGTCCAAAAATTAAATACTATATTGTTTTTGTAGCAGTGAAAGCTGAGGGTTCCTTGGTGTGAAAGGAAAACATTGATTTCACTGTGTCAAATCAGAGGTCCATCTGGGTCAATATTCTGTCTGGGAGAAGCATCAGAAATTATTAATACCAGGTTGCATTTCCTCAGACTTGAAAATTTCAAGATGTAGCTCCAGTAAGCTTAGATTCTTTCAGTAAGACCATCTAGCTCTAGATCCCATGAAATTATTTAACCATTTCTTGGATTTGGTTCCATTATTAGCTGCCTTCAGATCCCCTGTTTTTTTTCTTAATTGTTTTTTATTGTCCTTCCGATTCATATTTTTTCACTTATAGTCTGTTCACAAGTCTTGACGTAGCCCATGATGCGTAGAATCTGGCCACTTCCTGTTGCTCTAGCCTCAGTCTTTCTCTGTAAGAAGATCAGCATTTATAGAATCCATGCACCTCCTTCTACAGAGGCTAGAATGCTCCTTCCCCTTTTGCACTCTCCTCCCTCTCCCATCTTTGCTCACCTACTGAATTTCAACTCATGCTTCAGATCTCTGCTCACTGCTTCTTCCTTGGGGAAGCCTTTGCTGGCCAGCGAGCTGCTCAGGTCTCACTGCCATATGCCTTCATTGGTGTCTCACTTGACTGATGCCTGCTTCAAGTACTACACTATAAGCTCCACAATGTAGGGACCGTCTCTGCTTTCTTTTGCTCTCTGTTGTAACAGCTCAGTGCCTGGCAAGTAGCAGGTCCTCAGCACATACCTGTCATGTGAATGAATAACTTCCGAATATACAAATCCAGCTTGCAATCGCTCCTAGAAGGTCTCTTGTAACCAAAAGTTTCTACTGTGATTTTAATAGAGATTTCTCTCAGCCATCTCAGACTACCTTGGTACAGCCTTATAATTACTACTTTCCCTCTGCCAGGACCTTTCTAGTGATGATTCTTTCAGTTACCCTGCCTCGGAACTTGAGAATAATCTCTGATTTCTTTCTTTCTTTTCTTTCCCAATCCTTTTGATCATCAAGTTGCATTTAATTTTCCTCTGCTGTGTTTTGAATCTCTTTATCCTGCCCCTTCCCACTGCCATGGTGACAGTCCAGGCTCTTGTCAGTTCACTTCTGAGCTAGTACACCAAATCCTTTTGTGGCTTCCTTGGAGAGAGACCTTGCCTATTATTCTGCCAGGCTGTTGGACCAGCCTTTCGCAAATGATGCACTTTCTATATGGGATTGTTTGTTGATCAGACAGACAGTATTTAGTGGACATTTAGAATATACCCAGAGCATGAACAAATTAATCTTGAAAGTAAAATTGTGCGCAAGTGGTAAAAATAAGGATGTATACTCTTCATGCCTCTTTTCTGTCTGTAAAGGTCAGGGATTACCTGGGCTACATGTTATCCACTCTCTTATTGCCCTTATTCTGGTATGTTCGATGTTCTTTGAGTCCCACTTTATTTTCATCTTTTAGTTCCAGACTGACAGAAGAGTACACCAATTTAACATGGGCCCTAGGAAGGAACTTAAAGAAAAAAAAATTATACTGGTCACAGTGGTACCTTGATTTGAAGGTACCACTTCACTTGTCACCATTTTATACATAGACATTAGAATACAATATGATATTTGTGTACTGTGTGGCTACTGATAGCGTCTGTTTAGGACAGCACTACCCTGGTAGTTCAACAGATGAGCTAATGTCACTGAAAAATAGTTGAAAATGATACACCAAAGTGTATATAGCTTGAACCAGAGTGTGTATAGCTTGAGGGCTGAGCACTGTCGGCCAGAGTGGTTAGGAAGTGTTATGCGGAAAATTTAGGGCTATAGCTGAGTATCAGAGGAGAGAGAAGGTTTAAAGAAATGGGAGAAAGAGAACCCACAGTGAGGTTAAAAAATTTAGAAACCGAAATTAAAAGGAATCTTTTATAGACAGTAAAATATTCTCCATATTTGATCCATATGGAGAAATAGATGAAATTGGATAATAGATAAATTTTCATCGATTGCGGTTGGCTTGGAGTCTTAGTTATTTTAGTTAGGACTCATAGTTGCAGCTGCCAGTGTGAACCAGTTTAAGTAGAAAATGGGAATTTTATTGTTCTTTTTTTGTTTGGTTTTTAAACAAGGGTGTAGTATCTTCAAGACTGAGAAGAGAGAGCTTGCCGTATCTCACAAGGTCTGGGGGCCACAGACTGACTTCCTGTTCATCTCGTGTCCACCTGTATCCTCACTGCTTGGCTGTGATTGTTGTTTGGCTGATCTGTTATCTCAGTTCCAAATTTCCAGGAAAGGGAAGGGTGTCAGAGTGGCTTTCAGGAGCCACCTTTGAGAGCATATGTATCAGTGGTGAGAAAACTTCTAAGAAAAGGATGCTGAGTAGATAAGACATTAGGGGACCCCTACTTTCTACACCTTCCTTGCCCAGAATATATAACTCATATATTTTATTCAGAACCCCTTCCCAAAATCCTTCATTTTATATAAACTAGTGTGTATGAGTCTCTCCTTCCTTGACCAGATATAACTCATTGATTATCCATTTCACTAAGACATAGACATTTCATAGGTATCTACAAACTATGATCTTCAAAGCAGAGATCACTTGGGAGAGCATTAAGTGGAGTGGCAGCCAGACTTCAAAGTCAGAGGAGCTCCATTCATCTCTTTTGGAAAACCCTTCTACCAAGTTTTGTCCTTCGTGTCCTCATCCTCAAACTGACCGTTTACTTATTCAGTGAACCCAAAGCCCCTTTCCAGCTCTCAAATACCAATCCAGATATAAATTGCTTTCTCCGTTTCCTGTGATTTATTATTAGACTAACTGGCAAATGTACTATATACTGCAATTTAAATTATTTACCTTTCTGGAGATAATTTTCCAACCTGAGTGTCTAGGTTTGTACTTTCTCTTAAAACCAACTCTCAAACACACCTAAAGAAATATAATCCCCAATCAATCACTTGGAGTCCAAACTTGAACTTTTGGCCCCCTGTCTCTCAGGCATTGGGAGGTCACCAATGGATTTCTGATCAGGTAATAACATGATTAAAATTGTGCTTGTGATGACAGATCAGCCATGGTACAGGTGCATGAAGGCAGGGAAACCAACAATGAGATTTACTTAAAAGGCCTGAGGCACGTTCACAAATTGTGGTTATTTTGGAGAAGGCATTGTACACTATTTTTTATGGTTTAAATACATTTTTCTAATTGTTCTACATTGTGTATTTACTTTTTTGGTCTTAAGAAAGTGAAATAATAGATTTGAAATAGGTGCTTAACATAGGCATGGTGTCAGTGGCAGAGATCTGTCTTCTTTCTGACAACCTGCATTATTCTCCAGAAATGAGAAAACTTCTGATTTCCCCATGTGTATTAGTGATGAATTCCTGAGAATGGCTGTATTCCTAGTCACACTCTCCTTTAGTAAACCAAATTCCTCTGAAATCTTTACAGTTAATGATAAAAAACAGTCTTTATGGAGGCTGTTAGCTGATTTGAATTAATTTGGACATCGTAACACATCACACAAAGTAACATTTGTTTAGTGATTTTTATCCAGAGGATCAGAGGAGCTAAGATAAGACTCTACTTTGCAAAACAGTAATAATTAAAATTGTTGTGGTTGGGGGCAGCTACGGTCTTTTTGTATGTAACATGTTGACTGATAGTCTGCTTAGGAGTTCCTGAGCTTCATAAATTTGGTTATTCCAGACTTGGGGTATCTTTAGACTTGTTGTGAGTTGAAGTACACATTTTATGTTGGGCCAACCTAACATGAGAACGAACCAGTTGATCTCAACTTTCCTTTCAGTAGTTCAATTACAGAAACGCTATTCTTGTCCTTTCATTTACCACTTATTGGTATCTACTATGTGTCAGGCACTGGTCTGAGAGCTTGAGATACTTCAGTGAACAAAGCAGGAGCATATGTAATAGCAGAATATGTTAAAACGTGATGACCCCTGGGGAATAAAAGGCAAGATGAGAAATACTGGCAGGAGGAGGTTGTGATTTTAAATTGGATGATAGTCAAGCAAAGGTTTGAAGGAAATGAGAGAGTAAGTCAAGAGGAAGGCTAGGGAAGGGCATTCCCCACAGATGGAGCGATGCATGGGCCTTCAGTGGAAGCCTGCCTGGCACGTTCAGCCTACAGTGGGGAGAACAGTGTGGCCGAAATGGGGAAAGCCCAGAGTTTCAAATTTGAAATAGCCACACTCTAAAAAAAAGCTGCTATTTCTAGTCTTTCCCATATTTTGAAAATATTTACTTGGAATTTAAATAAATCAGTTGCAAATATTTTTCTGGACTTATTGGTAATAGTCTCTGGCAGGCACCTCATCCATCATTGCTACATGAGGGGGTTGGTTGATCCCCAGCCAGGAACACCTCTCTTTGCCACACCACACATGTTCTTCAAGACCAGGGCTCTCTCCTAATCAGAAGACTTCAAGCCTCTTCACTAACAGAGCTCAAAAGCCTGAAGCCGATTTTGCTTCTTTCTTTAAAAACAGTGTTCTTAAAGTTTCAGCCGTAAATATAAATGAGAGCTTAGTAAGGATTCCAAAAATTTGATTCGTAAAGGTACAGAAATTCTGCTCATTATCTCACATTTAATCATCACATCTCAGTTGTCTTAGCAACCTACACAATGTTCTCATTTGCTTTTCAATAAGCCAAAGGATGAATGGATTCTTTGTTCCTGTGTTTATGAATTTCTATCACCTGATACTTGATGTCTTTCTGGCATGCTTACTGTACCAAATAACTGTCTTTATATTCTTAAAATTCGTGTAACCAAAATTAAACTCTGCTTTTCTTAAAAAAATGAAATTTCTTTTTTTTCATTTTCTAAGGTTTTATTGAAGCATAGTTGACTGACAAGGTTCTGATAATTTTTGCTGTACAACAAAAAAGCTAAATATCTAGTGAAAAAATTCATTCACTATAGATAGTTGAAAAAACATAAATAAGCATGTATAATAAAGTGTGTATATTTTAATTATAATTGATTTCCAAAGCTCAGCAAACCTGGCAAGCCCAGTTATCTAGCAAACTTAACCAATGCAGGCATATTTGGGAACTACAGGGAAAGAAAATACCGCGATGACAAATCTACGTGCCATAGAGTTGATTTCTCCAAACTCACATGCTTACTTCTCTCCAATGCTGTCTTAGAGTGTATGTTCTCTTACCTTACATATATCCCTAAAATTTTCAAGCTCATTGAAATGTGGAAAACTGTGTGAGTTCAGATTCCATCCATTTGGCCTTGTTGCAGACTGCCTTACTTCTCTGTGCCTCAACTTTCCTCATCTGTAAAATGGGGGTAATACCACGTTCTTCCATGGGATTATTTTAAGGACTAAATAAGACAGTATAGGGAAAACACTTAGAGAAGTACCTGCTGCATATTAGGTGAATTTAAATGATTGCTCTTATTACAAATGAGCATAGTGATGGTATTGAATGTGACAGCCTAACAATAAAAACGACAGAAAAACAATGAAATATAAATGTAAGAATGCAGAATGCATAATCATCTGGGATTTTTGGCCTTAATGCTAGAAGCCCTTTATGCTTTAGTAATCCCTGAGGACAACGTTAGTACAGAGTAATAATTGTCATTTAAGTTGGTCACCTTGATTCTGTAAGTAAAAGTTAAGTTGTGGTCATTGTCATAACACATTTTAGAATTGTTTCTATATAAAATGATTTCCTTTTAAATGTGCTATTATTTAAAAGGACATACGTCTCAGTGACACAGATAATTGGACTAAAACCTAATGAGCATTCCTTGAAGGTTCTTGACAGCTGAGGTTTTGTAGAATTGTTCCTTCTTCCACTATTAGGAGCAACTTGAGCGTCTGGATCATTTAGAGATTTTTCTCAGCTCAATCCAGATATTTAGCACAGTATCGGCCACATAGTAGGAGACCAGCAAATATTTATTATATAAATGGATAAGTGAATGAATGGGCAGCCAGTTTTCTCTCCCTTTCTCTTTCTTTCTTTCCTTTCTCTTCCTTCCTTCCTTCCTTCCTTCTTTCTTTCTTTCTCTTTCTTTTTCTTTCTGTTTCTCTTTCTCTCTTTCTTCCTCTCTTCCTTCCTGGTAAGAAGCTCTTCATGCCTTTATTTACACTCTTCTTACCACTCTATGCTGCATAATAGGTGAAAAAGCTTAAATGTCATTTGTAAACAAGGTCAAATCCAAGAGAGGCCCTGAGTTTGATGTAGAAAGTAGGTTGACTCTCCATCCCAGCTTGCCCCAAGTACATTGCCAGTTTATACATGCTGTCCCAGTGTCTCCTCTGGCTAGAGACACTTGACTTTAAAGAAAATCACAGGTTTCACAATAAATATTGTGATCATTCTAATTAAGATCGTCATGCCCTACCAAACTTTTTGAGATAGAAATACAACAGTCTCTCTTTCTCCATCCCTCCCTCCTTCTCTCCTTCTTTCCCTTCCTCTCTGACTTCCTCTCTTTCCTGTCTTAGGAGGACTCTTATCATGGGACATTGCACTTTTATCTTTAAAGTAGCACAATATGTGAAAATAGTCCTTGAAACAAAAGATCACCTAGGAAATGATTGTTCTGTTTGTATAGGCTTGACTTCAATAGGAAGCACCTCTGTGGCATGCTGTCATGTAATTAATTTGTAGAAATTCCATGCTTCTCAGAAATAATACCATCTTCTCAAGGACACACCTAGACTTATTACCTAAGTGATATAATCCTGTATTATTTGCCCCCCCCCGCCCATGTTACCTGTTCTCTCATTTTCTGTTATTCAGATGGAAGATCCAGAGTCCCAACTAATTGGATGTTAGCTATCATGCTGGTGCCCGAGAAAAAAATGATTAATGTGGTTTGGCAGAATGCCAAGGCAAAACAGCACACCCTCCATGAGGCAGCTGCTGTGGTGCAGACCGCTGGCTTTAGATGGGAGTGTTATGCCTGGCATCTAATAAGAGACAGAACCTACTGCTGTAGATCAGACACTGACATTTAAGTATTCTTACTCTTAATGTTGCATAAGTACGCTTGGAGTAGTTATTATTCTAGGCTTCACATTATTTATTATTGTCTGCTTTAAAAAGAAGCGATGCTAATAACTATGTTGTTGAGAAAGAATGGCGTGTGTGTGTGCAGTGTGACTGGCTGACCCACTGTGTGGATGGCCTACCGCTGGTTTTCCCAGGGGCGTTCAGAGGAGTCCGTTCTTTGTTATGTTTAACTGCCCAGGACATTGCTGGGCTATGTGAATCTGACTTCTTCCAAATCTCAGTAGTAGCATTACTACTATGAGAACCCCAAACCTCCTGGTGTGTTTTCACACACTCCTCAGGTACACAATAAATGCCTGGTTGTGGTCAGAGGAGGCCTGTGTATTCTAAAAAAATCATATGTGTCTCCTGGAATTTCCTCTTTTTTTTCTTTTTAAGATTTGAGAAATACAAGGTTTAGAAAATGATGCTAGTGACGTCAGCCTTGTAGAAACCCAAAATGAGTCACTCAACTTTTGCTAGAAAAAGTGCTCTCTTGTATAGCCTCTGACAGTTAACCCCAGCCATGGCTCTCACAGACACTTGACATTGGAACACGGGCATCCACGTGAGAGTATAGACAGCAAAGCACAACCCATCAATAACTAAGTGAATCAACTCAAGGTCAGTATTCCAATAACATCATTTGACTGTAGGTGGTACTTAGACAGTCGATAAGCTCCAGAGTCATACTTCAGGGCCTTTTCCTGTGACAATGGGAAAAGAGCAATGTAAGGTTTCAGAATTATTTTCACAATTTCTTTATGTTCAGGGCTTTTTTACTCTTTCAATTCCATTTCCAATATATTGAATTTCATCTGACCCAATTCTTGATATTAAGGCATAAGAATTTTTATAAAATTGAATTTTACTTTATGAAAAAGGATTTTCCTTTCATGCAAGGGCAACTAGTGATCTTTGAGAAGTATTAGAAATAGTCGTCTTTGAAATATTGATAATCTCTTAGGAGTGCTCTAAACGGGTTGGAAAGTCATTGGAATTGATTTATTTTACTTGCATGTAGTATGTACCCCTAAATTCCTTACATTGTAGTCTTCTTTGTGTGTTCTTTCTCCTGTAGTTATGCATTGAGGATCCATTTAATTAAAGCAGTAGAGTGACTGCTAAGTAAAATCGGAAAAAAGAGTAAAATGTGGGCTTGTGTTCAGGTCAAGAATCAGATGAATAGCAAAGAACTCTTGTTTTCCATCTCTGCAATTCCTGAGTGACCAAACTGGTTTTACAAACCATGTGAATTGATCCTATGTGTAGTAAGGGTGAAGGGGTTGCCGAGACCAGTTTATTTGAAATATTTGGAGTGTTTTTTGCTTTTAAAATAATCTCTTTTTATGGGAAAGGGAATTTTATGCAAAGACTTTCATTTAATTGAAATTTTACCTCCAAACTGAAGTTGCATCAGTTGTTTGAACTGTGTGACCATCAGAACAGGTTTCCACATCTTCTTATTTAGCAGCGAATGGAATTTATCCAAGTGCTATTTTTTTTTCTTTTTTGTTTCCCGAAGCATATGGAGTTCGCAGGGCCAGGGATCAGATCCGAGCCCCGGTTGCTACCTGCTGCAGCTGCAGCAGCAACAGATCTTTTAACTCACTCTGCCTGGCCAGAGATTGAACCTGAAACCTGGCCCTGCAGAGACACTGTGGATCCCGTTGCACCACAGTGGGAACTCCCTAACTGCTGTTTTGTTTTCTTCACATTTTCACGTTACTCTTACTAAGTGTTCTTTTCTGTCGAAATTGTCAGTAGTAAGAGTTGAATTTCTAAGTCTAACATGTGTTTCTTATTTCAAAGCTCTCTCTTAAAATTGCTTCTTTTGCATGCATGTGATAGGTTTGAAAACTTTAGGAAGATTCTCAGTTAGTAGAGTCTAAAATTGCAATGGAACTTTGGACATTTTCTTTGGTAAATTGTCCATAGTGTAAAATGGGAAAGGACAGTTTCCTAAAATAAAAAAAAGTCCTGGTACGGCTTCTTTGAAAAGAGGTCAGTTTGCAGGTTAAAATTCTACCCCATACTCTGTGATAATCTATATGGGAAAAGAATCAGAAACAGAATGGATGTTGGATGTATGGATATGTATAACTGAATCACTTTGTTGTACAGCAGAAAGTACCACAACACTGTAAATTAACAATACTTTAGTAAAACTTTAAAAAAAATTGTATTTAGTAAAATCTTGCCCAGAACTCTAACTGGTGAATTGTGTACATAAATGAGAAACCTGTACAGGGTTATTTTAGATGATGCAATTGGTACTTGATGAAGGAGGATTGGATTTGTTTAAAGAGCAATCATAAAATACATGGATGAAAGTTAATTAAATAAGTATAAGGTATAACATAACTAAGGTTATTTGTCTTCTGACTGAATGTATGCTTCCAAGGTCTGCAGTCTTTCACGCTCCTGTTTAGAGCAGTGTCAGCTCAGGTCATGCTAAACCATGTCAGTATCGGAAGAGAATCAGCTTGCTTTGCTAGTGGATTTTCTGGACATAATTTATACATGCTCTTTTTTTTCCTTCAGTGTCAGACCAAGTATATTTATGTTGTAATTTATTCTTTATGATTGTAAACCATTTAATTTGGAGCAAATGTAAATTATCCCTCATGAAGCATTAGGGGCAGAAGGAAATTGCTTTCGTTACACAAGTACGTTGGCATATTTTTCCCCTCTTTTCAGGTAGAGGATTACTGTGAAAAACTGGTATTCAATTATAATTCATTATCTGGCTACTTCACTAGATCAAGCTGTTGGTGTATAGAAAGGTGGGGAAAGTTAGGGAGTTAAAAAACAGGTTGATACAAGCTGTTGAGGAAAAAAAATCAAATGAAACCACTTATGTTTTAAATCAAGAATATGTTTTCAGTGAAAATATTTTCTAATGATTCACAGAAGAATGTTGTCAACTTTGCATCTGCTGAAAATCAAAATGTAAGTAGTTATATAGCATTGGATTCTGGCAGGAGTTTATACTGTGACATGAAATAAAGTTTCCACTAAATGACAATATTTTGTATTTTTCTGGCTTTAAAACTGGTTCTCGGACTTTTAAAAATGTTCACAGTGATTTTTTTTCTCCTCTGCATTACATGGATAAATTGTACCATGCCTGCATGATTTCCAGAGTAGGTTTCTTAAAATAATTTTGATGGGAAGGTAATTGTTTAATGTCAGTGTATAAAGTTCTGCCACAGTTTAAACAAAATTAAATAAGAGAAAATACAAAGAGGGGGTTTTGTATAATTGCTGGAAAAACATAGATGGAAAGAACAATTAGGTAGTTAGATGTGAAAAAAAAATGACAACTAGGTTTTCCAAATTTCATAATATCCATAAAGATTCCTTGCCTCATTCTGTGACATGGCTTGATTTTTGATTATTCTGAATTTGCGCATCAGAATAGCACTATATTTATCTACTTATTCCAGATTTTTTGTGCCTATATATTCTTCCTTCAAAAGTGTCACACGAAAATGAAGTATACCTACACATTATGTGCAAAACAAAAACGTTACCAAAATATAAATCCATCCAGATAAAGGTGAGCGAATTACACGCATACCTCCTTGTGTAAACAGCCTAAACAGTCTGCACTAATATAAGGACTTTATTAGCAAAACTCATGAAAGTCAACTTCATATTTGTGCCCCTGGACATCATGTTCAAGGCCAGCGCACTTAAGGATAGTAATACAGTACACAAAGTATTATTGGTTACTTTCTCTTGTAACACTGTGATTTTTAAAATACCTTTGAGGTGTCCTAAATTGTGATTCGGCTAGCATCTACTCCTTTTTTTTACTCACTTGGCATACATCCTAATCAGTTCTCAACTCTTAGTGTCAGAATGGAGAGAAAGAGCTTGAAATGACTCATGTGGGCAGCTTTGCTTTGGACTGAGGCAACCAACTCAAGTTTTTCTACTCCATTCTATCCAACTCTCTTCTTAAAAAGTGCTATCAAATAAGCCTAGACTTTAGATACAAAAAGACCTGAATTCAAATATCATCATCCTACTTACTAACATTTAAGTTTCCACTCCTCTTTTACCCCAGAAACCTGGTACCTTACTCTTCTATTTCATGAAGACTAAAAGTTAGATGCTTTTATGTTTGTTTAGCATAGAGTAAACACTCAACGAAAGGTGGTTATTATCTTCCTGGGTGTACCCAGCTGACCTTGAGGACTTCCGACTTGACCTGTTTTGAATGTGACAGAATGCAAGGCTCAGCTTTCCTAGAAATAAGGAGCCTCATTGAGGATCTTCTGTGTTGCTCTAATACCAGAAACACACTGTTTTAGCAGACCTGGGGAAACGATGGAAGACAGCAGCAGTGCCACAGGAGACTGCACCGCTCTTTCCGTCCTTTGAGCAATAACCACAGGGAACTGAGGGGAAAAGGGAGACGCGCCCACCCCCAGTGTGACCAGCCATCTTCACTGCCTGTGGGAGGACCTTCCTTGACCCTTGTGCTCCAAATCATGGCTAGATAATTTCAACCAAAACATATTCTTTTTTTCTGTTTCCTTCTGTATATATATGTTTATGTATATATACACACACACAGACACACACTCCACACACTTCTTGTTTATATCATTGCAAGTTTGTAGACCCAGCATGCACGTCTACCACAGATGGCATAATGACCCAGAAAGACGTCTAAGAATATGGTGACTCTTAAAACTTCTCTTTATTAGGGAAAGGTACTTTGGTGCATCAGCAGGATTTTAATATGTTATCTTTATTATTTAATTAGCTGCTCGTTATTTAGTAAATAGCTCTCTAAATACAACAGCTGCCCTCTTAATTCCTTGTCAGATTTCCAAAAAAGGTAACATTCCTAGAGTAAAACAGTATTATAAGAAATATTCCAAAGTGAGAATCTAGTTAAGTATCAGATGCTTAAATGCAGACTACATAGTTATCTGCACGGATGTTGAAATGTGTATAGAAGGGTTTAGTCAAATTTTCCCTGAGCAAATTCATTATGATGGAGCGCTGTGAGACCGTGACTCTAATTGGGAATTGTATGTTGGCTTCTTTGTCCAGTCTGGTGATTCAGAGAGCATTGCAATGTGAAGATGCTGTTGAGGCTTGACTAGTAGGAGCTGTTGCTCCATATTCATAATCCTTGGTGTAAAAATCCCAAGCCATCACTAAATATGGTCTTTATATATTAGCCTAGTCAGTAATAATTAAGATTATGTTAGATATATATTAGGCCAGAAGGATTAGAATTTAAACCCAAAAGAATGATAGAAAGAATCCATTTGAAGATAAAGTAAAATCTCATGTTGATAGAGGAATAAGATAGAGGGTTACAAGGACCACTAAGAATTAGGTAGGAGCATGGGTTATAGAACTGTTAATTATTTGATACTTTCGATTGTGAAAATAATAATGCTAGTAAATAATTCTTGTTGAGTATTTGAGAAATGGCATTGTACAGTAGTGGGGGGCATGGACCGTGGAGACAGAGAGCCTTGGATTTACATGTTTTCCTGTGAAGCCCTTCTCTTTTAACCCCTAATGCTTCCATTTCATCACTAGTATCATGGGGATAAATAGCAATGCCTGCACTCTAGCCCTATAGAGTTCCTGTGAGGATGAAATTAGGTAGCTAATTTAGCACTTAGAACAGCATCAAGTGCCTTTTTTTCTTTTTTTGCCATGCCTGTGGCACGTGGAAGTTCCCAAGCCAAGGATCAAACCCAAGCCACGGTAGCTGCCTGAGCCACAGTGATAACAATACCAGATCCTTAACCCACTGCACCACAAGGGAACTCTTCAAGTGCCTTTTAAAAAATTATTTCTGGAGTTCCCGTCGTGGCACAGTGGTTAACGAATCCGACTAGGAACCATGAGGTTGCGGGTTCGATCCCTGGCCTTGCTCAGTGGGTTAAGGATCCAGCATTGCCATGAGCTGTGGTGTAGGTTGCAGACATGGCTTGGATCGTGTGTTGTTGTGGCTGTGGTGTAGGCCGGCAGCTAATAGCTCCGATTAGACCCCTAGCCTGGGAACCTCCACATGCCACGGGTGCAGCCCTAAAACAACAAAATGGCCAAAAATAAATAAATAAATAAATAATTATTTCTGTTACTACCCCTATGTGCATGTGTTTATATAATGTGCCTACAAGCACATTAGTATTGCACTTGTGAAGCATTAGCATTGTGTGGGTCAAATAGTGAAAAACAGTGTTTTGCTAAATTAGAATGCACATGGTTTTAGTGAACCTGAAGGCAAGCATGATTCTGGAATTCTAAAAGTAGAAGCTTTTTCTTTGAGAAAATAAAGGTCCTTTCAGACTATCTTAATTTGTTTATATAGAAAAACAGAAATTTCCCTGATAGAGAATGAAACCTATGAAAGAGCTAACTGCCCTGCTTTATTGATATTTTCCATAGGCTTTATTTAACTCCTAAAGACCTAGCCTAAACAATAGTGTTTTAGAGCACATGGTCGTATAAAATAAATGATATTTCAATTTCCCCCCAAATAGCTTAAGTGAAGTGGAAAAATAAATAATACTTTGTTCTGGTGTGTTTAAATCAAGGGTAGTATAGTGTACATGGTTAGTTCCATATTAAAATGACAATTTGATGAAAGTGTTTATTAAGAAAGTTTACTTTTAACTTCAAGGATTTCCCTTTATGTCAAGAACTATTTATTTTTCATTACTAAGCTTATTTCTTTAAAATAACCTATTCAAATATGATTGATAATAATCTGTGCATTCACACTTTATATTCTCATAATAAAAGAAAGAAAACTGCTCCACAAATATTTCTTCAGAACTAGAAGATATATTTTCCTATCATATATTCTTAATAAAATTGTCTTGTGATTTTAAATTCTTGATTTCTTCCGTCTGCTTCCGTTGTTTATTATTTTAAAATCAAAGTGAGTGTTGTCCAAAATAGATAGATTAGATTGAAAATATAAACCATTGTTTATTTTCTAATTCTGATTATTTTGTAATAAGGGTAGAGCAGATAAGGTCCCTAGTTACTGAGCAGTGAATGACTTTATCTCATTAATTCATTCACATCCAATTAGTCAGTATTTATTGAGGACCTATGTTCATCCCAGTCACTGTGCTCCTTCTGAAAAGATAGTACAAACTCTGAATGGGTTTGACAAGTAGCGGTTCCTCGTTCAATATTTTTCCTAAAACATTCAGAGCTGATATTTTTATATTACAAATGTAATACATTGTAGATCCTTTAGGTAAGAAGTACCATCATACTAAATAAAAGTCATCTGTATTTCCAGTCCCCATTGTCTTCAAGGAATTAAAAAAAAATCACAGTGTTGGCTTGACTATTAAAGACACTTCTAAGACAAAGTACTTGAAACTAATACTTTTCTATGCATTTGTCTATAAATAATAGAAAGCATTTTCATTTATTTTTGGGATATACTTCTGGTCTACCTGTGTCCCTGTTTCATCAGCCGCCTCAAAGCAGTTTGCTTAGATTCAGCTTCTGGTCCCCTTGGCTCTTCATGTAAGAAAAAAGAAAGGAGAAACCCCAATTTTTTGTTCACTTGATTCAGCATCTACTATTCCATTCTGTTTTCCGACTGTGCAATTACATGCTCACTCATTCTTAGATGACTTTGAAAGCTTGAACATACTCCTTTGGTTCTTCTTATACATAACTTTCACTTTTTAAATTAGGAACCCACTTTCTGAAAATCATTTCTCAGTATATGGTGTTAAGGTTCCTTTCCTATCCATTTCCTTAGTCTTCTCCTATGCTCACTACAGCCATGGCCTTTCCATACTGTGGTAGAATGTTGTCTGACTCCCTGTCACCCTAACTGATCTTTGAGTTGGTTGGGACTGTGCTTTTTATCTGTATCTCAAGGAACTTAGCCATCTGCTGGGACATAGAAGTGGATGTCATAAAATAGCTACTGAATATTTGAATGAATGAATGGATCATCATTTGGGCAGCCTCTCTCCTACAACACAATGGAGGAGAATGGGAATACACTTCTTATAGTTCATTCTGAGTGAATGTAATGGTTATTTTGGTAGTAGGAAGCAGTGTTGTTTTGAAAAACTCAAAGCTATTAATCTTTTTCTTATTTAGTCTTGCATTTGTCACGTTGAAGTTACTAATTTCCACAAGTCTCCTTAAAAATCATTCTCAGTATTTTATCTTCTACTACTTATCTAGGAATGCAAACACTTTTGACTCATTAATTCAACAAATATTTATTGAATGCCAATAAGGTGCCAGGCACCATTTTAAGTGAGGGCTCAACAGGGTATACAACAGATAAGAGTTTCTTCTTTGGGGTTTACATTCTACTAAAGGAAGGTAAAAAATAAGCAAGATTAATATAAAATATAATATGGTACATTAGGTGACGATTCATGCTTTGGAGAGAAACAAAGCAGGAAAAGAAGAGTGGAAATGAGGTGGTGATAATTTTGCATTGCCCAGTCAGGGAAGCCTTAGTGAAAGCATCAGGTAAGGGAAATTACGATGTGAACCATATCTGGGAGAAGAAATGTAAGCAGTAAAAATAGCATATGCTGAAGTCCTAGGATAAGAGGATGTCTGTTGTGTTTTAGGAAAATCGTGGCCAGCTAGAGAGCAGTGAGAAGGAGAGAATGGTAGGTCACATGGAGGAGCGGGGCGTGAGGTAGGGTCGAAAGGCAGTTCATCTAAGTCATTACAAGGGCTTTTACCTTTTACTTTGAGTGAACTGGAAAGCTGTTGGAGGGTTGTGAGGACTGCATAATTTGACTTTGTTTTTAATAGGATCACTTTGACTTCTCCACAGGGTAGTGTTGTTCAGTATAATTCTCAGTGATGGAAATGTTTTGTAATCTGTACTGCCCAGTATAGTAGCCCCAAGTCACAAGTGGCTATTGAATGCTTGAAATGCGGCTAATGTCACTGAGCAACTGGATTTTTAATTTTAGTTAATTTATATTTAAGTAGCCACGTGTGGCTGGGGTTTACCGTATTAGCACAGACGTAGAAGAAAGACTCATCCATACCAAATATTGCTTTGTGTATATAGTATAGACTGTCCAACGTCATTAATTACTCCTAGATTCATTGACTTAACAGGTGGTTGTTCTGTACTTAGTGTGAGCCAGGTTCTGTCTTAGCTATTGTAGGAAATTTAAAATCCATTAGATGCAGTTCTTGCCTTAAACAGGTTTACAGAATAATAGAAGAGATAAGACACAAATACAAGTAGGAATACAAGATAGACTATCATAAGGAAATTATTGCTAATTGACCAAAGAAGGAAAGAGAGAAGGAAATCAGGACTTCCTGGAAGAGGTGGCATCCAGCTGCACAATGAAAGACATTTGAAATGCCACAGAACAGCATATACAATGAAGTAAACATAGACACGCTGTTTGGGTAACTCACATTCTCTAAACATAGACACGCTGTTTGGGTAACTCACATTCTAAGATCTGTGGAAGGGAAGGCTGAGAGGAAAGCTTGGGTCAACAATAGAAAGTCTTTGAATGACTATATATTTTATAAGTTTTCTTCATTAAAAATATCTGAAGATTTATCACAACATTCAACACCTTGGTCTTCAAAATCGTCTGTTTTCCTCAGCCAAGTGTTAGTATATATCAGTTCGGTTGCATAGCCTATGTACCTTTTCAAGTTGAAAGCTACTAACAAGTTGTATAAAAACCGCTTTTATACTTTAACTGAATAATAATTTGTAAGGCACTATTACGATTTTTTTAATTCTAGAAATTTTCCATCAAAATTAAAATGAAATATATGAAATTTATTTATTTTTCACTTCTCTTACAATTTTCTGAGTAGAATAAATTAGAAGAAACGCAGAAAAATCTAAATTAAGCTTACTTTAAATTATAGAGAACAGCTCACTAGAGAAAAACATATCTATAGCATCGGGTTTTCTATAGCATATAGCTTCCAGGAGTTGGAAGATAAATGTAAATAAACCACTTATTTACCTTCACTTATTTGACTTTAAACTTTCAGATGTAGTGTCTGCGCTCTCTTTAGTAGATTTTCCATATAGCTATGAGGGTAAAATTTCAGAACACAATGTCTTTAAATTTAGAAAGAACAAAAATGGTCACTTTATAAGGAAAAGATAAAACTCTTTAATTGGACTGCCTAATTGCTCAAATACTAATTCCGTTTAACCACGTGTTATCACGTGGTTTTATTAACCTACGGCATTAAGTAGCCTAGTTGAGGCATTTTTTTTTTTTAATTGAAGGAAAGAAATTCATCATAGGACCTTCGTTCAGATAGATCATTCCATTTTGTGTTGTTGGGAATTTGTTAGTATTTCTTAACTTGGAAGAAGATTGGACTAGATGTGGAATAGAGGTGATGAGGATGAAAGGAGCCAGACCCCACAGTACGAAAGTCTCCAAAATCACTAAAACTTTTGCTCTTGCTCACTCCCTTCCTTGTTCTAGAAGACTTCTTTCTTTCCCTCAGTGGTGTCACCTTACAGCCTACTTAACCAAGGCAGTTCATGGTTCACAGGGTGCCAGCTCCCCTGGCTCTTGAATAATCTGAAGACCCTTGTGCTATAGATAAGACGCAGTAATAAATCTTCTCAGCTCCAGGGATTTTAGTCTCCTCATTTCTCTCCTCAGTTCCATTAAGTTGAGCCTAGCAGGAATTTGTAAGTCAAATAGTGAACTCTATGAAGATTCAAATCCAACTTAGGGCTCCTATGTTTGTTACTGATTTTCCTTTTCAGGAAAAAAGAAAAAGAAAAGCACTGCTGCTGTCTTCCATTTTTCAGTTTCCTTGCAAGGGTATTTCTTATTGAAACCAAACTCATATTTCTCAAATTCCTAGACCACTATTTATCAAGCAATTCGAGTCTATTTTCCAAATGGTCAGCTGCCAGAAAATCAAAAGCTGCTTGTCTTGGTTGCTTGATTTTCTCTAGCATTCTTTGGAGGATTTGAAGTAGGGGACTGGGGGGGGGGGGCTGACCTGTGTTAAGAGCTAGATATGAATAGGGGATTAGGACAAACTTTCACTTATTATGCAAATCTTCCCAGAATTATAATGCATACCTCTGTAGAATTTATTTTACTGTTGTTGCCGCAGTTTGGATTTTGCTGAAGAGCATTTTTTGCTAAGGATTTAATGGTTCTTACTAAACACATCACACATTTTACATTTGAACCCTTGGGATGATGAAAAGATCATCCCTCCTTCGTCTCTTCTTGTTGAATGCCCAGCCGAGGTTCTGGGTGATGAGCTAGGGAAAATATTCCTCCTCTGAGGGCGCCATCTGGCTCTTGGCAGATCCCTATGTGCACTTTAGTTAATGGGCTCAACTTTTCCCGGAAGTCTTTTATGTGGTTATATTGCAGATGGACTGTCTGCATAGTCTTGTCCTCCTGAATGATTTGTGTAAAGGTTTTAAAAAAAAAAAAAAAAAACGCTTTTGTCTGATTTCTAAGCTCTACACGTAGGACTGAATGAATTTCAACAGGAAAAAAAAATTGAAAAGTTGTTCTTAAAAAGGCGGTCTGGTATCATGGCGGAGAATATGAATTCTGAGGCCAGTCTAATTTAACTTGAAACCTGGATTGACCTGAGAAGCCTTGGATAAGTTACTTATCCTCTTAGTGCCTCAGTTTCCCCACCCAAATAGGATACAACTGTAACAGTGCCTACCTCAGATTTTCTGGGAGGGGTAAACAAGATTTCCGGCCCCCGACCCAAAGCTCTTAGGACTGAATACTGTGTTGGTCGTATGTGATGTCTGTCCACAGTATTCATCAAACTGGAATGTGTTCTCAGTTTCATGTGATTTAAGATTAAATTCGGCTTTAACCGTGACGTGGTTTAAGGCTATTTTTATTGTTGGTGAAACTCATGGAGATATATGCTCATATTTAGTGGAGGGCAACTTCAGTTCCATTTTTAGTGAAAAGAGTTCATCTTCCACTAACTAGACTTTGATCTTGCAAAACCCCTGTTCCAATCTGGATTTTATTATGAGTAAAAATATAGTTGGCGAGTCAGTGGCCGTAAGATCCTGGGTCTTTAGCTCATTGTACATGGAAAAGGCTTGGGTCCTGCCTGGCAAAGAAGACATTTGAAGCGGATTGGCAAGATAATTTGGAAGCATCTACTCTCCCAGCCAAAATCAAAGTGTTAAAACTTATATTTACTTCTCTTAGAATTATTTAGTAGACTTTAAAAAGATAGAGGACTCAAGCTTTTGAAACACTTCAAATACAACTACAGCTAAATCACGTCTATGAAATGCTTAACATTTCCAATCTACTGATATTTGCGAAGCCAGGTTATGACCTTAGCGTCCTGTGTGCTACCAACATCTGTTGATTAAATCTTTCATTAATTTAATGAGATATTATCAGTATATACTCGAACTTGCCTAAGTGAATGGAAACTCTAACATCCTAGAAAGCTTCCTATGGAATGTGATATAAGTAAAATGCTCATGTAAAATATGGGCTTTTTTAAAAATAGAAATATGTTAGTGTTTCTTAAATATGAATTACATGGTACTTTTCCTCCAGATTTGATCTGAACTTTAAACAGCAACATCTGAAGACTAGGAAAGAGATAAAACACATTTTGAGAAAGTATTATTTACGCTGGTATAAATCCAGCTTCATTAATGGCATTGGGTAATTAATATTCGGGTCATACATTTTCAAACAAGTATCACCAAGCATAACAATGAGCAACTTCTTATGAAAGTAAAGATTATAATTTGACTGTGAAGATCCTTCGAGAAAACTGTTCTCCCTATTTTTCATTGAACTACAATCTTCATTTCTTCTATCAATCTTGAGTCTTCCCTTTCCCCTTGAAGACTCCCTGCTCTCCTGTTGACCTGGCTTTCCTCCCCTCCGTACATAGGCTCCCTGCACTCTGCTTCAAACAGGGCTCTGGTTCCCCTTTGGGCCAGTTAAAAGATTATCCCCAGGTGTTAATTCACTCTTGGTGTTGCTGGGTTTTACCTCCTTAGGCCTTGAGTTGTAGGGGAAGGGGATGGGAATTAGAAGACCAAAGTAGTAGTGCTCCGGTGGGAGCGTTTGAGGTGGGGTTGAGCCCTCAGTCCTGTCCTCTGCTCCCCTTTGCCCTACCCGTACCACGCCTGGACCATCTGCGCTCCTGAGCCAAATCAGAAGGCAGAGTGAGATGTGTGGCTAAACCATAGATCCATAAAGCATGCAGTTGGAAGTATTTTGTTTTCACTTTTGAATGCCAGCAGCAGAAGGTTTAATGTGTGTGCTGTTTAATTGTATGATAGAACTATTTAAGTTGAAGATCGTGGATGAGGTCTTAATATTTGTTTGATTCAGGGTTTTTGAGCATGGAGACTGATCTCTCTACAAGGTGCTCTGGAGGAGAGTTAAGATGAAGAAAATACACCCTGCTCTCAAGCAGCTCAGAGTCAAATTGTATTAACTATACCTTTCACGTGGAACAGAACCAAATTGTTACATCTGTTATTATAAAAATGTGAAAACTCCATGAGAAAGGCAAATAAAACTGCAACACAAGCATGATTGTTTTTAAATCTGTAATCAACAAAATATGTAAACTCTTCTGAAAAAATCTAGGAAATACAGAATTTATTCAAAGAAAGCCAGAATCATTCTACCCAGAGATAACCACACTTGGGTCCATATTTTTTTATGTATATTCAAAATAGTAATACTGTATATTCACTTTTTCTGTCTTACATTGAAAAAAAGCTACATTATGATCATTTCACCATGTAATTGAAAATTATTTGCATAATTATCACATCACAAAGTGTAAGAGTTTATGTAATCATTTTCCCATTTGGGGACATTTGTGTTCCTTTCAAACTTTACCCTCTTATAAATAATTCATTGACTATATTTATGCATAAGCCTTCTCATATTTCTAATTTTCTCAGAATGAACTTCTAGAAATGGAATTCTAGGTCAAGGGCCATGCATATTTTAAAGCTCTTGAAAGATTTTGCCAGATAGCTTTCCACAAGCTTGTGCCATTTGAAAGTCAAACTAGCAGGGCATAGGAGTTTTTGTCTCATGCTTGCCAGCAATGAGAATTACTGGTTGTTTGTTTGTTTGTTTTTTAGCTATAATGTTTGCTATTTGGATAAATAAAAAAGCCATTAATTTCTTCAGTTGGGTAGTTTTAAGATTGAGGTTTTGAAGTGTAACTGTACATACAGAAATGTTCACGTATCATAAATGTGCAATATTGTGAATTTTCATAGAATTGGACACACCATGTATTCAGCATTAGAGAAGGCAGGAAGCATGGCCAGCTCCCAGAAGCCTCCCTCAGGTCCCCTTCCCAGTCATAATCCTTTCCTCTTACCTTTAACATCATAGTTTGATGTTATTTGTTTTTTTACTTTGCCTTAGTGGACTTATATATGTGCTATGGGTACTTTTTTGTACCTGGCTTCTTTTGTTTAACTTTGTACTTGTAAAATTCATCCATATTGCTGTGTGTGTGGTTCTGTATTTGCATATTACCTTTATGTCTCTTTACTACTTAAATACTGGGTTCATACATGAACAGTAGAGTAGAGAAAAGCCAGTGCAGAAAACCACATGGAGTTTTCTCAAAAAATTTAAAATAGAGCTACTGTATAACCAGCAGTTCACTTCTGGTTATTTTTCGAGAAAAAGAAAGAAAGAAAACACTAATCTGAAATGATACTGCAGCATTATTTACAATAGCCAAGCTATGGAAGCAGTCTAAATATCCGCTGATAAATGAGTGGATAAAGAAGATGTAAAACACACACACACAGTGGAATATTACTCAGCTGTACAAAAGCATGAAATCTTGACATTTGCAACAGCATGGATGGATCTTGAGGGTGTCTAAGCTGAACAAGTCAGATAGAAAAGATACGTGGTGGCTACATCAGTTTACATTGCTACCAACAGTGCACAAGAGTTTTCTTTTCTCTGTATCCTCACTGACACTTGTTATTTCTTGTCTTTATATTAATAGCCGTCCTGATAGGTGTGCACCAGGACAGTTGTCTTGACTATAGTTTCTTACAATGATTCTTTTGATGTATCATTTGAGTATTAAATTTAAAATTAAGAATATTAGAGTTGGAAGGGACCTAGAAATTATTTAGATTAAATCTACTCAGTTTATAGAAGTAATAACTGAAGTCCGAAGAGGTTAAATGATTTGCTCAATATCTGGAGAATTTGAGGAAGAACTTAGACATTAACCTCTTGGTTCACACTTCGGTAGTCTTGCCACTTCATTTTGTGAGCTATGTGGAAACTAAACAGGGAAAGGAAAGCCATCTTTTAGGTAGATGGACTTATTGACAGATTGGGAATTACAGTTGAAGCAAGAAGGTCCAGACAGTGTCGTGGTGATTCACACCTAAAACGAAGAGAGAGCCAGGGCTAGGGTGAAATAAATGGGAATAAGAAATAAAAGGTGGGTGAATATGGGGCCTATTTTCAAGGTAAGCTCATGGTACATGTGATAGTTGGTTAATGCCCAGTATTTGCTCATAGTAGATGGTTCCATATGTTGTGGAATGTTGAGTGAATAAAGATTTATCTTTGTGTGCATGTTTGTGTACGCACGGCCTTCATACAGATCACAGATATACTCTAAATTAAGTTTAATCTTTCCAATAACATTGATAGGTATTATTCCCACTACATAGATAGAAATAAGAAGTTAAGTGCTTGCCTAAAATCACAAAGTACTGTGAGGAGCTGAGTTGAGACTTGAAGACACTTTTTTGGGGGGTGGGGGGGCGGGCTTTTAGGGCCACACCCTGAGGCATATGGAAGTTCCCAGGCTAGGGGTCGAATAGGAGCTACAGATGCTGGCCTTCATCACAACCCTGGAACCTGCGACCTTCACTACAGCTCATGACAACACTGGATACTTAACCTGCTAAGCAAGGCCAGGGATTGAACCCATGTCCTCATGGATACTAGTTGGGCTCGTTACTGCTGAGCCACAGCAGGAACTTCTGAAGACACATTTCTTGAATTAAAATCAGGATCTTTCTACAGGAGCCTTTTTAATTGCCCAAAATATGTAGGGAATATTCTGTTTTTTGTTGTTGTTGTTGTTGTTGTTGTTTTTCTCCCATGACTGGTTTTTAAACCAGATATGTCATTTTATCCCTTTATTGTTTGCACCACATAGTATTCCTATGGAAATGTACCCCACACCCTCTTCTCTGATTTTCCTGATTTGTTTTGCCTTTACTACTTTTCCCTCTGTTTGACAGCTCACCCCATAATGTGCTGTTTTGCGACATTAGTTTTGCTTGTGGTCTTTAGTTTTCCTACTTTGGGTTTTTATCCTTCAGCAGTGGAGGGAAAGCAGTATACATTGTGAACCTATGTATTACCTACTAAAAATCTGTAAAGTCTGTATCATAGTTGACTGCATGCTAGGAATTTTTTCATGAGACCCTGCTTCTCCAGGTTGGTGCCTGAATAACAGCTCACATTTTTCGCAAAGCGGCTGTGACAGCTGTGGCTGAGCTTTGGGCTTTGTTATGTATATGCTAGACTGTTAGACGTCTTGTAAATCTCTTCTCCCCACTGTGCCCCGCACAGCAACTTGTGTATATTAATTGCTCAAGAATCTTTGTCAAATGCGTGATAAGTCGAAGTTATTGCTGTCATTATACTGTGGACTTTTTTCCTGACTGACATTTAACATTGAAATGTCTGTGTATATATTATATACACATATACATTGGTATGCAGTTTGTATGTATATACACATACACAACTATAAACTATTCATGTTTATTCTGAATGTATTTCAAATGCACCTGTTAAGACAGTACACAGGTAAATTGTATGAAGTCTGATACGTGAACTTAAGGTTTTATTCAGCTTGAGTATTTTATATTTTAGACAGTTTAGCTGGGAACATGGTAGTAGAATAACTAAGCATAACTCTATAAATAGATTAGCCAAATAGATAGAATCAGGGATCTAAAGATTAATTATGGTTTTCTAAAGTTTACAATTTTGGCATTTCCAGGTTAGAATATCATATGCTTCTTTCTTTGACTATTTACTTGAAAATAGAGGAAAGAGCTAGGCTGTGAGTAATAATTTCTAAATTGATGAAGACTTACTGCCATGACATTCTGTTCTTGTGGTTGATAGGCCTAAATAGAATGATGTAATTCCCTGCTTTCTCTCTCATTTCTTTTTTTAAAATTTATGTTATTAAAGTGTAGTTGATTTATAAGGTTGTGTTAGATTCTGCCGTACAGCAAAGTGACCCTGTGATACATACATATGTACATTCCACCACCACCCTCGCCCTTCTTCCCCCTTGGCGACCACAAGTCTGTTCTCTATGTCTGTGAGTCTGTCTCTGTCTTGTTTCTGGGACACTGTTAGTCTTTCTAATTATATCCACTCATAGGAAACGGGGTGGTCTTTCCCTCTTATAATAGAAGGTGGAATTATGCAACAGTATTTCAATATTCATTCCAGAAGTTCCTTAAGTTCTTTAATTTCTGAGGTGTTTTCACTAAGGGAAGACTTTGCATGGCCTTACAAATGAAGGAGACAGGATAGAGTTTGGGGAAGATGTCCAGTAGCATAATGTCCCCTTACATAAACTCATGAACCAATGTGTCAGCCAGCTTTATACTCTGTGACAGAGCAGTGCTTGTCACACTAAGTACTGTTAGTCCTAAGTCAAAATGGAAATATTTTGTTTGCAGGCAAGTAATTTCTCTTGCAACTCACTTGTGATTTATCAGAGTTTATCCTCCATGGTATTTTCTTGTCCTTCACAAGATGTCAGTGGTCTTATGTATTGGAGCCCCTCAGGCCACATCATAGTGTATGTCATCACTGATCCTTTGTGATACCCTGCCTAATAGTGGCTTTTCATTTGTGATTGCTATGGCTTGTCTCTCTAACTAAACTCTAAACTCTTACAGGAAATGGAAGTGGGCTCATGAGTTTGCCTTTTGCTAGATACAGTGTTTAAAGGAGGGGCAACCTGAATGACATTGAGGTCTTTAACTAAAACCTGTGTGGACATGAGCAAAATCCATTTTGTCGGGTCCCAATCCACTCTGCAGTGTGCCCATCCTGCGGTGTGACTGCGTTTTAAAGTGCAGACAAACTGCTGGCGTTGGTTTTGGTGATGGCATGAACCTGAGGAATCCAGCAAGCAGTTCTCTGAAGGCGACCACTCAACTTCATGCAAACTCAGCATGCCCTGCAGTCTCGTCAGTCAAGAGGTAGCTGCATCCTTGGTATAGAAGAGGCCACTATTTCAGTCTTTTACCTGGTTCACCTTTCTTCTCATTACTGTCACTGCAGCCTTCTTGCCACATTGAGTTTCCCTGAAGGAAGGAAATGGAGACACCTTAAAACGGGTAGATGCAAACCATTACATTTAGAATGGATAACCAGTGAGGTCCTACTATATAATTCAGGGAACTATATCCAATCTCTTGGGATAGAAAGTGATGGAAGATAGTAGGAGGAAAAGAATGTGTATATATGTATGACTGGGTCACCATGCTGTACAGCAGAAATTGACACAACACTGTAAATCAACTATACTATAAGTAAGCACATAAATAAATAAATAAATAAATAAATAAATAAATAAATAAACGAATTTTTGAAAACAAACAACCAACCCCTTCCCTCCCTTTCCCCCACATCTGGCTCATTCTTACATGCTACTTCCTCTCCAATGAAGACAGGACTAGATACAGCTGAGCAAGAGGCAGGTCAGGGTGACCCTCCCCTCCCGCAGCCCCCTCAAGAGGATGCTCTCAGCAGCTCTTCCTCCCCCGTGCTGATTATAATTGCACCTGGAGTCGGGTTCCAACATAAATGTCATTCAAATTAGCTTAGCTCCTCTCTCCAAGAATTCTTGTAAGAACCCAGGAAGAGGAGCTGCTCTGACTGCCAGCACCTTAATCCAGACATGCCAAGGAGTCTAAATAAATCAAGTAACATCTCATTTGGAATAAAGCTGAATATACTGAGCTTGTGGCAAGCCGCAATGTTTTGAATTTATTCCACATGCCTGAAATTTGGTTTCAATGGGTTTCATTTCACAGGTTCTCGAGTGGCCTTAGTCTTCATTTTACTGTTTTGGTATTTGGGCAATATTTCCACGGGTATCCTCAAGCGCTACCTCACTTTGAGGTAACACCAAGAGTAACTGAGATGCAAAATCTAGAGTTTTTGGAAACTGAGCATCACATCATGGGAAGGGATTGAAGCCGTGCTTGCCTGTTACTTTGCTTGAAGCTAAATTTGAACAAGAGCAGCTCAGCTTTAGAAAATGTTTTCCTAGAAAACCTTTCATATCATCAAAAGCTGAACTGATTATGTGATCAGCTTAACCAGGACACTTTCCTCATGTTCATAAATTCATAGATAGTGTGTGAATTCGGTGGTGGAACCTAGTTAGGCTTAATCACCTCTGTACAACTGAACAGATCACTATTTTCTAGTAAATGGAGTTCTAAAGGTATCATATATCTACAAGACTTGTGTTTCTGCCTTCATACTATTTATGATAGAAAATATGAGATAGCTTTGGTACTATTTTTTGGTTTAAAAGGGAATAAGGCTATTTTTTTATTTGTTACTAACTTGTAAAACCCACACTCTATTTATATGAAATCCTAACATCAACTTATGTCCACATTGGATCAAACATTAAACACTGCAGATACTGCTGAAGACCCTTGTGTACTCCTGAGCTTCCTATTGAGAAAGTGCTATCCTGAAATTAGAAATTATCATCACCATGAATGAATTATATGTTACTACATATTTATGAATTCAGAAGTAGTATATAATACGCATTTGTCATTTTTTTTTTTTGGCTGCACCTGACACATATGGAGGTTCCCAGGCCAAGGACTGAACCCACGCCTCGGCAGTGACCAGAGCCGTTGCAGAGACAGTGCTGGGTCCTTAACTGGCTGCACCACAGTGAGAACTCCCTGCATTTTTAAAATTTTAAACCTAAACTATAAAGCAATATATATAGGTTTATATTCTTTATTTGTATAAAGGCATGTTGTTCTAGCTCATTTATTATAAACATTGTACAGTATTCTGTTTATTTATATAACTCAGGCAATCTGTGCATCCTTTTTCTGATGGAAATTTAAATTGTTACTAATTGTTGACTCTTAAAACAATGTTATGGAATAATTTTTATGGAGTTGAAATGGAAAAGAGGAATCTGAGTGTGTGGTGTTTGCTGTATCAGAGCAAATGACATCAGCACCCAGCATTTATCCTATAATTTAAGTACTGATAAAAGCTTTTTAAAGTATCACAGTATGGGCACCAATAAAAGCATTTTGTGACACTAATTATCTAAAACATCTCAGTAAAAAGTTGGTAGCTACAAATTATAAAATTATAAATGATCTCTGTCACCGCTCTTGTGCTTCCTGGACACTGTTAGCTCAGCCAGATGCCCTTGGAATGGCCTCTTTTGACACTTCTGGTCCTGTAAGGACTGCAGTACCTTCCTGCTTGATTCCTAAACACCCCCCTCTTCCCACCTTGCCCACTGACTGACTGTCCCCATTCCAATGGAAAGATGTGTCTTTTTTAGATGACACTTCTGATGCCTGCTCAGCCTTGTGTGAGGAGCAGAGGTAGGAATGAGATGGAGAAGTTACGATGGGGGAAGAACAAAGGGGGGTTGTGAAAGAGGCAAGGGGCTTCCAGGAGCGGCAGAGTGACTGGAGGGTTTGCCGTGAGGTTGTCAGAGAGGAGCGAAGAAGGGACAGGGGAGGAGACAGAGGGACTGGAGAGAGATCTAGGACAGAGGGACTAAGCTATGGATGTCTGAGCTGTCAGTATTTACACAAAATACACACAAAAAAAGATACTCCAGGACTTTAAAATAACACCAGTAACTAGAATAATGGAAAATTGAAAACTGGTTCTGCAATCATTAGGAGTATATTTTCAGCTTTATTGGATATTGCGACATTTCTTTCCAAATTTGCCACAGCAATTTACATTCCCACTAGAAGCATGAGAATTACCCATTTTACCACACTCTTAGCCAACATTTGGCCTCATCTGATTTTATAACATTTGCCAGTCTGATGTGTTTAACACAGTATTTAGTTGTTTAAAATTGTAGTTCCCTGGTTATTAGGAGAGTGGTTGTGTTGCCAGAGGAGTGCACTTTTAAAAATGAGTTTTATTGAAAAGGCAACATGTTTTTATAGCATCAAATTTAAAATGTAAAAACACCAAAACAAGAAAAATAAAGTTCAGCCATAATCCACTTGTAAAGATACCTGTGATTTTTAACTAAAAAAACAGCTATATTGAGGTACATTTAACTATGCATATTTAAAATGTTCAGTTTGATGATTTGACATGTATATGCCCGTGAAGCCATCACTCAGTTAATATGATCAACTTACCCATCACCCCAAACATTCACCCCAGTCTATTAAAATTTTTTTCTACCTCCCACTTCCTCCACCCCCATTTTCCAGCAACCACGGGTCTCCTTTCTAATTATTTTCACTTGCTCTGAGCATCTATCCATGGGCTCATTCCTTTGTATTTCTGAGCAGTATTCTATTGGGTGACAGTACCACCATTTAGTCATTCACTTCTTAATGGACATTTGTGTTCTTTCCATTTATTGAACTGATTGACCTTTTTTAGAGAACAAATATATTCATAAGTTTTCTCATAAGCAAAACATTAAACATGAAATAATACATGTTACTAATCAGAGCCTGGGACAGTATCTGGCGTGTATAGGTAGGTGTTAAGTACTTATGTGGTCAGAGAACTAGGTATCTGTGGGCAAATCTAAAAACTAATCAGGAAAACAAAGAGGGAAAACCTAAATAAAAGAGCACGAGGCAGTCCAAGTGAATAGAAATCAGTGGTATTTTTCTTTCACCTCAGTGTCAGGGGTTCCCAGGCTGCTTCCTTGGATGTGTTTCCTGTAATTCAAAGCAACGCATCACTGAAAACAGTCTCCACTTTCACTGAAAACAGTCTCTCCACTTTGTTCCTATTTTGTTCCATCCTTCTGCCAACTAATGACTTCAAAACCTGAATTATCTCTGAAATTTCCCTCCCTTCATGTCAAATGAGTTTCCAGGTCTTGATAATGCAGCATCTCGCATGACCACCTTTGCATGACCTCTATCATGCTTGAGTTTAGTCTCTAGCCATCTCTTACCTCGGCTCATCAACAGTCTTTCCATGTTATCCTCTACATCAGTTTTCTCCTCTCGAAATTGCCCTCTACGTGGTTATCACATGTTTCTAAAAGGTAATTTCTACCATATTGCACTGCTGCTCCCAGCTCCCCATTGGCTCGTCCCTGCCAGCAGACTTCAGTTCAGAGCTCTCAGCACTGATGTGAAGGAGCTCTGTGCCCTGCGTCACCTGCTCCCCAGTCTCTCTGATGCAGAAATGTGTTACTACTTGCAGGCATCTCAACACACTATGCCATCTCCTGTCTCCATGCTTTTGCATAAACCTGTCCTCCTAGCTTCTGAACTCCCTCACTCAGGACTTAGTCTTGAAGGAACTTCTTTTATCTCTGCGCACACATGCCTATCCATGTACATACAACCCAACAAAGTTAATCACCTCTCATTCCTGCCACCAGTCTCTATAGTACTGCCCTTGCACTGTGCTGTCTCTATATCTTCCTTACTGGATTGTGACCACAGTCGCAGAGTATGGAGGCCATGCCTTTTTTTCTTTTGAATCTAGTAAAGGGTATAGTGGCAGTTACCTAGCATGTACTCAGGAAACATGTTGGGTGCTCAAGAAATATAAATAACTCAGATTGTTGTACATAATACATATGGATAAATGAATGTCTGCCTTAAATGTCTGAACATCCAGTTGTAGTTTTCCAGCCCAAATATGCTTAATATCTTTCACTTGTTTTCTATCCTGTCATCACTAGCTTAGTCAAAAAACATTTAAATTCCTGCCTGAATTGTTGCATCTACTTCCAAACAAGCCTGTGTCAATAACTTCTCCCTCTTTTCTAAATCATACTAACATAGATTAGCTAGACTAATCTCCTATAATGACTGTTTTAATTACAGTACCCTCTCTGATTCCACTGCCTGACTTTCAAAAGCTCTTGCTATGCTAGTAATATTTTTTTTTTTCTCTTCTCTTCTCCAACACACATCCTCTGTTTTAGTTATCCTGTCCTTCTCACCTTCCCAGGTTGTGTTCTTTCCAGCTGTGTTCCAGGGTTCAAGTTTATCCTCTCACAGGAATACCCCCTGTCCTCTTGCCTCCATTTGTCTGAATCTTACTAATAATTTATGTCTTGCTGGAGTTGCACCTGTGTGGCCGAGCCACATCTCCCATAGGCTCCTTTGGTGTTTCTGATCTATAGCACCCAATTTCTAACTGTGTCGTAGTCAGTCTTATAAATAGGTGAAAACCCATTGAAAACATTTCAAAGTGATTGATGGTTATAATGTAAGAGAATGTATGTTCTTATGTCCCACTCTAGAATGTAAGTTCCACAAAAGCAGAGAATTTGTGTCCATTTTGTTCACAAAGGAAAACTGAGGGCTTTGAACAACTATCTAAATAAATATGGTATGAAATTGTCTCCTATATGGTGGGAATCAAGTAACCTTTTCTTCAGAAAAAGAACTTTGAAGGAAATATTAACCAACTTGAGTGATACCTGAATTTTAAAGGATGTGGTACTTCGGAGGTCATTTTTTAAGTGGAATCACAAGACCAGCAAGCGGCCATATTCATTTATCTGAAGTGTAGTTTGTAAATATTGAATTTCAGAGGAGCTTCAGAGAAGTAGTGATTTCTCTACCTGACAGTGTCAATTAGTCAGTTATATGTGTTCTGGAATACTTGTGCATTAATATAAGATGAAATTAACTCAAGATCATTCTAGTACAGGTCTAGACTGACACTGTGTTAAAAAAATAGAAACAAAGATATCCTAGCTCAGAGTAAATAGAAGCTGATTCTTAGATTCAGAGTAAAATGATGATACTTATATTAAGGTCATCTACTGACACTTTTCTAAATTATGCAGTTGTTAAAAGAAGAAAATCATAACTCACTCTTGCAAAGCCCTTAGTCCAGAAGCTGACATGTAATAATAATTGTTAAATACTTGAACTTTAGCCACTGGAGCACTTTTTTTTTTCGGGGGGGGGGGATTTAAGAAGGGAAGTGACAAAGTTATAATTGTATTTGAGAAAAATAATTCTAATGATTGTCTGGAGGATGATTTGGAGAAAAGATAGAAAAACCGGGAAGCTATTTGTTCATTCATCAAGGTATAGTCAGAGCACCTACTGTTTGGCATCCACTTAAGAATGAGTGAACTGCTAAGATTCTGTGATATGTATAGCATGTAGCAAATTAGGTGAAGGATTATGAAACTTAAGTCTGAGTACTGATTAGGATGAAAAGGAGTGGAATCTAGGCAGAACTACTGAGACTATTTGGTGAACTTTGTAAAGACTGAAGCCTTGAAGATATAACCTAGGGTTCTGATCTGAGTGACCAGTTAGATATAGTTAGAGATAAAGAGTATGAATTGATGTGAAAGGGGTGATGATGGTTTTAGTTGTGGACCTAGAACTTCGGAAGAGTCTGTGAGTGAGCCCTGTGGAGATCTCCAGTATGGCATAGTAGATCAGATCTTATACTTAGAAGAGATCTGAGGGCTGAGAACGGAGGGATTTTGAGTTCATTAACAAGAAGTGGTTACTGAAGACATAAATACGCTGCAAGATTATTGACATCAAAAGGTTAAGACAAAGATGACCCATAAAAAAAGTCTGAAAATTAACGTCTAATATGACGTCAAGAAACCAGGAAAGAGTAGTTGTATCAGTTAAGATGGTTTCAAGTGCAAGTAATAGAGAAGCTGATTCACCTAGCTCTAAACAATAAGGTGATTTATTGGTTCACATAACTGGAATTCCAGAGGTAGAATGGCTTTGGAGTGGTTGATGGAGGAGCTCAATAACTTCATGGAGAAAGCACTTTTCTTTATCTCTGTTTGCTCTGCCCTCCAGAGTTTTGGATTTGCCCTAAGTCTGTTTCTGCTCTGGGGATAGAATAACTGGGAGTAGGAATTAACACTCCCTCATTCTCATCCAGCTGAAGAACGCAATTTGGGCCTGGAAGTTCTCCTGGAAGTGAGGAGAGGAACTTATCCACAAGCCTCCAGCAAAGTATTCCTTGGGTCTCATTGACACAAATGGTTACCTTATGATTCCTGAAACAATTAACTGGGAAGAGGAAGCAGGCTGCCACCTCCTCAAATTGAGGGTAGATTTAGCTTTCCCCGAGACACTGGACTCTGTTGGTAGGAAATGAATACTTGGATAAAAATGAAGACTCTTTTAGGTAAAAGGAGATGGAAAATGGTGAACCCATAACCAGGCAACAGGACAATGACAGAAGCATTGGGAAAGTCTAGGAGGAAAAAATTTAAGGAGAAGCCATTCACAATGTGAAGTGCCAAAGAGGGGTCAAGCTTAGTCTTAAAGAAGAAGCCAAAAGGCCCATTCAATGAGTAATAAGGAAGACTCATTACTAGATAGACTCTGAAAACCCACTGAAGCAGAGAGGGGATGTGTGTGAGGCGAGAAAGAAAACATGAAGCATTGACTCTAGTTTGAAGATTTGGGTTTTGAAAGGAAGAGCAGCTTGAGGAGGAAAATAATAAGAAGGGTGATTTTTACAACCATCAGTTAAATGTTTCAAAGTCTAGCCAGTCCGTGGTTCCTGATCAGGTTCTGCTGAAGGCTGTTCTAGTGAACTTAGTCATCTTGCCAAGCCCTCTTAGATTCTCATGACTTTAAAGGGAGAAAAAGAAAGCTGTGAGCTTTTTGGTTTGCATTTGGTTTTTAATCTCACTGAGATGGTAAATTTCAGAAATATTTTTAAAAAGAATATAATATTTTTATTCAGGGATGGGTATATGTGTGTGTGTAGGAGAGATTTTTTTTTTTTTTTTGCATTATAGCTGGTTTACAGATTTCTGTCAGATGTAGGAGAGATTTAAATGTTACACGCCACTGAGGATTCAAGGAATATTTGTTTGGGGACTGAAAATAGAGTATTTCTGCATTCAACCTCACTGCTTGGTGCTATGGCCTAAATATCTGTGTCCCCTCAAAATTCATATAGTGAAATCCTAACCTCCAAAGATGATAGTATTGGAAGACAGGCCTTTGAGAAGTGCTTAGATCATGAGGGTGGAGCTCTCGTGGATGAAATAGGTACCTTTATAAAAGAAGCTCTGGAGAATTTCTTTGCCCCTTATACCATGGGAAGACACAGCAGGGAAGCACAAAACACAAACCCTCAATGGGAACTCAGCCCTGCTGGTGCCTTGATCTTGGACTTCCTACCATTTGGACTGTGAGCAGTACATTTCTGTAGTTCATAAGCTACCCAGCCTGTGGCATTTTGTTAGAGGAGCCTGAACATACTAAGATACTTGGTCTTAAGCTAAAATTTGGATTTTGCAAAGGATTCAAGAAAATGTTTAATTTTGTAAAAGCTGTTTTTACTAAAAATATGGAAAGCACAGTACCTGATACATGCTAGGCACTCATTAAATAATTATTAAATTACCCTTTTCTTCAAATTTAAGGATGAAAAAATATTAGAGATTCTCTGCCAATCAAATTGTAAAATTCTTCATATTTGAACCATATTTTTAAATTATCAGTGAGTTGATTCTAAGAAGCAAAACTTTGTCACAGAAAACTAGTGATATTGAGGTGTGTGATCAAGCCTTGGTAACTAGGACTAACTAGGTCAGTCAGCTGAAATTACTGGAATATCAGTTCATACATTCAACAACTATTAACTGAACACTTGTGTGCCAGGCACAAGGCTAGGCACCCTAGATACAGCAGTGAATGAAAACTCCCTTCCTCTCATGAAAATGTGTTTCAGAGGGAGGAAGAATTAACTAAGAAATTAATATATATTTTGTCAGGGGAGATAATTACCTTGAAGTAGAATAAAGCAAGATCATAAATGGTATAGTTATAGTTTAAATTGGATAGTGGGTGGTTATTGGCTGGTGCTGTTGCTATCTTATAAGGAGAACAGGGACAGGCTCTCTGGAAAGGGGATATCGGAGCTGGTGACAGAGGAGGAGGATGGCCAGGGGAGTGGTACTCCGGGGAAAGGGAAGGAGGTCAAGTGCAGAGGCCCTGCTCTGGGAGCTTGTTGGGAGTGTGGGGAGGTGGGCAGGGCAGGATTGGGGTGAGAGTGCGCCATGGCCTGGAGAGGCTCCATGAGGGAGTGAATCACTTGGGAGCCAAGGTCTGAGAAATGGGACATCGGTGTTCACACGTAAGGAAGTGAATGACCTCAGAGGCCGGCCAGATGAGGAATTTGGGAATTACTCTCAAAAGGATGGGAAGGCATTAGAGAGTTCTGAGCAGAAAATGAACTTGGTTTTGAGTTGGCAAAGTTCCACTGTAACTCCCCTGGGGAGAATAGGCTGTCCTAGGGCAAGAGTGAAATTGAGAGATAAAGTTAAGAGCACATGCAACTTTCTTTTTACCTTTTTTTTTGTCTCTTTTTTTTTTGCTGCAACCATGGCATATGGAAGTTACCAGGCTATGGGGTCGAATTGGAGGTATAGCCGCCAGCCTACACCACAGCTCATGGCAACGCCAGATCCTTAACCCACTGCATGAGGCTAGGGATCCAACCCACATCCTCATGGTTATAACTGGGTTCATTTCCGCTGAGCCATGATGGGAACTCCCTCTTTTTACCTTTTAAATACAGAATAAGATGAAGCTACCCACCTAGGAAGTTTGTGCAAATAATAGAACTGAGAAAGTCATTCTAATAAATAGGTAAGACTGGTTCATAATTATTGGTGTGGTAACTACTCATACAGAAATTATCCCATAGACACTAGTGAGCCATTTTGCTTCTAACCTGCTTATATATTTGGTGCACCTTGCTTCATAGCAGGTAAAATGTGAGGCATACTGTCCCCTTTTAGCATTGACAAATTCCAACAAATTATTGAATTTAGTGCCCTAACAAGTAGTGGCATTATATCGTTTTACTGTAAAAGAAGAAACACATTGTAGGTATTTTTGTCATTCTTTTTGGTACTGTTCAGTGCTTTAAATTCAGAAAATTGTGTGTTCCCCTCAAATATTCGTGGCTGAAACACATCTAACTGTATGCAATGTTTAAAAACCTTTTCGGCAGTGAGACTCATGGGACAATGACCTCAAAGCTTCTCTCAGCCCACATTTTATAGGGTACCAGCAACTTACTTCCGATTTCAGGTATAGCCACCCGTATTTGCCAGGCAGACATTATGGAATGATTCTGCTTTGGAAAACAAGAGAAAAGGAAAGTGCACACGAGCCTGCAAAACACTCTTCAATTTGCTTGATATTTTTTGCCAAGCTTTTCATCTCAAGAGCCGACCATAGAGCATTCTTCCACTCAGCTTTTGCAAACCACTAGTCCTTTCCTAAGGGACCTTAACAGATGAAGCATTGAATTCTCCACAGTCACTGTTACCTCCCACTTGGGAAAAAGACAGCCCTGTAATTGAATCCCAGCATATGCAGTGTCATCCCTCCCGCCTGCCCCTCTGGTGCTGCGCAAATTAAAAGATCTCTTAGGCTCAGCCTGTCTTCCAGCTGCCAGCCCCTGGTAGACATAAGGGAGCCAGAAGGGACCAGGTGGGGCAGTTTTGAGTTGCACTGAACGCACAGCACAAGGAGGCTGGCCGTAACTTCCCAATGAATATTTATACCAGGCCCATTTCTCATCTTGCTCTTTGGCATGGATCAGAGTGCTGAGCTCCTGCTGATTTCAAGAGCCCTGCATTGTGTTTGGACCTGCTCCGTGGAGTATTACGTCAGATGAGAAATGGGCCCCAGGTTCCTATCACCAAGAGCGTTGGTTGACTTTTTTTTTTCTTTTTTAATGGAGACTATCATGTTATGGGGTCATAAGGATGGGGCAGTGCGGGGGTTTCCTGACGTCCCCTGGCACGGCTGTTTTGTGAATCACACAGAGCCTCAGCCTCTGCTTCCTGTGGAGTGGAAACTTAATTGCTTGTATTACGAGCTTCACAGCGATCTGGTTGGTATATTGGTATAGCACTGCATTTTCTTCATCGTTTTCTTAGAGGTTTTATTTTTGTTTGCTAAGGTCAGGCACTTATCACAGGGCTCCCTCCTCACATTTCACATTCTGATCCCCCGTGGCAGGTGCTAACTTCCTTGCGTTCAAAGTGAATGGGTTGAGTAACCTCATAAAGATACAGAATGTCTTGGCATCGAAAGGAAAAGAGTACGGGATGCCTGTCTGTGGAAGACTTGCAGGGTTATTTAGAGAGCCCTATAAACCCGAGACATTATTTGGGAAACCATCTACACACATGCACCCATTAACTTTTCCTAGGTAGTAGATCACAAACCTAGATTCATGTTCCTGATCCCCAACCCACAGTGTTATCTAATAAAGCATATGCCTTATGTGTAGCTTAGCATCAGATTTGCTTAAGAAAAATCGTTTTTTTCATTGTTTCCTTGTATGACACAATAAACTTTAGACCAGTGACCTTTTTGTCAACTGTTGATTCTAAAATTACCTTCTAAGTCAATCTCAAAAAAAAAAAAAAATCACATGATCTTCTTATATAATTAAATGTCAGTAATTAGAAAGAAGGCTGGGATCATGAGAATGCAGCATAAGTTCTCTAAGCAAAAGCCATAGCAGAGTAGCCACAGAGTTTTTCACGACAGCAATACCAGAAAAAAAACAAAGGCATGCATTATACTTAGTACATACGGGATTCAACAACACGCGTCTCAAAGGATCTTGATATATTTCTGAGGAAAAGGTAAAAAAATAGAGATTGAAAGATAGTACTGCTCTTAGCTCAGTAACTATTTCCCAGTGATAAAGATCTGGAGCTGCAACTCCAGTGCCCTCTTCAAGACCTGTCCTTGACATTGGCCTGTTCAACATGTTTATTGTGATTTGGCAATGCGTGCATGCCAAGAAAGTTTTTGGGTGTCATGGCACCAGGAATATACTGAGCAGCAGAGTCAGACTCCCACAGGATGAGCTGAAACAATGGACACGGTCCAACAAGATAGCATTTAAGAAGAACACGTGAAAAGCTGTTCCAAATACCAACTGCAAGTGTTGTGGCCGAGAGAAAACAGGCTCTAAAGCATCACGTGGGACACATCACAGGGGTTTGGTTGGCTCGATTTCAGCATTCGTTTGTACTGTAAAGTGTCTGATAGCAAAGCTAGTGTACTCTCAACAGCTACACTGACGGGTCCGGAGTGACAGTTGTGATATTCTTGCTACATTCTATACCTTTATAGGCTCTGAGTTGGGACACTCCTCTTTGATGTTTGAAGGGCAGTTATGGGAAAGAGAGTTTAGACTTGCCCCATGTTAGTGGGTTAAATTTCTTCTGGGACCAAAGTTGCAGAAACCATGGAAAGAGGACTTTCTGATAAAAAGAGTGAGCTAAAAATGAAACGAGCTGCTTCTTAATGATTTCGCTGATACTGTGGATTTTCAAACAGACAAATCAGACAGGTATCAACAACGATGCAGAAGTGATTGTAGTCATAGCCAGTGGTTACTAAGATACATTATGTGCCAAATTCTGTGGGATTTGCATGTGTGATCTTATTGAATTTACTCAGCCAGCCACTGGTGGGTATTACTAACTTCATCTTTGTACCTTAAGTCCAAAGACTAGTAAGATGGAGTTTAAAACCCAGGTTTCAGTCTATTGTACAAGCCCTTAATGCTGCACTCATAGTCTTGCTCATAAAATGGTATTTTTGCATTCAAGGACATTGAGTATCCCTTCAGACTCCAAAAGCCCATCATTTTCATAGGAAACCACCTTTACTTGGTAGATTATGCCAGTGCTTTGCTCTTTTAAACGTTCATTTGCTCATTCAACATTCTAGCATTGAACAACCCTCATTCATTCATCAAGTAGAATGTTTGATCCTTATTGGTAGTTTTTTCCTTAGAAAGAATCTATATACTTCTTGGTATGGCTAACGGCGTTAGATGTTTTGATTGTGGTATTTTAGTTTTATTCTTCTGCTTGCTAGACAGAAATAATTTCCTGCTTCATTAAGCATGGTTTGTAACTGATCTAGCAGAAACTTGAGTCCAGTACTATTCAAATAATGAACTCATCGGGCTTTTTTCCTTTTGTTTTCAAAGTAAAGGAGGGGGTAGCTTTGAAAACCTAAAATTAGAGAAATGCTTCAAAGGTACATTTTTAAAATACTTACTCACATTTCTTGGGTGGGGAGACCATGTTTTGTCTGGATATCTGTTAGAGTCATTGTGAAGAGAGGGCCAGAGCTGCGGGTCCCAAGTCTGGAGCTGTAAGGAAGCCCTGGAAAGGAAGGACCGTAAAAGTGTCCAGAGAACAGTGTGTCCATGGCTTTATTTGCTGTTACTGCAGGGCCTGAGGTCACCCTGGCAGATGGGTCACTTACACTGCAAGCATCCCAAGCTGGCCTTGGGGACAGGCATGAGGTCACCGGGAGATCGCAAGGACAGCTCCCATTATTCCCGGCCCACTTCCCTGATCCTTGTTGTTAGGGGTCTTCTTCCTCCAGAATTTTCTTTTCTCTGCAGCAGAGCCCAGCTCTGACCCTGTCTGCTGAAATGGGCTAGTGAGGGCCTCCTCCTCGGACTGCCTGTCCACCCGATCAGTGACATAGACACTGTGCAACAGAAAACATCCGCATCTCCCAGCTTAATAGTAACTGCCAGGGGAGAAACTGGCTCAGAGCTGCGGCAGGGACAAGGGCTTCTTGGCTGCTAATCTGAAATATGTTGGCTTAAGGTGGACCTGTGTGCTTTTTTTCTGGAGAATGGGAATTGATACCCAGTAGGGACATGCCCATGACTTTCATCTAATCTTTGTCGACCAAATCACTTTATTATATTTGTTCCTGCACAGTGGTTTTCTGTATCCATGCAGAGCATCTTCCTCCCCCCTCTCGTGCCCGTGCGCGCGCGCGCGCACACACACACACACACACACATTTGGGAGATCTAACACTGCACATGCAACCGTGAAATCTTCCACACACATAGACGTTAGAGAGCTAACCCCCCTCACCCTCCACCTTGCTGTCTTACTAGTCTCCAAGCTCTCTAAAGATACTTCACTGATTCCTAGAAATGTCCCTAGATGCTCAAGCAGTATTTGCTGATCTAGAGACCACATGACTCCAAGTAGCTCAAATCACTTTCATCAGCATTTGTCCTATTCCTATTTTATTATTCATCCTTAGCGCTCACTAAGTACTCTGCACAGTTTTAAGTGTAGAGGAGAAAAACAATGAACAAAACAAAATAATGCCTGCCCTAGTTCAGCCTCCACTCAAATTATTTAAAGTGGAAGCTGATTTTGTTCTTTCTATTTTCCAGCTAAGGAAAATGAAGAGGCTTATATTACATAGAAAAGGAAGTTATGAGCAAAGCAAATACCTGAACTCTTGTCCTTAAATGCATTCTGCTGGTCAACATGAAAACTGGCTGTTTAAGTGGACTCTGAGAGCGTGGGACACAAAGCCCTGCAGACGTACGGTCCACTTTATGCAGAGAAAAGCTGGCATGAGAGTGAATGCCTCTGAAAGTCTAGGATGCTTTTGCATTTCTTGGGTCATGAAGAACTGATGGAATCTCAGCCTGTAAATAAATAGGCTCTGACTCATTACCAGGCTTTGTGCAGAGGGAATCATGGTTTCTGAGTCACGGCAGAATCTAAGTGCACACAGTTAAAGCAGGCTCTTCCTTGGGTCTGAAGAGGATATTTAAATCTCCTAGAAATGAATCCCACATACACTACAGCAGAATGCAGACAAGAACCAAGGAGACATCTGCATGTGTATCTGCTAGTTTTCTTTCTTTTCTTTTTTTAAAAGACTTCTTGTGTTCATAGATAAGTTCAGTTTTTATGTCATCCAGGTAGATGCTAGTATTCACCTGGCCTTATGACATAAGGACTACTTTATAAAAAGGGTGGAAAATGACATCCTGGAAGGAAAAAAAGGTCACCTTTAAATATGGTCATGGAGATTTGAAAGACTAGGGGCTTATATTGAGTTTAGTAATTTTTGAAAACCAGTCGAAGTGATTTATTGGAGGGGTATACATTCCTCATAGCGGTTTAACAGTGTGAAAGAATTAACATCACTTTTAAAAATGGGAAAGGTGCAATATGTGACAGAAAGAACCTGGGCTCTGGCATCAAATAAGCTTAAGTTCAAATTCTGGTGTTGATACTTTCTGCCTACATGGTTTTGGGCATGCTGTGTATCCTCTTTGAGCCTCAGTTTCTTCATCTATAAAATACGGGAAATAATGCGTGTATCATCATGTTATTGTAAAAATTGAAGGAGAAGTACCAAGCAAAGGTTCTGTCATAGAATATGTACTCGGTAAAAACTGGTATCTGTTAATTATTTTCTGCTATTGAACTCTAAGGTAAATTTTATATCATATATATTAGATTTTTAGAAACTAGACTTAAAAAGAATCTGAAGTTTAACATACAAAAGAAAGTACAGGATGATTCTTGCTATATAGTTTGTAGCAATAACGCATGACTGTTTTCTAAAGGCTCTATTAATTGTAAGAAATATCAACCCATTAAAATGAATTCATGCAAAGGGGACTTACTGTAAAGATTCAGATAATTGTATTTTGATTTCCTGGAAACTGGAATATAAGATGTAAAGGCTATCTTTGTGTTGTTGTGCTGGAGCAACATATTCCCGCTTCTCTGGGTGGTCTGGGCTCCATCCTTTCATCCCTGACTGATTTTCCTTGCTTCCTCATTTTGCATGTGGTTCACATTGGCTGTGAGCCCCTACACTACCTTGCAGCTTCTGTAATACCAATGATCAGATGCTTCCCCAAAGACTCCTTCTTTGAATTCATTAAAACAGAACATTGTAAATAAGCTAAAATTTAAAATTTTTTTAAAAAACCCAGCTAATCATTTCTGAGAAAATTTTCTAGACTCTAAGTTCACACTGATTTCTGCCTGTACCACTTAGCAGACACTTACTGTACTATTTTATTTTATTTTATTTATTTGCTTATTAGGGCCACGCCCGCGGCATATGGAGGTTCCCAGGCTAAGGGGTCAAATCGGAGCTGTCGCCTCTGGCCTACGCCACAGCCACAGCAATGCAGGATCCTAGCCGAGTCTACGACCTACACCACAGCTCATGGCAATACCAGACCTTTAACCTACTGAGCGAGGCCAGGGATCAAACCTGCGTCCTCATGGATGCTAGTCAGATTCATTAACTGCTGAGCCAAGACAGGAACTCCCACTTAATGTATTTTCGTTCTCTATGCACAGGATCTGCTTTCTCATTTGGATCACAAATTCCTTGAGGGTAGGTTTCTCCATTCAGCAATCCCAACACCTGTGACAGTGCTTTGCATGGTATAAGCAGTCATTGTTCGTCCAGTTCAATTAAAAATCTTGTTTTTTAATTCCACTTTGATTTTTTTTTTCATTTTTAAAAGGTTTTATTGAAGTAAAGTCGATTTACAATGCTGTGATAATTTCTGCTATACAACAAAGTGATTTAGTCATACTTAAACACTCATCCATTCTTTTAATTAAAAATCTTTATGTTGTGTGGATCTGGTAGAAAAAAAATCAAATCATAAGCATTCATTGTTTACTATAATTAAGCCATTATCAGGAGCAGTCTACCAGTAATTCTTTGTGGGATTTCTACCATTCTCCTCTGTGTGTCTTTTTTTACCTGGTTGGTATAAAGCTTCCTCTTTATCTTAAGAATTTGAGTCTAATATGCCAAAGGTTTGGTTTTCTTTTTATTTTTCTCATTCATTCTGTTTCAAGTCTCTATGGATTGTTATTTTTCATTAAATTTGGGGAAAATGTGGCCATTATTTATTCTAAAATTATTCTATCTCATTCCCTTTCTTGCTTTCTGGTTATATTCCACAGGTGGCATATACTTGATTCAGTATTTTTCCCCAATATTTTGTCTCTTTGCATCAGTTTGGATCATTTATATTAGCCCAGCTTCACATTTACTGATTTTTTTTACAGTGTCTATTAGTCAATCCAGGCTATTTTTTATTTAATATATTATAATTTTCATTCTTGAATTTTCATTTGGCTCTTTTTTGAGTTTTCATGTCTTTTCTATACGAAACATATAGATATAATACACTTTACATTCATGATTAATGTATATATAAATACATCTTGCTCATGTTTATATTATGTATGTATCTACATATGTGGCACATTTATATGTATATATTTATGAATGTATTTTTTCCTAGAAATTATTTCACATATACCCAATAGTTGTTAAGTCCTTATTTGCTAGTTCCAAAACCTGAATATATATGCCTATTTACTGTGTTTTCTTTCTACCATGGACCATATTTTCCTGCTTATTATGACTCAAGAAGTCATTCTGAACATTATGTACAGAGTATTTATAGTACTATGAACATGATGTATCTGTAGTTTATGAACACTATTTACAGAAACTCACTCAAGACTGAATTTTTTTTTAAATTTTTAGTCTTTTTAGGACCGCACCCTTGGCATATCAAGGTTCCCAGGCTAGGGGTTGAATTGGAGCTGTAGCTGCTGGCCTATGCCACAGCCACAGCCATGCAGGATCCAAGCCATGTCTTTGACCTGCACCACAGCTCATGGCAACAGTAGATCCTAACCCACTAAGCAAGGCCAGGATTGAACCCGCGTCCTCATGGGTGCTGGTTAGATTCGTTTCCGTTGAGCCACAATGAGAACTCCAAGACTGAATATTTTTAAAACATGTTTCATCTATGTTCAGGAGAAACATAGATCTGTAATTTTTTTTTCTTGGATTTGCCTTTGGCAAGTTTTGGGTCAGGTTAATTCTGGTCTCTTACAATGGAATAAAAAATGTTACCTCCTATTTTTTTCTAAGGGAATTTATAAAAGATTGCCGTTATTTTTGCTTCAGTGTTTATTAATATTCACTAATGAAACCATATGTCCATGGAGTTTCAGTGTATACTTATTGAATTCAATTTCTTTATTTGGTATTGGACAATTTTTAAACTATTTTTAGGTATAGAACAATTTTTAAAAGTTGTTAGAACTTCTTATGTTTTCGTCTTTCAAGAAAGTTGATGTTATCTAAATTATTGTGTTATTTGACATAATATTATTGGTAATATTCCCTTTTATCCTATTTAATGTCTTTAGTATCTCTAATGATACTCTTCTGGATTGTAAATTGTATTGTTCATAGATTTTCTGTTTCAGTCATTTCTTTTTATTTTTTCCTTCTTTCTGCACACTTTGGGTTCAGTTGCTTCTCTTTCACTAGTTTCTTAAGGTGGAAACTTAGAACACAGATTTTAAATTCTTCTTTTCTCATATAACCATTTAAAGATATAAATTTCTCACTATCTGCTGCTTTATGGGCATAGCACCAATTTTTGATTTGATTTTTTTCTAAGGCTTTACTTTTTAGAGCAGTTTAACCTTTACAACACGATTGAGTGGTGGGTTCAGAGATTTTCCACCTGCCCTGCCACCCACACCTGTATTACCTCCCCCATTATCAGCATCAGCATGTGAATGGTGCACTTATTGCCAGGGATGAACCTGCACTGACACATGGTAATGCCGAAGTCCATAGTTTACCTTAGCGTTAACTCTCTGTGGGTTTGGACAAATATATAATGGCATATATCTTTCATGTCCATATCAAACAGAGTATTTTCGCTGTCCTAAAAATTCTCTGTGCTCTGCCTCTTAGTCTTTCCCCCAGTCCCAACCCTGGCAACTATCATTTTTGCTGTTTGCCATATATTTTACTTCACTACCACACTATAAATTGCAGTTGGCTGTCTTTCATGAATGAAGAAAAAGTAAGATTGTCTTTTGTATTTACCTATAAATTTACCTTTCTGTCACTCTTCCTGCCTTCCTGTAGATCTGAGGTTTTATCTTGTTGTTAAAAATAACAAACAAATTACGAAGCTTCACTGCCATGGAAGCTTTATTTATTTATTTGTTTGTTTTTAATGGACTGGCACTTTCACCTGGTTACCCAAAAAGTCAGGTATTGGTTTCAGTTCCTCTTATTGTGAGATCACATACGTGCTCAGTAGAATGAGATGCACGGTTTATTAACAAATCATTGCTGACATTTCAGCCTTCTCTCCTTTGCTTGCTGCTCTAACAGGTCTATGGAAATGCAGGACCTAGCAAGTCCTCATCCTCTTGTCGGAGGTGGTGATACTCCCGGTAGCTCCAAACTGGAGAAAGCTAATCTCAGCAGCACATCGGTCACCACAAATGGGACAGGAGGTGAGTGTGTAGCCCTGAAGACACCCAGAATCACATTTCAGTGTTTGTTGTCATTTCACATGTTAGGGATCTGCAGTAAATAAATATCTCATCAGCAGTAACATGATCAGCATTATTTATTGTTCTGTTGATGTTCTTGACATTTTTGCTCCTCCTCTATAACTGGAAAAATTCAGAAAGAATAAATAGCCCCTGAGCAACATTTTGGAGGCCTTTAGCAAGGCTTTCCTTCTGTATTTGCCCTTGTAAATATTTTTTTAAAAACAGAGAAATTGGGGCCAAAGGATTTACACTCCAATCTTCCCAAAAAAAGAAGAAAAAGAAATTATACTTCTTTGATTTTATTTTGAATTGTACGAGAAAGGCTACCCCAAATTTCTTCTTAAAAATGTTTTTTCTTTAAAATGTTTTGGTACTAGAAAAATGTCCATATCTGCTGCATTTTCTTTTCAAAGAGAAATACCTAACCTGTTTTAAAATAGGAATTGAATTTTTTTCCAAATATCTCCTTATTTGATTAACCCATAATTATGCCACAACATATGGCAGCAATAACTATTTCACATATTCTGCCCTATTGTTTTTCTAAAGTGCATTCAACCTGCCAGAAGATATAATCTGATTTTTTCATCAGAATATGTTTATATTGAAAGCCTTGTATAGATATAGATATGTACACATATATAACTGCTGTTTAAATTACAATCATTTTGAAGTTTCGTAGATTTAGTTGTTTTTGTCGGTGAGTGGAAAATTATTTGAAAATTGTTTTAATTTATAAGCTATTCATATTATTAAATATCAAGATTTGCCACATCATATTTTCTTTACAGTTTTCAATAAACATTTATGAAATTGATACACCTCTTTCCACTTACTTTAGAATAACTCAAATATAAAATTTTCTTTGTAAAGTTGTGTGGACTGCAACTTGCCTGTATTTAATAATGTTTTACATAAAACCCTTTGTAAATTAACATTTCCCTTGTTTATAGTGTTTACTTGTCTCTAAACATGCATCTATAATTTCAGCTAATTAATTATAGGATTGCAAATCTATAAGATTGTTTAGTGATAACTTGTGGAGTAAGAATATTTATATTTAAACCTTAACGTGGATGCAAATAATAAGATCTTTAAAAACCCCATGCATTCTAAAATCAGACCTTGAAGGTCACTAATCATCCTGTATATATATTTAACTAAACTAAAACAGACCTGATAAACTAAAATGTAAATGTTGTACCATGCTGTTATAATTTTGGCAGAAGGGTCAGAAATCAGTACAAGCATCGAAGACTAGTCTCGCACACTGAGCAGGCATTCAGACAATGAACCCTTATGCTGTTCCTGTTCTCAGGGGACAACATGACTGTTTTAAACACTGCAGACTGGTTGCTGAGTTGCAACACTCCCTCCTCCGCAACAAGTATGAGAGATGGTGGTACACTGCATGTGTTTGGGTGTGTGGATTTGCCCTCTGGTTTGCTTTCTGTTGCTATTTCTGTTTGCACTCCCCTTTCTGTGTTCAGTACTTGTAAAAACAAAAACAGAAACGTGAACACGTCTTTTAGTCGTTTATTGATAACATTTGGCTATGTTTTTCTTATCAATGAGTCTTTGAATCTTAGGTCAATTGTATTCTTTTCGTAGATTTTTTTCATTATTTTGTACAAATGGGGGCATCTCTGATTTTTCTAACTTCTTATCAATTTATTAGGTAGTAATTCAGCACAACTGTCACATCCATTAGAGCCGCTGAACAGATTGCGCCTACATACAAACTCAACCTCTATGGCCTATCGAATTTCATAAATTAAATTAAATTTATAATATCTATTATAATATTTACAATAGATATTTCCTATTTTATAGACTTTAATACATATTCCAATTAAAACACCTAGAATAATATTAATATTTAAAGGCCTATAATTAAAAAAAAGGTATTGGTGATGAAAGCTATACATTTAAAATGATAAATTAAGTCTCTTAAAATGTTTTGAACTATAGATATTAACTACTTTCAAATATTGTCTATATATAACATAGATAAACTTTCTCCTGAACCAAAAGTTAATATGCTGTCAAAATTTTAAGCATTAAAACAAAACCACGTAACACTACTGTGGAACCACTAGATTCTAGGATTGAAAAGAAGAGCTCAGAACCTATTAGAATGTGCATCCCAGGCAAGCAATTAGAATAGATACAGTTTGGCTGGACCTTGCTATATTTAAATTAGAAAATATAATTGGTGAATGAAGAGTAATCCATTATTCCCATTTAAAAAATTTTTATAGTTTTTTTTCCTTATTTAAAAAAAAATGTGTTGCTGAATTTCATTCCTCTTAATTCCAACTCAAGGGTCTTTTTCCATAAAGAGCCAGACAGGAAATATTTTAGGCTTTGTAGGCTATGCTGTCTCTGTCTTCTTTATGCAACTCTGTCATTGCTGTTCAGAAGCAGCCACAGGCATAATGAGATGATGTATTCAATGAATCGCAATGACACTTTATGCCACAAACTAAGCATTTGCTGCACCGTGTTTCCCATTCAGAGTAAACGGTTTTATTTACAATCCTGGGTTTTATTGCTGCAACTGGGTCACTTTGTAAAATTATTATAATAAAACAAAAGGCAAAAGCTAACTTAGTGGCTTTTCACAATCTTTCCATTAACTTTGAGATTTTCAAAAAGATAATTTTAATAGTTTTTATGATATAAGTGAGTTAATAGCATCACCTTAAAATCCTACCATACTATCTTGGTGATGTTTAAATATATTACATTATTCCTTAAAGTAATTTAAAATGTTTCATCATCTTAATTTTAATTATATAATTGTCTACAGATTTATGTTGGAACCTAGATTTTCCTTTCAAAGTTTTCTTACTTATAAAATTGTTCAAACATAAGACTGTCAGTAAAAATAGAATAAATACAGTCATACCTTAGCATATAGATAAGTGGTCAGCAAACTTTTTCTGTAAAGGATTAGATACTAAATATTTTCAGCTTGCAGGCCTTATGGCCTCTGTTGTAACTATTTAGCTCTGCTTTCATTGCACAAAAGCAGCCATAGACAATCTGTAAACAAATGAGCATGACCATAATGAAATAAAATTCTATCCATGAGCACCGAAATTTGAATTTCCTAAAATTTTCATATCATAAATTATTCTTCTTTGATACTTTTCAAGTGTTTGAAAATGTAAGTCAGTCTTTGCACACAGACTATGCAAAACCAGGCCGTGAAATAGAATTGGCACTTGAAATATAGTTTGCTACTTCATATATACTTACTTCATGTACATGAGTATACATTCCTATAAATGCATACCAATCACATGAAAACTTACTTCCAGATATAGGAAAGATTCTGACTTGCTTAATGGTGTCTAGATACATGATTCGCTATACTTTACATACAAAAATACTTAGATGTATTCTTTAGTGCTCAGGGTAGGGTTTAAAAGTGAATTTTCACTTTCTCACTTAAAATGTATCAAGTTCCTGTTATATGCCAGGCTCTGTGCTAGGAAATGGGAACCCAGTGACCTATAGAACATGATACTGGCCATCAAGGGACCAAGAGTCTAGCAGAGGGAAACAGAAAGGAAAATAATGAGTGCATAATGTGTTCAAGGTGGGTGCACAGCAGAGGGAGGGAGTATTTGATTCTACATGGAGATTAAGAAAATACTTCAAAAAAAAGGTTGGGGGAACCAAGATCAGACATGCTGATGGAGTTTACGATGTTTTTTTGTATTTGAAATCTATATATCATAGAGAAGAATCTCTCAGCATTTTTAATATATAGATGATTGACTCGCATGGGATGAATTTGTTTCTGAATATTATGCATGTGTGCAGCAAAGCCACCTACCATTGTGGCTCTACTCTTTTCAGGTTTTCTTTTTGGAAGAAAAGCCATACATTAGAAGCGTGATCGACTTATTTTTAAAAACTAAATGCTTTATGGATATTTAGGAATGAAAGACACTCCGTGCTCATAGGTTTCGAAGTGAAAAAAACAAACGATTTAGGAAAACATAAATCATAGGCTGTGTTAATTATTAAAACTGGTAGGCAGTACCTTCTTCTCCCCTGTAGTGTTATAAATTGTATCCTTCCTGATCTTACTCCTCCAGAAGTTCTTTGAGGAACCTAAGATGTTAAAGATAGCTATGTGAGATTCTGTGGTTCAGGAAGGAGTGTATTTGGGGTTACATATGTAGTCTTTTAAGTGGACACCAGTTTAAACACGGATTTCTGAAGATGAAATGTAAAACATAAATTACTTGGGTTACCTCTGTTTCAAGAGTTAAGCCTAATATTGCAACAAATGAACAGGAACACTGAGTTATGACAGTAACACAGATTTCCTCCCAAAGTAATTAACATGTATGAATGTTGTACTTGAGTTTGAAAGATAAGCTGTTGTGACAAGATTACATTTACTGTGAAAGTATAACATGGATGAAGGTTGGGATGTGAAGAGAGGAAATCTGTGATTTAGTAGCCATAGCTGACACATGAAAGTAATCACATTAATCTTGATTTAGTCCATAGATGTTAATTATTTTTAAAGGTTAAAAATAAAATCCCATCATATCAATGTAATAACATTACATTGACTTTTCCTTGGACTATTTGGCTTTATAAAAAACATCTAAGGAGTTCCTGCTGTGGCACAATGGGATCAGAGTCATCTCTGGAGTGCTGGGACGCAGGTCCCATCCCTGGCCCTGCGCAGTGGGTTAGGGATCTGGTATGGCCGCAGCTGCAGCATAGCTCACAACTGTGGCTCCGATCTGATCCCTGACCTGGGAACTCCATATGCAGCAGGGTGGCCAAAAAAGAAAAACAAAAAAAATCTAAGTTGGCAAGTGGATAACTAGTGTGCAGGAGGGCCTAAAAACAATTATTTCTTAAAGTAATGATTCTGTACAAAGTGCTATACATAGATAGGTTTTTCATCCCAGATTTTAGGAAATGAATTTTAAATCATGTATTTTTAGGGTATGGAAGAATAAAACCACAAAATTCTCTGACCTAAGGCATCAAAATGTAATAGCTGTTTTTGGAATCAAAATTTTTATTTTGTAAGTTTGAATTTTGTTGAAAAAGAGGATGCTTTTCTCCTGTAGGTTATTCTTTCCATTTTATAGCATGTAATGATATTAGACACTATCCTGAAAATGAGTTAAAAGCCCTGTTTAACTTCTGTGCTAATTTAAGAAAAATAAAATACAGTAAAAAAAATACATTTGAGCATGACAGTGAATATACACTCATAGGTCTTTTGGAATGAGGATTTGTATAAGTTTTAGAAAACAAATGCATGAAACTAGATTTGTTTTATTAATGAACGAACATCTCTCCAGCAGAGCCATGTGCATGTTAAATGACAAAAAAAGTTTCTTGCCACTAGAAAAGTATATGGTATATCTTATTTAAAGTGTGGAAACAAAAAGCAAGACAAAAGAAAATGGAACACATATCAGACATATTCAAACCTTTAGTGAAAACGACTTCCATTTTTCAAACTTTATAATGATCATAATGTTTATATTAATTACCTGTTTTATAAATATTAAGGCACTTTTTGTATTTTAACATTTTTTAATAAATCAGCTAATCATATAAGGAATGTCCACTACTGAGTTTCCTATTCCTGGAAAGAATTATTAGTGAACATTTCTTTTTCTATAAAAATCAAATAAAAATAACAGCATCTTACGTGGAGCTCAAGAGATGTTTGCTGATACTCTCTCTTCCTGTGAACATAAGTGATTTTCTGTGGCAGTGTAATTAATGTCCTCCCCCTTCCTTGTTTCTTTTTTGGCCACAACCATGGTACGCAGAAGTTCCCAGACTTAGGATCTAACCAGCGAGCCATGGCAGTGACAGTGCATAGAATCCTTAACCTCTGGCCACCAAGGAGTTCCCATCCCTGTCCCCACCTTTCCCCTATTATTGCATTCTTATCTACATATGAAAAATAAGTTGGATTAATGTGCACTCCTCCTCCAAATTTTAGCATCCATTTAATTATTACTTTTAAATCCATGCATTTTAGTCCACTGAGCACATTTTGATATACATGCTTCTCTTTATGTACCTTCAAGGGATACATTTTCTCAGTGAAATGAACTTTGTCTGTCTTTGACTAAGAGCAGACCTTTAAAATGTTAATGAGAGATGGTTCCAGAATAATGAGTGCAACCACAAACTCCCTCTCTTGATTTTCTTCCTTCTCTTTTTGACCACCTGAAACTTCCAAATTGAGGAGATTATAATCAACATCAATACTAAGTTTTTGAAATCGACTCATAAAACTGGGATTCAAAGCAACAAAACTAATCCTCATACCTGGCTTCTAGACTAGTTATTTAGACATTCCAGTTCCCTCTCCCAAATTCACAAGTGAGATGTTTATTACCATTGGTATTAATAAATCTATTTCACAATTTTTAAATAGAACTTAGAAATGTTTAAATAGGAATTTAGCCACCGTCAGAAGCTGGCAGTTCTGAGAAACTGTCTCTTAGTTTTTGCGGGAGGCTTTTCATGATCCCTTTATGACATAGGTCAGAAGTGAAATGTGGACACTGCATCGTAGTGAGTTTACACTTTTCTAAACCCTCCTCTGGATCATCTCTATATGGATGAAAGGAATTGTGACTAGTTAGTGCTGCCTATGAGGCAGCATGGTTTAGAGTTTAGATTTTAGAAAGGTACCACCCAGTCTCAAATTCTAGCTCTCAATAGCTAGCTATGTGACTACAAGCAAGTTATTAAATCTCTCTGTGCCCCTGAAAAATGAAAATGATACTGTTATTCACCTCGTGTGATTGTTGCGAGGAATAAATAAGTTAATATCTTATGAAGCACAGCAGCAGCACCTGGAATGGATTTAAGTACCTTTGAAGTGTTTGCTCTTATGATCTGCTTTCAGACTTGCTACTTCTTGTTGTCTTTTAAAATGGTTCATGGGGAAATAAAATGGAAAACATACCTTAATAGGCTACTCCCATATTTTCCAGTTTTCATCTTTAATAAAGTGTTCCTAATTACTGTCTAGAAAGTAATCCTTCTTGTCACTCTCTGAGCCTTTGTGAAGAATCAGTGTCCTGAGCATAAGCCATTTTCATACACGAAGGCAGCTTCTTTTGATAGAGAGATCTTGGATGTTAGAGTAAAAGACCTCAGTTCAAATCTTAGTTCTGTCATCTCTTGTAATAAGACTTATCCAGGCTCCCCACCCCACCCCACCCTGAGCTTCAGTTTCCTTGTGTACAAAATGGATATAATAGTGGTTCGTATCAGTTCAGGGTTGTTTCAGGGATTAGCTACATGTAAGTAATCTAGCACATAAGAAACTCTTGATAAATAAGTATGCAGTAATAAATAATTTTGTAGTGGTAAACATAATTAGTGGTGAGCTATAATCATAATATGGACTCCTATAAGTATTTACACTGAATGATACTGAAAAGTAGTATCTGCTAATTCATCATTTATCATTATACAAATCACTGGACATGACTCAGTCTATTGCTGCTATTGATCACTAAGTCACTCTTAAATTTTCCTTTTGCTAGGAGAAGCAAATCCAAGTGACTCTTTTTTTCCTCTTTCCAACCTTTACATTTCTACTCTGAATCTTCCAGCAAATCTTCATAACATGGTTGAATCACGGATACTAAATTAACCCCAGAGCTCGGTGAGGGAAGGTCCAGCCAATTCTGTTCGTGTGGAAAGGGAGCATAATCATTACTGCATGTTTCTGTATCATTAATTGCTTTTCTAGCAGAGTAATGTTGCTGACTTGCTTGGTTGGTGTGTGTGCTCTGACCCGACTATTCTTTTTGCCATATTTGTCCACGGTTGGCTAGTCTCCGGCTTTCTTCTTTATAGTTTTCTTCTTGCTTTGAGTTTTTTAACTGTATCATTCCATTTATGACCAAGAAACATAAGAGGTGTTAAGTAGAAAATAAATTTAGTTTATTCCCTTGCTACTGCAATACATGTAGCAGAGCTTTGCCCACAAAGAGAAAATATGGTGTGACAAAATGGGTAGAGGCTTTTTCACTGCCCCCGCCAAACTTGTTGCATCTAATATGACAATACTGTGTACCTTGGTGGCTACATCATTGCCAAGTGAGGATTTTGCAACCATACCACCTCAAAGGAGAAATAATATACTAAAGAGTTTTCAAAAGATACACTTACTGCTGTAGAAACCATCTCTTATTCAATGCTATCTCTGTAAAGTATTAAAAATTGTTAAGCCATTAAAATGAAAAGCCCAACACCTAATGGCTCTTTAGTCTTTTGTAGGGCAGAAATTTGTTGAGTGTCTCATTTTTACCCATCACATGAATACACCCATGGTTTCTGTATTTGTGTATGCCTCCATTGTCCTCTTAAGCAGTCTTTTCTTTTTTTCAATGTCTTCTTGCGAAGAATAAAATTATAAGTAGTAAATCTGTCTGTTACGATTTGGATTAAATGTGCTAGAGACTGACTGATGATTCCTTTTTTCTGCCTTTTGACTATGATATCAGAGTGTGCTTAGGTGAGTTAAAAATGCACATATGTTTACTGCTGTTTCACTTTATGAGGTTGACTGCCTTTAAAAGCCAGATTTGAGAGAACCAGCTGAGGCAGAGGATTTTTAGATTAAATCCTCTATAAATGCATGTCCATTTAGAAGCTAAATTAACAAAACTGTCCTCATCGACTTTTCAGATTTTTCTCTTGCATGCCCATGGTAGCTAGAAAAAAAAAACACTAGTCAAACAGTCAGCATCTTTGATATAAATTTAGAAACAAAACTCACATGTACTTATTCTTCTACATAGTGTCTCTCCTTGCAGTCAAAACAGAGCCTTTGAACAGCAGTGACACCACAACCACGACTGGAGATGGAGCGCTTGACACTTTTACTGGGTCAGGTAAAGCCTTAAAAGCTCGTGTGTTGTTCCATACACCTTGGGGTCCACATCATCCTCCTAGTGAATAAGCAGCATCGACACCAGAGCTGTTAGAATTTGGATGTTTATAAATTGAGCAATAAATTAACTTTTTGGAAAACTCACTGTCATAAAGTTAAGTATTTTTAGAAGCGTCTGGAATCATTTTGCTGCATCTTCAGTTGACAGCAAAACAATTCTCTGACTTTCTTATTAGAAATGAGCATCCAATTTAATAATTAGGTTGTACTAGTTGACTTTTTCCTTCATCCTGCCCATTTAAATGACATAAACACTGCCTTTTCTCCAACATTCAAAATGTAAAACTATCCATTTGAGTCCTTCTAAATAACCTTGTTTCCTCTCTGGGTTTAAAAAAAAAAATTCTCCTGTGGAAGCAGCTGAGTGACAAGTATTAAAGGTTAATGGGCTGCAGGAGAGCACATGCTGGTCACATTAGAACTTAGCCTCTGAGAGCACTGCTTGCACTCAGATGCTTCAAAGAGAACAATAGCACGTCTTTAAACACCAGTCCTTTTAAAATATAAAGATATGATAACTCCCATGTGAGCACAAAGGACACGCATTAGGTTGACTTAAAGATTTTTTTAGTTACGATATTTTCTTTGGTTGCTTATCTGGTGAAAGGATTATTTTTAGCCTGAGGAGGAATTTGCATAGCAGAAATATGACTGTTAAACATAGAAAAGTGTTTGTGAAAATTAAATCTTGGTTCTCTTGTTCTCCTATAATATATTTTATAATTACCGATGTTTTCATAGACAAGGATTTTATGTGGGTATGCTTCTCATGTGAAAATAGTTGAGGTAAATCCTGGACTGTGATGTCGTGATAGCATGTATCTGATTTTCATTGATACAGATGATCCCATTTCATTGGTTTACACTGGAAGCAGCTGCCATGTATTCATATAGATATTAGTACTTCAAACGGAAAGGAATAATAATTTATAGAGTTTGTATAGAGATGCATATGTCCTAATTCATATCCTTTCAGGCAATAAATAAGTATCAGTTTACTCTAGTATTTTCATTAGTCAGTTATCATAACTATGAACTTTCTGCAAAGTAAGCACATATGAACACGGTTTTGGAGGATAAGAATGAAAATATTTAATTGCTGACATACTTAAATAGTACACCACAAGTTAATGAAAGCTGAATGGAAAAAGTGTAGGATGTCAGCTCCAGAAGGAATTTCAGAGATCTTCAGCGATCCATTTTACACACCAGAATACCAACCAAGGCACAAGAGAAGTTAAAGGTGATTAAGGCCATACAGTCAAGGCCTCACAGGTGGTCACTGGTATAAATTAATCTAGACCAATGTCCAAGAGTCCTTCCTCTCACACGTCAGTGGAAAATATAAAGATGGGAAAAGAAATACGTGTGAACGGCCTTGCTGTCTGGAATTATATTTACAAATAACTTCCCAGTTTTTTTCTAAGAATTATCTAAGGCTGTGCTGTCTGCAAAGTAACTACTGGCCACATGTAGTTACCTAAGTCTAAATTAAATAATATTTGATTAAAGCAAAAATATTGTATCTAGTCACAGTCACATTTCAGGTGTTTAATAGCTGCATGTGGTTTTTGTCTAAGTGTCTACTCTGCTGGGCAATTCAGGTGTATAGACCATTTCCAACATCATGGACCAAGTTCAGTCAGATAGAGTGATGTAGGTCAGGGATTCTCAACAGCACCACTATTAAAAATTTGGCTAAGTTTTTATTGTGGGAGGGATGTCGTCTGCATTGTAAGGTGCTTAGCAGCATCCCTGTATCTGTCCCAAGCTGATAATAGCATTTCTCAGTGGTGACAACCAAAAATGTCTCCAGGGATTTTAAATGTTTCCTGGCTGGGAAAATTTCTGCCCAGCCCCTTCCTCTTCCTCCGTCTCTCATCTCATCAAGAGTCACTGATCTAAGATGTTACAATAAAAAGAATAAAGCATCACAATTGCTTGACACCACCCAAAGAGAATCTGTCAACATTCATTTAAACGTGTATTAATTTTAGACATTTTGAAGACAAGCACTTTGCTCATTTTTATAGGCAGAAATAATGGCGTATAATGAGTTGAGTGCTTGGTCTAACAACTCTTGACTGATTAAGTGACAATGGGGAATAAAAGGAAGGTCTCCTAAATTTTTACACTGTATTGCAGAAATCACACTGGAGATTAAGCTGCCCTGTTGAGGAACATGCTTTACTTTGATCAGCATAATCTCAGCTCTCTTGAATCCCATTTTGTTGTTACTTTAAGTTATCTGCGTATTTATTAAAGTGTATACATTTTAGTTAAGAAGCATTACTCTAAGTTTAATACAAAAATCTTAGTTTTCTGAGTCAAAGATTTTGATTTTACTTAGAAAATGGGCATATAGACATTAATGAGAACTTTAGAATGCTGAGCCTTTATACCGTTATGGGTATATTATTCTAATGATATCTAGACTTACTCATTAGAGGGAAGACGCATTCTATGTGTTTGGAATTGTGCTCATATGTATGTTTCTTTCCTGAAATAATTTTGCTCTTTGGCTGTTTCTATTTGTTATTTGATGTTGCTTTAGAAAAGCCTTGTGTTTCACAATCTTGAGTCTGATCTGTATAGTTCAGGTCTTGAATGGACCACAATGAGATTTTATAAATAAGAAACAAAAAAAGTTGAATTAAGCCTTACTTATTTCTGGAGTTCCCGTCATGGCTCAGTGGTTAACGAATCCGACTAGGAACCATGAGGTTGCGGGTTCGATGCCTGGCCTTGCTCAGTGGGTTAAGGATCCGGCGTTGCCCTGAGCTGTGGTGTAGGTTGCAGACGTGGCTCGGATCCTGTGTTGCTGTGGCTGTGGCGAAGGCCGGGGGCTACAGCTCCGATTAAACCCCTAGCCTGGGAACCTCCATATGCCGTGGGTGTGACCTTAGATAAGGCAAAAAGAAAAAAAAAGCCTTACTTATTTCTGCTAAACAGAGTATCCACTGTTGTGAATTAATGAATCAGACTGAATGTCCTGAGGAATATCTTGTTGCTATTATAATGTATATTTAATGGCCATAGTGTGATAGAAAAAGCCTGTTCTCATGGAGTTGATTTGAAAGTTTTAGACTTTCAAAAAAGTTTTAAAAACCTTTATGCTTTTAATAATTAAATAGAAAATTAACAGTCTACTGGTCAGTGTCTTCTCCAATATACATGGCAAATTCACTTAAATTTTGATTGTTGAAAATATTTAAAACATAATGCCTCTAGTCATATTGTGATTTTCAAAACTGATTAATAATATTCTTGACAATATACGCTCTGCACTGTGAAAACTACGATATCCTCTCCATCCTGAGAGCCTACAGTCCAAACAGCGCTTTAAATACATTACATTCTATATGTTTATGAAGCAATGGATCACAAGGGTACTTAATAGCATTTGGATATAGAAATATATCATGTTTCATAAAATAGTTAGCAACCTAAACCTATTTGTCACTTTTACAATTCTAAAAGTTGAGCCCCAGAATTACTGTGAACAACTTAGAAAGGACATAGTACTTTGAAGTATAACCATGATTGATTAGACTAAACTAATTCCAGTGCTGCATTGTGTACTACTTTAATCTTTTTGAAAAGTGAATGAACAGCAGATGGCCTAATAAAGACACTCTGTGTGCTTGCCCAGTATGGATCGGCTCTGAAGGGACTGCCTTAACACTTTAGAGCCCATGTATTTGCAATACATCTGTCTTTGTCAAGGCAGATGGTTAAAGGAAAAAGCAACTTCCAAACTTTTGGATATATTCCAGTTTGGGACTGCATGTTTGGCTGACATGTTAACAGCACCTGACTTTCACCTTTTAAGTTCTTCTCAAAGAAAGTACTATCTCTGATCGTTCAAAATGTATTTGTAAATACAGTTGCTGTCGCACCTTGCAATTATGATTTTTTTTAATGCTGCATTATCACTCATGCTTTCTGTGTGTATTCCACCATTACTAGAATTATTTGGACTCTGCATTTTTATCTACTCATTGGATTGGTAAAATGAAAGGAAATAGGAAAGGGTAGTGTTTTACAATTGGAAAATGAAAGTTGGAACTTCATATTTTTCTTAATTTGTGTTGTTTCTATTAGAATAAATATGGAGGAAGAGCAATATCTTGTCATCATACTCGCAAAGTCCGCAAATTTAAAAATTTACCTTTATATTATGAAAGTTTAATTACCTATAGTCAAAGATATTTATTCATAGCATATTAATACATAAGAGCAAGCTACTGACTTGAGAAAATGGAGGAATAATGAAGGGCAATGATTTGTTTGTGCTCCTAGAACAAATGTGAATCAGTTTAATTAGAAGAAAATGTTTAGGCATTGGTTTCTGTTTAGAAAATGAATTTTTAGAAACCTGTCTTTATGTCATTTCTTTAAATCAGTTTTTACACTCTAGTGAAGTACGTTTATGAAGCAAACTTTTTTGCACTGGTTTTTGTGTCTTACAGTAATAACAAGTAGTGGCTACAGCCCCAGATCAGCACATCAATATTCCCCACAGCTGTATCCTTCCAAGTAAGTGGTCAGTAGTCTTTCAGATTTGTTAGAATAACTTTCCAGGGTTATCTTGATTAATTGTGTTTATGCAGTATAACAGCTTTAAATCAAGATATGTTTTTGTATGTAAATGTCATAGATAATTAAATAGAAAGATACTTGGATAGATTAGTTGGATAAATTAGACATATAGATAAGTATCCTTCACAAATCTGGAAATAAACAATTTTGTCCAGACAATTCCTTTAATTCTAAATACTTGTATACTTCAAGGAAAGCATCAAGCTCAAGCCAGGATGCACTAATCTTTAAATGAAAATTCAAAAATACTGACTAGTTGAAAGAAAATCTTAAAAGAGTACATTTTATTAAAACATTGACACTTCATAATTTGTTCCATTGTTACAGTGTTTATATTGGATTTCAAGTTCTAATAAACATATTTTTGAAAATACACACTTTTGTTTTTATAAATAATCCAGTCAAATTTTTGAGGACAGCGGTAGAAGTTTCAAATTTAACTATATTGGTTATATATCTGAATTTGGTTGCAGTCAGCCAGATGTGTCAAGATTTTGGATTCCTGATCACGCATATTTAAAAGTTATTTTCCACAGCAGCTAGCGTGTCTGTCCTTAAGTGTAGACTGGGTGTTGGATATCAGTTTGGGGAACGTTTTATAAGATGTGGCATGGTGAAGGGAATGGCATTTCATTTCTTTCAGGAAGCTGCCTACTTTTCGAATTTTTAATTTTTTTAAGACTTCCAGTTCTTTGTAGGGAATTCTTGGTAGGACTTTTAATGATGTTTGTAGTCATTACATAACATTGGGTCATACATGGTGGCAGGAAATATGCTCAGAGTATACTAATTAACTGGCCAAGGCTACATTTCCTTATCTACATATCAATTGAATTTCCGTTTTGGAGGTAAGAAGGAACTATAGACCTGGAAGAAACTTTAGGTATAATATCTAAACCCAAGTTTTGTGTTTTTTTTTTTTTTCCCCACAGGTTAGATATAGAGTTAGAGAGTTTAAAGTATTTTTCCAAGGTCACTAGACTGGTCTGTAGCAAAGCCTCAGCTCCTGACTCTTAGACTTTTGTCCTTTTTTATTTATTGTTAAAATGATATTGTGGATAAAGAAGAGGATAACTTCCTGGCTATTATCAGATTTCACTGAATCTAAGCTGTCTGAACTATTATGCAGTCTTTTTTGCCACAGTAATGCTATTTTTCTGATATTTAGGCCCTATCCACACATTCTTTCTACACCAGCAGCTCAAACAATGTCTGCCTATGCAGGCCAGACTCAGTATTCGGGGATGCAGCAGCCAGCAGTCTACACAGCCTACTCACAGACAGGACAGCCCTACAGCCTGCCCACTTACGGTATTTCACGTCTTCTCTCTTCTCCCTCTTTGGTTATAAGCAGGTAATCCTGCTGGCAAGTAATTGTGTATTCTAATATAAGTTACAACTCAGAAGTAAGATACTTTTACTAATTAAATGGTTGCTTATGCGTTTTCCAAACAGATCTGGGCGTGATGTTACCAGGCATCAAGACAGAAAGCGGACTTTCACAGACTCAGTCCCCCTTACAGAGTGGGTGCCTCAGTTACAGCCCAGGGTTTTCTACCCCACAACCAGGGCAGACACCTTATTCTTACCAGATGCCAGGTAAGTAGCCACACAAGAAATATGTTATGTGAGAGAGAATTCTTTGAATTAGACTCTTTGGCTTCAGACTAGGAATATATAGTCATGAAGAAATTTTTAAATGTTATGACTGTTCACATGATTTCATCAGAAAAGACAAATAACTAAGAAGAAACATGATGAAAAGAGGTCAGTGTGCATCAAGAAACGTGACCAATATCAAATTTAAATATTTAAGGTTCATAAAACTAGTAGGAAATTAACTCCAGGGAAGCGACCTCCAAGCCACTCACCATGTCAGTCACATGTTTGGCATCTGCTTAAGCGATTTCAAAGATTCATGACAGTCTTTTTTTGTTCATTTGTAAAATACCCCTCTGCTATGAACACTATATTTTTAAATAGGAATATTTAGGTAATTTGCACCTCCCCCCCTTAAAAAAATTTTTCCATAGATGATCATTATTTAATTTTTTTGTTTCTATATCAGATAAAAATTATTTTGGAGAGTTCCCATTGTGGTGCAGCAGAAACGAATCCAACTAGGAACCATGAGGTTGTGGGTTCGATCCCTGGTCTTGCTCAGTGGGTTAAGGATCCCGACTTGCCATGAGCTATGGTGTAGGTCACAGACACGGCTTGGATCCTGCATTGTTGTGGCTGTGGTGTAGGCCAGCAGCCGTAACTCCTACTGGACCCCTAGCCTGGGAACCTCCATATGCCGCAGGTGCGGGCCTATAAAGACAAAAAAAAAAAAAAAATCAGCTACCTCAATAGTCATTTATTCCTTAACAAGTACATTCCGTGAAAATATATTTTTTGATCTGTAAATTGATCATTCATTTTTTCCCCTAATTTTAAAAATGGACAAATTTCTGGCCTTGTAGTAAAATTTTAAAAGGCTGTGAAACCTTAGATGATTGCAGTATTAACAGTTCTCCCTTGGGCCTGAGCCCTAGCTCACAGCTTTTTTTATGCTAAGGAGAGGACTTAGAGGAACAAAAAGATAAGGAGTTGAAAGCATCAAGTCTAAACCAGTTCAGTGTGTTTGTTTCCTAAGCTAGCCTCAGCCAAATGTTCAACTCGGGTAGTTTTTGTGTGCATATGCAGCTGATACTGGAAAGTTCCCGTACTTTTCTGGAAGTAGTCTCAGTATGGATAATACTTTATTCTTTTAATACTTCTGTATTTCTAGATGCTGACCTTTCAAGGTTAGTTACAGTCCTTGGTAAGACTGTTCCCACAAGCTCCTGTTTACTTCTACAGATTTTTCAAGGAAAAATTTCATGTATTGTCACAAGACAGAGCAAAGCACATTTTCTTTATAAATTTCTCAATTTCAAATTTCATTGCTTCACGACAAAATTAATAATGCATGTCTCTCATTGAATCCTGTAAAGTGAAATATTTCTGATATTTTTCAAGGAATACTTTTTAAATGCAGTTTGTTCTTTACTTATAGGTTCTAGTTTTGCACCATCGTCTACTATTTACGCAAATAATTCAGTTTCCAATTCAACGAATTTCAGTGGTTCACAACAGGTATAGTAGCCTTTTGTATTTATGCTTTTCAGATTTTTGAAAAATAGTATTAGGTTAAAAAGTTTTATTTATTTAAAATTAAGATGGGATTTCAAGGTCGTAAAAGTAATCTGTATAGAATTCTTGGGACATATGTAATTCTGGATGTGTTAAGTTTCCTGATTGCTAAAGCTTTGCCCGTTTAACGTTTAAGCCATGATTATTTTAATCGTTTGGCACAAAATTACAGAATCCATTGCATATTTTGTACTCTTAAGCGGCACTGAATATGTTTATTTTTTCTTGATAAAAGTTATTATTATGAAAATTTGATAGGATGAACTCTAATCAATAATCAGATACTGATATAAACTATAGAACATTCTTGGTTCAAAAACAAATCATTTGTAACTAAACAAAATGCCTTTCAAAGTACTATTGGCTCTATTTGTTTTTACTTCTATGACTTTTTTTTGATAACTAATTCCTACTCTCCTGACAGTGTGATTTTTTGTCACTGCGTCTGCTCCTAGAAGTGTTTAATCCTCCTAGTTATGTTTGCTTAATATTTGTGTTCGTTTTGAAAAAACTACAGTTGTTTCTAAACAATTTCATATTGGAATTACACGTGAAGTAAGAGTGAATGTCCCTGAATGGGTGAGCCAGCATGATCTGAGATGAACTTGTGATATATACAGAAACTTTTGTCCTTATTTCTTACTTTTCAGTCGTGTTCAGAGTAGTTGAGATGGAAAGGTAACTGATTTCATAGGAAGGCAATGCACTGTTTTACTCCAAAATAATCACTGGACCTCCATACATTCTAAAATACGTTACTGCACAAATGTTTGCTCTTGAATTTACTGAAGGATTTATGTTGTCTTCTCTTTTCAATTTTTATTAAGATAACAAAAGGCAAAATGGAACATTTGATCATTAAATGATGGTATGATATTTTTGACAGGATTAAACCGCATCATTTGGCATTAGTTTCAAAAATGGTTTCTTAAAACACTAAACATCAAAGCCAATATGAATATTTTACTATTTAAAAAGTTGAGAATGTCTGATGATGCAAGTAGCTTAAATTCATACTCTTATTTGTTGATACAGCAAGCATTTATTGAGTGTTTGCTAATCATTAGATTTTTTTGACTATACATTGAAAATTCGGAAATAGTCAGTGTTTCCTGCTCTCTGGATTGATGTAGTCATCTCTGAGGACACAGACATGAAAATAATATGGACAGAGGGTGGGATATTTTGAATTTAATAGTAGAAATATACACTAGCCTGAGTGGTAGCGTAAGGGAAACACTGCTTTGTCTGCTTCGGGAAGGATTAAAAATGATTCATAAATGAGAAGAAAATATATTGACAAAGAGTTTTATATCATAAAATAGATCCTGAATATTACCTGAATATTTAATTCAGTGGCTCAAATATAAAATGTAATCTGTACTTTGAACCGTGGTCTGAAGACTAATTTATTACTTTAGCAAATACTTATTGAATGCCTATTAGGTTTTAGGGCCTGGTCTGTGTGCTGGGAATCTGAAGGTGGGGGCAAGGTGAGTGGGACCTGATTTCTGCTTCATGGAGCTTTCAGCCTACTGAGAGATTCAGACAATAAACCAGTAAACACGTGTGTAAATATAGAATTAGAAAGCACGAAGGGAGAGAACAGGGTCCTAGTCACAGTGTTAATAGAAAGCTCGTCTTGAGCAAAGGAGATTTTGTACAAGGACAAATGTTAATCACAGGTCACGTCTTCCAAAAGATAGGTGAAGAATGAGAGCAAAGGTATACAGGCGTAAAAAGCTGCATGCATGACACCCCCAAGGGGTGAAAATCTTGGTGTGTCAGTGAACTCAATGAAAGGCTGGAGTGCAGTTTGTACATAAGGGGCAGATGCGGAAGCATCCATTTGTGCAGATAGGCAGCGGACTGCTCACGGAGGGCCCTGTGGCTTTTATAGTATGCAGCTTCAGTTCTGTTCCAAGCCGGAAGGGAAACTGTGAAAGAAGTTTGGACGAGAGCAGAGATTGTATAATTTATATCTGAAAATGATTACTCTGGCTTCAGAGGCTTTGTAAAAAGCCAAAAATGAGAACAAGGAAACCAATTAGAAAATCCATACGTTGACTGCAGCAGGAAGTGAAGATAGCTTGGAAGGGTAACATAGCGGAAGTAAAGAGAAAGGGGAATTTCTGAGATCTCTTTGAGTGCCCAAAGACAGTGTCATCACTGGAAGCTAGTCATCTGGGCCTTTCGAGAAAGTATCTTCATCTTCCTCTAAGGGCATTGGCAGCCCAGTGGGAGCTTCCGCACACAGACAGAGGCTACAGTCAGGCTCTCTGACTTCCAGTTCTAGCTCTGAAACTAGCTGTCTGACTCTAGGCTGATCACTTAACAATCCTTTGCCTGTAACCCCTTCAGCGTAAAATGGAGATAATGATAATACTGCGTAGAAGGTTTGTGAGCATTCAATGAGTAAGTCTACGTAAGGCCTTAGAACAGGGCCTGACACAGCATCAGTACTATGTTAATATTTGTTATTACTGTTTTACTCTGAGAAAAATGTGTTACTAGGCACTTTGTCCAGATATTGCTAAGAGTTTTGTTTTTCCTTAACCCACAGGTAGTAGATCCTCACATTAACTGACGAATAGAATTTTAGTTTTTAACTATATAGCTTAATCTTTTCTGATAATACATGCATTTGCTTTTACACATATTTACTTATACAGAGAATTTTCTCCTTTAGAAACCACATCAAATATGGATCTTTCCCCCCTTGGAAACATGTATTAGGGAATCTTAATCCTGACCAAGAATTTGTTGTTAATAATAATAATTTGGGCTAAAATACGCCAGATATATTAAACACCAATTATTGCAACAAATACTTCTTCATTAGCTCTTTTATAAAAGAATTTTGAAGGATTATTTAGATCATTTTAAGATTATTAAAAAATTTAATGAAGAGCAGGTGACATGAATTGATCAAATAGCTTTCTTTTTTTCTCTGTAACAAATGAGACAAATTAAATATTTGAAAACCTCATTAAAGACTTGAAGTCCTCAGGTGGCATGTAGCCTGTGAGAAACTGAGTATCAGGTATAGCCTAGAAAGGGAACAAAAATAACAATAATGAAGTCCGCAGTAATGCAGCCCAAGATCTGTATGGGACCATGGGGGAGGGGCACACCTCCTCCTTGCTGGTGATGTTAGGAGACGTATGAAAATAAATTTGTGAATATAAACAGCTTCTCTCCTCTTCACGTGCATGAGACCTGAGGATGTAAATCCTTGGATATGTAATTCTGGCAGAAAAGTGAAGCATATAGAACTTTTAAATAGCATAAAATTCGTATACTGGACCTGGTTTGCAGAAGCAGCAGGGTAGTTCATTACTGCATTCGTATAGAATATGCCCACAGAATGGCCTCTTTTCATTAGGTTCCCCTCAAAGCTGTGGGCTACACAACAATGGAGCCAGATACTAATCTTTCAATTGCTTTCGTGATTGCTTTTCTTTTTTTAATTCTTTTTACTTTTCTTTTTCTTTTTTTCTTATTTCTCTCTCTTTTTTTTTTTTCCTTCTTTACTTTGTTCCTTTTCTGCCTCTCTGCAGCATATGCAAGTTCCCCGGCCAGGAATCAAACCTGCACCACAGCAGTGACCCAAGTCACTGCAGTGACTATGCCAGATCCGTAACCCGCTGTGCCACAAGGAAACTTTTCTTTAGAGTATGCTAGAAGGTAGTCTCTCTTTCAAGCACACATACACGCATCTCAATTATTGTTTCAGGATTATCCATCCTACACAGCCTTTGGCCAAAACCAGTATGCACAGTATTACTCTGCATCAACGTATGGCGCTTATATGACATCAAATAACACAGCTGATGGCACGTCATCCTCCACCTCCACCTATCAGTTGCAGGAATCTCTTCCAGGACTGACTAGCCAACCAGGTACAGATCTTCATCCAGGTGAAATGTTTTTTTTATGTTTTGATATGTGTCTAATAATATTGAGAAAACGGAAATTTTTAAAACAAGGCTGAAAGCTCCCAGATAATTATGCTGATGTTTCATCTGGGTTGGTACCACTGTATGAGATGAGGATCTTCTTGTATTTCAGAAAACCTTTCTTTTAGGTGTAGGATAGCTAGGAGATTTTCATCTCAAATGACAGCAAACATATGAATATGGAGATTAAAAGGTAAGTGGATCTTAGGCCAGAACTAATTATTTTGTGAAGATCTTGACAGCATAGAAAAGATGTTATATTATCTTCTTTGGGTATAAGTGATAATATTTCCTTTATGCTTGAGTCTCAGGAGCTCCAGACAGTGAACATTTCCAACATTTCTAGGATTTATAGGATCACTGGTAGGTAGTTTAATATCTTTGTCTGCTCAGCACATATTGAAAATTCAGTGTTTTCTTCATTCCCAGAAACTTAGATGCATTCTTATTAGAATTGTATTTGCTGACATACATTTTACACAGCTGAAGTATTTAAAATTAAAATCAAGTTTAATAGAGACTCATTTTAATCTCTCAAAATTCCAGCAGGACCTTTGGGGGAAATGATCAAGATGGCTCTAAAATTATAAGGAAAGGCAAAAAAAAAAGAAACTGAAATAGCCAAGTAATTTTGAAAAGTAAGAACAAAGTTTGAGGACTCATTGCTGGATTTCAAAACTTATGAAGTGCAGTAATCATGAATGTTCAGTATTGGCAAAAAGGCTGGATACATATAGTAACAGAATAGAATGGAAATTTGGAATTATATCTATATATTTTTATATATGCATATAACATAGACTAAAAGTTGGAATTTTGACAAAGGTGCAAAGGCAATTAGAAAATGAATAGTATTTCAAAAAATGGTACTGGAACAATTGGACACCTATATGCAAAAAAAAAATAATAAAATCAAAACATAAAACAGAATCTTGACTTGTACCTCATACCATATACAATACATGTAAAAATTGAAACTTCTAGAAGAAAACATGTAGATAATCTTTGTAGCCTTGGGTTATGTAAGGATTTAATATATATCACACTAAAAACACAATCCATAAAAGAAAAGATAAATTAGACTTCATAAAACAAAGAATTTCTGCTCTTCAAAAGACACCATTACAAGAATAAAAAGACAAGGCACAAATTGTGGGGAATTACTTGTAAAACACATGTCTGATAAAGGACTTGTATCCAGAATATATAGAACTGTCAACCCTCAGTAAGAAAACTGAAGTTAATATTTTTTTATTTTTGTAAATACCATTAATATGCTCAAGAATATTTTTTCTGACTTCAGAAGATCATCTCTGCTTCTTCATCTCTGCTTCTTTTTTGTCCTGCTTTTGGAAGGGAAAGAAAATAAGGACACCTAGCATAATGGCCACAGTAAATTCCTTCTTACTGGACCAGTGGTTCCAAGAAGATAAAAAGGCCACTAAACAATTATGCACTGAGTGCCTATTAGGTGCCAGGCACCACTGATATTTCAGTAGCGATTTAGTTCTTTGCATACAATAGCTTCCGTTTAGCAAGCAAGATAACGATCAAGCAAATGAATACAATAGTATGGATGTCAAGAAAAGGAAGATGCTAGATAGTAGAGGGAATATTAGCAAGAAAACTGATTTGGACATGAAATGACAGTGAAACTGATACTTTAAGCAACAGTTAAAATGTGCTTCATATTCATGAGATGGTAACAGTCCTTCTTTTTGGTTCCCTGTTCAGAATATTCTCTCTAATATAACTGTGGACCCATGGGAAAATAGTAGGTATACTAGACTTAGTCTTTGATGTCTCTTCTATCAGTTTCTTTCCCTTTATCTTCCTTATGCTCCCTCCTATGAGCATACAGTGCCTTCGAATCTCTGGTGCTCATTCCCTCCTGACAGGCTTTCCGTCTAACCTCTGTGTCTCTTAGCAACCATCTAACCTCCATGTCTCTTAGCAACTGTATCCTCTGTAGGGCCAGGGCAAAAAGGAAGGCAAGTGTTGCCTGGGGTGCAGAATTTAAGGAAATGTTCAGTTTTAGGGTCCTTAAATTTTGCATCCCTGGCACTTCACAGGCCTTAACCTCCGCCCAGCCCAAATCCCATGTTCCAGCCTGTCCTTATCCTTTTTGAGTAAATGCTTACTTACATTCATTAAGAATCTTAACTTTTTTTTTTTTTTTTGGCTTTTTAGGGCCACACCCGTGGCATATGGAGGTTCCTGGGCTAGGAGTCTAATTGGAGCTACAGCTGCCGGCCAGAGCCACAGCCACAGCAACACCAGATCCAAGCCATGTCTGCGACTTGCCCCACAGCTCAAGGCAACGTCGGATCCTTAACCCACTGAGCGAGGCCAGGGATTGAACCCTCAACCTCATGGTTCCTAGTTGGATATGTTTCCGCTACGCCACAATGAATCTTATCTAATTGAAATCTGAATCTTATCCTAATTGAAAGAAAGTGATTTTTTCAGAATCCTCGCTTACCAAATAGTGAAAACATTTTATGTAAGAAGTTTTTGACATTGTCATTACACCATGAATGCGTGGGGAAAACAAGGTAGGATGACTATTCAGAAGCAAAACCACAGAAGTATATGATCACCAAGATATTAGAAACTGAGTGATAGGACCAGCAGAGTGTTTTTGAATTTACTAGAATTTTGAGCTACCATGAATGAAAACCATTTGTTTACTCAAAAATTGTTTATGATGGGTACAACTTTAAGTAAAAGATTGATTATGTTCTAATTTCAATATGACCACTAGAGTTTCTATGCAGGAAAGACACAGATGGATACTTTCTATTACCTAAAGAAGTAGGTAACTTTCAGAGTACGTATTTTATTTATACTAAAAATACTAAGTGCAGAAGATGTGTAGATATTCTGAGTGTGACTTTGAATATGACACATTCATATGTGACATTCTCATATTCACTATCAGAATACTATAATTTCTTCAGCCTTCCATGGGTGGCTAATGCCAATGTATATGGTTTGACATAATTTTCAGATCCTATGAGACTTTCTGTTGAATTTAAAAAAATTATTGAGACTTGAAACTATATTTTTCTCTCAACCAAAATCAGAAAAATGCGCATGTCTAGATCTTTAAGGAATTCTATGACTTCAAACTTTTAGTCAAGGTAGTTTTAAGTTTGATTTTTGCCTTGGCAGATCTGACATGAATCCAAAAAGTAAACAAATTCAAAACTATGGGATTTTTCTTTATTACTGATGAAATCTGAGGTATTTTGTTTAAGGGTATGAAAAGTATTTTCCATTGACTGGCTCTGCATTTTCAACTTACAGTGGAGACCTAGCAATTAAATCCATAGTTTTTCATAAATCAGTCACTGTTGACTTCTCTCCTGTTTAAAATGGAAACATACTTTATGTTCTATAAGAGACAGCTGCTTGTTCTGATTTAGTGATAAACCTAATGAAATAAAGTTGAATCTAAGTATTCAAACTTAGAAGGTGCAGTTTCTCATTAAAGTACTGATTAAAAGATAATTATTCAATCATGTATAGTGTTGGCCCAGGAAAAAGCCTAAGGCGCAATGGGTAATAACTGATGTTATTTGGAAATTGCAAATAGCATTCAGTTATTTAGTTTACCTTATTAGGTAATTTGACAACGTATTTAAAGAAACATTACCATGCTGATTAAGAACAGACATTTTAGTTCTTTATATTTAAAATGATCTTTCTTTGCCTTTAATGAAAAGATTATCCTAGGTGTATTATAGTTTTGACTTTCATTCAGAATGATGACTGATTAGCACATTAAACTTAGTGATATTTTTGTAGCTCTTCCTTTTTAAAACTTTAAACATCTTCAAAATTAAATATAACCAGCAATTTGTCATAATATTATTTTGTACTCTGAGACCTTGGCAAACATTACGGTACATTAGCTAATTAAACTTTACAAGTGCTTCAGAAAAGTAAAGGATTTAGTAAGATCACTTCACTCTTTGAAAAGAAACCAGTTTCTTAGGCAGAACTCAGTAGACTTTCCACATCTTCATGGCATTTCACGTAAGGTCAGGAAGAAAAGCAAAGTGCTAATTCATTTCATGGAAGCTAACAAGAGGATTTAGATGGAAAGGACTGACCACATTTAATTTCTCTGACAATTTTCATTTTCCCTACCTGCAGCATTTATGTACCCTAAAGCAATAACCTGAGTGAAATTTTCAGAGGGACTGGAATTAATAGCTTTCTCCTTAAAAAAATAAAAGTGTCAACAAATGTTTAATGACTGGTTGAACTCAAGTTCCTGGTTTTATTCTTTATCAGAAGAAAAGGTAGAACCTGCCAAAGATATGGAAGTCAGTACGGTTCCATTTGGGTGGTTGCTATAGGAACCCACATACACAGCACATGTCCTCTTTGGGACCTGCACTTTGACTATGTTCTTCCAATGAATTCCTTGGCCCTTACTCTCACATAAATTGTATAAAGTCTATATAACTCTTTTTTTTTTTTTTGTCTTTATGCAGAGCCGCACCTGCGGCATATGGAGGTTCCCAGGCTAGGGGTCTAACAGGAGCTGTAGCTGCCGGCCTTTGCCACAGCCACAGCAACGTGGGATCCAAGCCGCGTCTGCAACCTTCACCACAGCTCACGGCAACGCCGGATCCTTAACCCACTGAGCAAGGCCAGGGATCAAACCCGCAACCTCATGGTTCTTAGTCGGATTCGTTAACCACTGAGCCACAAAGGGAACTCCTATATAACTCTTTTGATCAGTAGAAATGGATATAGATTTGACCTATTTGTAACCTGGATGGTCTGTTGCTATTTTGGGGGAGGAAGTGTTAAAGCAGGAGTTCTGGAATCATACCAGCATTTCATGTACAAGCTATTTCATCTCGGTAAGTTAATTAAGTCCCACACATCTGCAGTTTTCCCATTATTGAAAGAGGATAATGAAGGACCAAATTCACTGGATCGAAGTAAGGTTTATATAGTGTTTGTATGTGTGTAAAGAATATTTCACAATAATGAGCTCTGACAAATCAATAAGAAAAAATAACCTACTTTTAATTAGCCAAAGATGTAAACACTTGCTTCATTAAGAGAAGATAACAAATGAGCAAGAAACAAGAAAAATAATGTTCTACATCTTTACTTATAAAGAAAATGCTAATTAAAACTACAGTGAGGTACCACTATACCCCAGCGATTGCTAATATAAAAAAGACTACCAAGTATTTGCAAGGATGTAGAGCAATTGGAACTCTTATTGCTAGTAGGAGAGTGAATTCAGACAACCACTTTGGAAAAAGATGCTCAGTGGCTACTGAATATGAACATATGCGTTCCCTCTGACCCAGCAGTCCCACTGCCAGATAATATATATACATATAGGGATATGCTAGGAAGGGGACCTTATGTCCACAGAATGTTTATAGCAGCTTTATTCATAGTTGCCTAAAACTGCAAGTAACCCAAATGTTCATCAACATAATGGATAGATAAAGCAGAGTACACATATATCATGAAGTTGCAACCACATTAAAGAAAAAAAAACTACTCCAAGCTACAATGTGGATGAATCTCACAGACATAATGAGCAGAGACTTTAGCCAAATACATATCCCTATAAATTTTTTAAAAAAAAGAGTTCCCATTGTGGTGCAGCAGAAATGAGGTAGGAACCATGAGGTAGTGGGTTCGATCCCTGGCCTTGCTCAGAAGGTTAAGGATCTGGCGCTGACTTGACAGTTGGGGTGTAGGTCACAGATGCGACTTGGATCTGGTATTGCTGTGGCTGTGGTGTAGGCCAGGGATCTCCATTTCAACCCCTAGCCTGGGGATCTCCATATGATGCAGGTGCAACCCTAAAAAAAGCAAAATAAATAAGTAAATAAATAAATAAATATCTCTCAGTAATTTAGAATCGGTGGTATCAAGTCTTACTTTTACTGAGACTCAGGTACTTCCTATAACCAGTCTTTTCCCTTCCTCCTTCTACTCTTTCTGCTCCCTCACTGTGACAGCTGCTGGCTTCCAGTTCATCTGAGTAGCTGAGTTGTACCTGCCAAACTCCTTCCTTATGGACCCAGTCCTCAATCAACCACCTTGATCATAATAACCTAGAGATTTTGCAAGCTTTTGTCCTTTCCCTCTTTCACTGTTGCAAAAACAAAGCCACCTGATAAGAGTTAACTCCTGAAAATTTATCTGTAATGGATAGAAAGACAGGTTTGATGGAGTGTCATCCAAAAATTTTTTATAAGCTAATAATATGGGTCAATTCGAATCAGCATTTTATTTGAAAAAGAACGTTTGATTTTCAAGATGTAGTAATCTTAGGAAAATTCTGTTTTATGAAAAAACTGAAAATAGAGAAAAGGTTTACGTGATTTTTTAAAAAAGTAGATGTGTGTTTAAATACCTCATTTAAGGCCTATGCAAGTAAGCTGAAACATAATTTACTATAAGATAGGGTTATTGTCAACCTCATAACTAAAGAGCCTTTTATTATGCTTTCTACTCTCACATAATCAATAGCAGAAACCCATGCAATGAACTAGCAGTGTTTTAAAAGCAAATGGTTTTTGGAGTATAGACATATTTTTTTTGATGCTATCCAGACATGCACAATGTTTCCCATGGAAAATATTTAACCTTTAGAAATGGTTAGAGGTTAACTATGCAAAAATTACTACTTACTTAGAACATCTCAGAAAAAAAAGATGACCTAAGTATTGTCTAGTTTGTTCAGATTTGTTTATTTAGATTAATAATTGCTTGGCTATCCTCATAATTATTTTACATTTATTTTGTGATAAAGCACGATAGTTTTAACATCTTTATTTTAAAAATTGAGTAACTTAAGTTTAATGTAGTTTGCCTTTGGACAGTCTTAGACATTTTAACTTATATGATTTAAATTAAGTATGAATCAGATCTATCTCAGTAATTTAAGAAAGGTAGCTGCTATTACCCAAGCTTTTGTAGGCAAAGAAAGAGATTCAGAGAAATTAACATATTTGAAGTCGTACAGTTGGTCTATCTCTTGTCACTTGTGAGGTTTTACTGCACCTCACTGTTGCCTCTGTTGGTTAGTCTTAACAGCCCCTCCTACTGATTTGCTTGCTAAACCTGAGAAGATGCTCCGCCATTAGCTTTAGATGTATTGGACTTTCAAGTACCTGGGGAACATGCAGAACCCATTTAAATATGAAGTCTGAAATTTAGGATGTAGCCTGGTATGACATATGGGTCATGACTTGAAAGTGACCACACTATGAGGAGGTGAGATTGCCCATGTGGTATAGAGTGAGGATAGTGATCCAAGGATGGAACTCCTGAATAGCAAGCAGCATGTAAAGAATGGGAAGAGGGATCTATGTCTCCTAGGCAGAGAAGGACTCATGAGAAAGATTGTAGAACATGCAGGGTATCAACTGCTAAGTAATGGTTTTATGAAGCTGGTGTTTCAGAGGGTCCTACACGGCACAGAGATCCAGAAAGGACTGAGTCTGTCCATTGCATTTGTCATTTAGGTAATTACTAGGGACTGTGTGTAAGAGTAGTTTTATCACATGTACAAAACTGAAGCCAGATGATGACAAATCAGATGTCAGGCAGTAGAGACAAATGTGCCGTCCAGTATTATAGCCTCTGGCCACATGGTCTAGTGAGCACATGTAATGCAGCTGGTACAGATTGAAGTCAGCTGTAAGTGTAATAGGCACAGCATTTTGAAGACTTAGCATGAAAAAGAGATTATATAAAACATGTTTCATAAATTTTTATATTTATTACATACTGAAGTGATCATGTTTTGGATACATTAGCTCAATTAGCATATATGAATAAAATTAATTTTACATTTTTTAATGCGGCTTCTAGAATCGTTTATATCTGTGATTATATTTATGGCTCACACATTTCTACTGGTATAACGTGCACTGGTATGCACTATTCTTTTAAGAAGGATCCTTTAAAAAGAGAAGACAGCAAGCAGATAGCTTTTAAAATAAAAAGGCAGGGTCAAAGGGAAGGACTTTTTAACCTGTCTGTGCTCCATCCACACTCTCATCCCTGAAAAGTGAGACACTGAAGGGAAGCTAAGAGAGAATTTGACTAATGGAGCGTGATCCTTACTAGGTGAGGCAGGGAAGTCATGTTTGCAGGTGGAAGATGGGCTCTCATCCTCTGACATAAGGAGGTGAGAATAGATGTAAATTTAGATAAATATGTAGGTGAGGAATAGAGACAGGAAGTTGAGATCATCTGGAGTACAAAAGGTGTTCAGGTTTAATAGATCACATAGATCAAAACTAGAAGAAATTTGAGTGACCTGCAAAACTTTGACTGCATTGGGATTTTGTGTATTTGGAATTATAAATCTTTTTTTGTCATAAGGCACTTTCTCTTGTAGAAGAATTTGTTGAGATCATGAATGATGAAGCCTCATATCTGATCCGAAAAAGAAATACTGTTCCTGACACACGTTGTGTTATTTACAGGAGAGTTTGACACCGTGCAAAGCCCCTCTACACCCATCAAAGATCTTGACGAGAGAACATGCAGGAGTTCCGGGTCAAAGTCACGAGGGAGAGGCCGGAAAAATAACCCTTCCCCACCTCCCGACAGTGACCTGGAGGTAAGCTGACTTACCCTTAAACGGTGTATTATGATGTTTTATTTTATTGAACAATATAGTATATATCTCTTAGTTCCATGAATTTTCAGATTTAAAAGAAAAAGATATATCATGAAATGAGTGACACTACTTTGGAGCAGACATTTCACAGCTCTGAAATTTGAGATTTTTGTCCATTTTAATGTTAATGTTTTTAATGGCATTTTAATGTTTTTAATGGCAGAATTAAAAACAGTAACAACTTACGAATGATGATGCTTTACAGATTTGAGACCTGAGATAGTTGCAGATTTGATCCAAAAGTCACAAACAGAAGGCACAAATGGAAAATTTTAAAATAAAGGCATTGTTTGTGGAATGATTACCTGAGAAGCACTCTCTTTGGGAGCGCTAAAATACTGAGAGATGTTTGTATGGATCGATACATTTTAAAAAGTAAAATTATCTGTATGTAGAGGAAAAACTGTATGGAAATAAAAATTCTAGGCATTTGGAGTTCTCATTGTGATTCAGTGGATTAAGAACCCGACATGGTATCCGTGAGGATGCGAGTTTGATTCCGGTCTCACTCAGCTGATGCAAGCTGCAGATGCTGCTCAGATCCAGTATTGCTGTGGCTATGGCACAGGCCTCAGGTGCAACTCCATTTGGATCCCCTAGCCTGGAAACTTCCATATGCCACGGGTATGGCTGTATAAAGAAGAAAAAGAAAAGAATTACAGTTACTTGATACATATGTTAAAATTTTTGTACCTGTAAATATGTGTGTGTCATTTTTCCAGTTGGGATATATCTTTTGTGATATATCCCTACTAAGCAGGTTGATTTTTATTATGAAACATCAGAAGGTACTAGTCTTCCCCATTATATGCTGCATCTTACACAGCTGCGTATTTTAATTATAAAAAAACTTAAATATATCCAGATTCAGTAAAGTCAGGTATTTGTCATTGCACCTCTTCATAAGAGATCATTTCCTTTATGTGAACAACAGTAGCAGATTCAGATGCCTTCTAGAACCTGGCAAGTGGTGGGGAGCGCTGGCCGGTCTGATGGGGCCCCTTCATCACTGCCACATGGAAGGTCAGCCAGCACTGTCACAAACTGCAAGTTTGTCTAATGCAATCAGAACCTTGAACTTTGTCTGAAATCTTCTAATCTTGAAATGTTGGTCAATAATTTGAAATCTTTCAAAGTACCACGTAGGTCAAACAGCCCATCTCATGACCTAATCTAACTCAGTAGTCCACATTTTACAATTTCTGTTTAGGGATTGCTTATTGATTCTTTCAAATATTTTTTTGGGAGTTCCCGTCATGGCTCAGTGGAAACGAATCTAACTAGCATCCATGAGGCTGCAGGTTCGATACCTGGCCTCACTCAGTGGGTTAAGGATCCGATGTTGCCTTGAGCTGTGGTGTAGGTTGCAGACGCGGCTTGGATCCCACGTTGCTGTGGCTGTGGTGTAGGCCGGAGCTGCAGCTCTGATTCAACCCTTTGCCTGAAAACTTCCATATGCTGTGGGTGTGGCCCTAAAAAGACAAATATATGTATATATACATATAAAATGTAATTCTTTACATGAATTGCAAAACTCATGAACCTATTAGACATAAAATTTTATAACAGTACACTTCTATCATAAAGCCCAAATATGTCTTTTTGAGTATTAACCACAGTATATATTCATGTGAGTTCATTCAAATTAGGACATTTGATTTTTAAGTTTATTATTTTTGTGTGTCAGTCTTGCTCCTCAGGTTCTACAGGGGTTAGGTCTGGCAAATTTGGGAAAAAATTAATCAAGTGGCATAAATTTCTATGTAATGGTATCAGGATTGTATCCAACAACAAAGCAAGGTATTTTCTACTTGTAGAGAAATTTCTGTTTCCTTACACCTTGATAATTCTTTGATATTTATCTTTTTCTCCAGCGTGTGTTTGTCTGGGACTTGGATGAAACCATCATTGTTTTCCACTCACTGCTCACAGGATCTTATGCCCAGAAGTATGGCAAGGTAGGGAATCAAGAAATTTTACCCTGAGATACCTACTAGAATATTATTTTGAAAAAATCAAAAGCCTTTTAAAACTTCATTTAAATGCTTTTATTGCAGTCCTCTAGATCTGCTCTTAATTGTTTCTTTTCAGTAAACAGTTGTTCTTTAACATGAACTGGCGAATTTGAGGAAACTCAATTAGAAATTGTACTTTGTTTCTTTCTTCATAATAACTGAGTTTTCTACGTGAAGACTCAAGCTGTTACTCTGATACAATTATTTTAGAAAATGTTTTTATAAATTGAGATGGACTTTAAACATTATAAAACACATGTTGTCCTCTAATAATAAGGAAGCTTTAAGAAATTATTTGAATTAATTTGTTGTACGAAGTGTTGCTACAGATTGCCATTTGAAATAAGGAAGTTATATTTTGTCTGACAAACCCTTTGGGTTTAAGTGAATATAAGTATTTTTGGTAACTTTGAGGAAGCATATTACACTGATTGCGGATAACACCCCCTCACACACACAAATTCAGAGACAGATAATCTCATTACTTTCTTTCGTCTCTTACCATTATTTTCATAGTTAGCTTGCTTCTTATAACAGTGTTGTCTTACACGTGTGTGAGGCTGTTTCAAAGTGATGGACCTGCAACAGGCTTTTCAGCTGGAAACACAGCAGTAGTCACCATTGCTGTCTGAGTTCTTTATTCTGTAAGATGCACAGCCTAACCCCTTACACGACTTTATTCAAAGTTGTATCTAACTTTGGTTCCTTTTCCTATCACATTGACAGAAGTGTCTTCCTATGTCTTTAGAGTGCCACATTATCTCCTAGGGTCTCATGTCGGCTCAACATGCAGTTTTAAACAACTTTGTTAAGCCTTTTCTTCTAGACTAGTAGTGATGAATTAATTGCACTCAAAGAATTCCTCCTAAATTGCGTCTTGGTAAATCTGCACTGCATTTGATTTTTAATATAGGTAATAAGTGTTGCTGAACAGTTTTGAAAGGTATCAGTTTTGTTTAATGGCCATTTAGAAAAAGGAGTCTTAGCCTCTTTATCATAATCATCATCATCATCTAAAAGTGTGGACCCCAAAGCAGGATGTATGCGTATGTGCCAGATGTATACAGGGTGCTTCATTGAGATAAGGAGAGAAAAACACACACTTATACCTTGCATTTTCTATTGTTACTGTTTCATAATGCATATACTTTATAAATATGTGTAAATGGTAGAACTGTATCTTAAATGTAAGTACATGTAAACTTTAAAATATGTATATAATTTACAGATAAATTGACTATACATAAATTTGGAGAACACACTCAAAATTCTGTTATGGATAGAGTATAGTTTAAAAATTTTCCAGATGGTAATCTAAAGCATTTTCTTCTGAAATAATTTTAGCTTATGTGGAATACACAGTAAATCCTGTTGAACTGTTTCCAATAATTTTTATTTTATTTTTTGATGTATAGTTGATTTACAGTGTTATATAAAATTTCATGTTAGATAAATGTTTAAAATAAATATTCTAACTTAAACACATAAAGTTCCCATCAAAATAGTCACCATTAGAGGCTATACGTAAATATCCATGTTGCTTCATTGTGCTAAATCTGTGTTGTAATTCATCTTTTGGAATTACTTTTAGATTTTTGAAATAATTCCTGACTTCAGACCTTCATCCTTTTGTGGTAACCTTTATCTTTAGAAATAGAAGGATCATTCGAACCCAAGACAATGGTCAAATTGTCACTACATATGTTTTCCTTTTGTCAAAAATACCTTAAAGTTACTTCCATCCAAGAACTGAGCATGGATTTCCACTTTGGATAAGAAGGGATGTCCATAAAGAAGTAAAGAGGGGTAATGAGCCGTCAATAAATCAAATAATGAAGCTACTTTTCTTGAGCGAATCATAAAATGGCTCCAAGAGCAATTCCGAAGCAAAGTTCTCATGCTTCCCTCAGCAGTGGGGCATCGTTGAAACAACACATTGCCTTCTGGGATGGCCACCTGGTCATGCAGCATTCATTTCACACACAAGTTCCATTATTTTAAAGTATTGTCACAAAGCCTTGCCGAAATAGAAAATAGAGGCATTCTGTATCCTTAGAAAGGCTTAAACCGTGGAGTTTGCAGGAAGAGTGGGGGTGAGTGAGGGGAAGAAGGAAACTAATGTTCACTTAATGCCCACGACGTACGAGGCATTAAGCATCACAAACATTGTGATGGGAGGGTTGTTCTCCCCGATCTGTAGATGAGGAAGTATGCTCAGAGAGGGAACAAAGTGTATGCAAAGCCACACAGCTAGTCAGTGGCGGAGAAGAGTCCCGGGGCCCTTTCTGCTACAGCACATCACGCGGCGTAGACATAATATATAAGTAACATGTCCTGAAAGGAGTAAGGACAGTCAGTGAAGTACGGTAGCGGCAGTTGTGTGAGTTCTTCTCTCTTAAGTTGGAATAATTCCAATTATTGTCTCTTGGACAACTGGGATAGTTTTCCATTAAAAGGAAAAATGGAAGAAACATTCAGTGAAATAGAATGTGGCAGACAGCCGTCAGTACCTCACGGTGGTCATGCATAATAGGAAAAGGATTGGGGGGGACCATGAAAGGGTGTGGGGAAGCCGAGCCTGCGTTTATAGAGCTCCTACCGTGTAGAGCACCTGTGTTTGGCGTTTCAGGCAGTGGGTGGGAGGCGGGGGTGGGGGAGTGCTAAGGACAAGAGCCTTTGAGTCAGAGAAACCTCCCTTTGAAGATCCAGGGCTGATGCTGACCACTTTCTGACTTGGAGCAAATTACTTAAATCTTCAGTCTCAATTTCTGTAAAATGGGAATAATGCTATCTGTAGTGAATGAGAATTCAAGAGAGAATGTGTTTAATGGTTTAGCACAACACTTGGTGGGAATTATCACTCAAAAAAAATCACAGCTGTGGAATTCCCGCTGTGGCGCAGTGGAATCGACAGTGTCTCTGGAGCTCTGGGATGCAGGTTCAATCCCTGGCCTCGCTGCAAGCAGGAGCATAGGTAGCAACTGCGGCTCGGATCTGATCCCTGCCCTGGGAACTCCACGTGCCGTGGGGTGGTCAAAAAAGAAAAAAATATTCATAACTGTTATTAGTCACTTTCACAAATATTATCCCACTTAATTTTCGTGATTAATCGGCTGTAACTTCCTGTGATCCAAGTTCTGTGGATGAGCAAACCCGGGTTATTAGGGTTTAAGAAACTTGACCAAAGTCACAAAATGATAAATGCTATTACAGATATTGGAAACCAGGTCATTCTCATAACAAATATTTGTCTTTAATATTATTCTCTGCTATTGGAAGGGGGTCTGTTGGAGCTGACCATGTTGAATAATGGTTTGTTTACTCAGGAAAATTTTAAAAAATAAGGTGAAAATGTTTTTAGGCTCTAATTTTTTTTTTCTAATCAAAATGAAAATACTTTTATTTAATTCATGAAAAACAACTTAGATGACCTTATCTATTGAATTATTATTGTTATCATTGCTTTTTAGGGCTGCACCCACGGAATATGGAGGTTCCCAGGCTAGGGGTGGAATCAGAGCTGTAGCCTCTGGCCTACGCCACAGCCACAGCAACGCGAGATCCGAGCCACGTCTGCATCTTACACCACAGCTCCCTGGCAATGCCGGATCCTCAACCCACTAAGCAAGGCCAGGGATCAAACCCACAACCTCATGGTTCCTAGTCGGATTCGTTTCCACTGTACCACAAAGGAACTCCTGAATTATTATTTCTTAAAACAAGTTGATCATTGACATTTTTTCTTAATGTCAGTAAGGAAATTGATGTTGCCTTTTAGCTAAGCAAGGGATGTTATATCAAGCGCATCTTGTGAAGCTGGGGACCACATGCAGCTCATGGGTCATTTGAAGGGGACAGAGGGGAAATTGGGTTGATTCAGCTGTTCCACACACTGTAAATCAACTCCAAAAAAAACCTGTATCCATCTAACAGATATTTTTACTTAACATGGGCAAACATGCTTCTGGCTCTCATGGAACTTACAGGCAAAGAAAATCATTTCAGATCATGGTACTTGCTATGAAGACAGTAAAACTAGGTCAGAGAGAGAGTGACTGGGAGGTGATACTGACTGAGACCTGAATTACAAGAAGGAGCTAGCCGTGCTGATAAGGGGCGGGGGGAGCAGAGGGAACCTTCCATGCAGAGGACACGGAGGGCCCTGAGATAGGAGCAGCCTTCCAGTATTCCAGGACTACAGAGAAGTAGTGTGGCTGGAAGGCTGTAAACAAGGGAGAGAGTGACACAGGTGGAAACAGAAAATCAGGCAGGGGCTGCATCAGGGAGGGCTTTACGGCTAGGCTTTTGGGATGTAGTCTAGATCCAGTGGAAGTTGTTGTGAAGATTTAAACTAAATTGGAACATAGTGGTTTAAAATTGGCTGCTCTGTGGACAGTGGAGTTTAGAGGAACAAGGGCAGAGACCAGGACTCCTTTCGAAGGCTACTGTGTAGTCGTTGAGACAGGGAATGGTTTAGACTAGAACAGGGTTTCTCAAATTTTAGCATAGAGTCACAGTAACCTACAGGTTTTATGAAACACAGAGGGCTGCTGCCAGCTGCAGAGTTTCTGATTCTGTGGGTCTGGGGTGTGAGCCTGAGATTTTGCCTTTGGTATAAATTTCCAATAAAGCTGATGGACCATGCTTTAGGATCCGCTAGAATAGGGTATTTCCCCAACTTTTTTTCTTGGGAAAATGAGTTCTGAAATATGTTCATGGATAGTCTTTGTGGGGGGAAAAAAAACCCATGGCCAAATAAATTTGAGGAATTCTTGAATTTTATGGTCATCCAGTGTGTGTTATCATCTTAAAGGTCCTGAAATGTTTTACAGTTAAAAATCCTTTGTAACCATGTTTAATTTGTCCATTTTGAGTGTCTTAAGTAATGACCTTGAGCACTGACTGAAATGAGGTCATTCTGGTGATCAGTTGACAACTCAGAAGGTCTTTGCACTGCTAATATCGAAAGTGACCAGGGCCATTATTTCTGCAGGGGTCGGGTGGGGGGGATGGAGAAAAAAGAACTCCGATATTATGTAAAGGTTGTCTAGTCTTGAAATTGTTAATATCTTCGGTCCTTTTAATTCCTCAGATCAATCCCATTTCCACATTGTGCATTTTTAGAGTAGAGAAGTTTTGTGTAATGTAGTGACTTTCAGGTATTTTCTCTTAGCCAGAAAATCTTTTATGCACATAGTATATCATTCTGAGCATCGTTATATGAAATGAGTAAGGGCAGACCTGCTCTAGGTAAAGTGTAGGAGTAGGGGGACTGGAGATACCCATTTCCCTCATGTAGCCGACCCCTTCCCGCATTGTTATCAGTCACCCCAGAAAGAGTTTCCTGAGTCCCGGGGGTTGCTCAGAACGCCTTCTGTAAGGCACCAGGCCGGAAGTTAGGAGGAAGTCCTGTGCCTGCGTGAGCCTTCAGTTAGCCATAATCTCTGAGCCTGTTTCTGCACCTGAACATGATTATAATCCATTTCCTTCCTGGGGTTACTGGATGGATTAAATGAGGTAATGTAAATTTATAGAAGTAGCACTCAGCTCTGAAAACTATCATCTGTGTCCCGTGCTGGAGAAATTTAATATGTTATTTCTCCCAAAAGGGGTCATGACAAAGGCAGAAATTTCCAGACATGCAGAAGGTCAGTGTTTGTACAGAGTAGTACTGCAGTAGCTTGAAATATAGTGAGCTGGGATTGCAAATACAAGCACCAGGGGGGTAACATCATGTCCTAATGTGACCACACCTTACTGCCTATCTACCTTTCTTTCTGTTTCTTCTCCACCCCCAACCCCTGTCAATAAATAACTGCATAAGTACCATGTGTGAGCTCTTGCTGTATGCCTGGCACTTTGCTAAGTGTCCTGTTAAATGCATTATCTCCTTCGCTTTCACCCCACCCTATGTGACTGGTACAATGTCGCACAGCTTGCAAGTGGTATGGCCAACCACAACCCATGTCTCTTCCACCTGCTCTTAATCTTGTTCCTCTTTTGGTCTCATGTTTTTCCCCACTGCCTATAAAAATAAAATTCATGGAACATAATAGTCTAAAGCATGATATTTTACTCATAAAGTTTTCTGTACTAACTTTTGTGTCTGAATTATAAAAAAAATTTAGAAAAATCCTGCTTCCATTTATAAATAAATAATACTGTGAGTTTTCCAAGGATCTTCTTAATATGTTCTCACTTTTGGACTCTGTTCAGTTGTCAACACATCTTGCTCTTTTCAAGCAACACTGTTCTTGGGTATTTACCATGATGGCAGATGAGGGATGTCGATTTTAGAGTGCTGCTTTCTTTGTAGCTGATGATGGGCTTTGCAGCTGGGCACCAGTTGGCATGTACGATTTTCAGCACTGCAGAAACTCCTACTCTGAAGTAGGAGTTTGTAAATTTGGCAGGACCCAGGCCAGGAATTATTCATCATCTGTTAGAGTTTACGAAGATTATTCCTATTCCCTCATTAATTGTATATATCATTTTTACCTGATAAGTTTCAGTAATTCCTCTTTGTTGGAGGGAGAGGTGAAGGAAGCTAAATAAATTATGCTTTAGGGATTTGATTTATTTGGGAGCATTAATGTGTCATGTGCTATGAGGCCATGACTCTCTAAAGTTATTCCACAGGAAGGTTGCAAAGGAAATAGCCCAACTCAGGGAAAAGACTGAAGGAAAAGTGAATAGTTATCTTGTACTGTGAAATTGAAACTCAAACTCCTAAAACTCCTTGCTTATTTTAGATAACATCTTATATAAGAACAGCACTGAAGAAATAATATGTTCATCGGGATAAAACTATTGGTTGCTTTCATAGCAAACAATCTACACACAGTTACACGGAAATACTTTCGAAATAGCACTAGCTAGATTTTAAATTATAAGATTCTTGTGAAGATAGGTACTGACTTACATGCGCGTCAGCTAAGGAAAAGCAACATGATTTAATAGAAAGTGGGTAGAATTAATCAAGTGTTGGGATCTTGGATTGGAGCCCACTCCAATGGCGGCCTTCAGGTTACCGTCTACTCTGGGAGCATTCTGAGTTGGGAGGGAGAAGGGATCTGAGCTTAAATTCTAGCCTCGCCTCCTACTCTACATGTGACCTTGGGTAGTTTATTTGGTCTTTATGAGCCTCAGTTACCTTTTATATAAAATGAGGGGAATAGGAGTTCCCGTTGTGGCACAGCGGAAACGAATCCGACTAGGAACCGTGAGGTTGCGGATTCGCTCCCTGGGCTCGCTCAGTAGGTTAAGGATCCGGCCTTGCCGTGAGCTGTGTTGTAGGTCACAGACGCGGCTTGGATCTGGCGTTGCTGTGGCTGTGGTGTAGGCCTGCGGCTACAGGTCCGATTCAACCCCTAACCTGGTAACCACTATATGCCACGGGTGCGGCGCTAAAAAAAAGGCAAAAAAAAAATAATAAATAAATAAATAAAATGAGGGGAATAATAAATCAATAATTTGATTAGAAGGGTTAAATTAGTCAATGCATTAAAACTCAGCACATTGCCTACCAGAGAATAAACATTCACTAAGTGTACCTATTTTATTTGATTTCAAGGAAATCTGAATGTTGAGAAACTGAATTGGGGGAAAACTGGATTTTTTGTTAAAGAAATCTATCTGTTGCTTTATCTCATAATGTGAGACACTCTGCTCAGTGTTGTAGAGAAGAAGAAGGTGTCTAGAGAGTGGTCATGGTACATGTGAAGTGAATGAATGCAGAATATGCAAGTCTCAAAAATTTTAGTGTGTTTCTTGATTGTTCATAGTACGTGTGTTTGTGTACACATACGTGTATGTAAATAGTGTATGTAAATATAGTACAGTCGACCTGTGAACAGTGCAAGGCTTAGTGTTGCTTACCCCTATGTAGTCGAAAATCTGAGTATAACTTTTGACACCGTAGAAACATAATTACCAATAGCCTACTGTTGACTGGAAACCCTCCCAATAACGTAAACAGCTGATTAACATGTATCTTGTATGTCGCTGTACCTACAAAATAGAATATACTGTATTCTTACAATAAAGTATGCTAGAGAAAAGAAAATATTATTATGAAAATCATAAATAAGAGACCGTACATGTACATGAACTGTGTTTATCCATATTGCTAAGTTTGTTGTCAGTTTATAAGATTGTCTATTAGTAACTATGTCAATATTGTCTTATATGATACAAAACACTGGCTATGTTAGACAGACTACTGACACTAGACATAAAAAATGAAAAGATAATGTGAAAAAAATTCATATTTATTTACAGGCATAGCAATTTAAGTATTAATAACAAAGCAGCAGTATGATTGCTTCGTGGTAGCCTAAGCATAGTCAATATGGTTACTTCACAGTAGCCTAGCCTATGCACTGATGAATGATTATAAACATTTTGTGGCATACAGTATTACATCATATTCATAGTACAGTATTGGAAACATTGTTATGTTTTTTTAAAAAAGGACACTTACCTGTGATGATAGGCTAATACAAAGTTTTTCTTTCTTTTCTTTTCTTTTGTCTTTTTAGGGCCTCACTCAGGGCATATGGAGGGTCCCAGGCTAGGGGTCAAATCGGAGCTGTAGCTGCTGGCCTACACCACAGCCACAGTAATGCAGGATCCGAGCCGCATCTGTGACCTACACCACAGCTCACTGGCAACATGGGATCCTTAACCCACTGAGCAAGGCCAGGGATTCAGCCCACGTCCTCGTGAATACTAGTCAGGCTCATTAACCACTGAGCCATGACGGCAGTTCCCTGATCCAGTTTCTCCAATCACTAGAGAGAGGGACATACTGTTCAGTAATATAATTCTTTCAAAGTTAAGTTATAAAACAGTAAGAAAACTAACACTTGACTAATTCGACACCACCTACCGCTCACCTTCTGCCTATGTAAGGCTGTCCGCTACGGTACAAGTCTTGCATATGATGTTTTACATGGTGAATACTTAGGCAATGTTGATGAGAAACAAAATTGCGTCATAAAGTTCTTACTGTGCAGTTATTAGATCTGCACACAAAGATCCACATATACGCAATAGATAATTTATTTACCATATGGCCTAATGATTACTATTCATTAAGTGGAAGTGGATCATCATAACAGTCTTCAAAATGAGTAGGCTGAGGAGGAGGAGAAAAAGGAGAGTTGGTCTTGTTTTTTCAGAGGTGGCACGGGCAGAGCAGGTGGAAGGGGAGGCGGGGGAGGCAGGCACACTCGTTGTGACTACAGAAATACATCATAATTTGTCTGCCTTTTTGGCTTTTTCATTTCTCTAAAAATGTTTCTGTATGATACCAATCCTTCTTCCACCATCTGCTTTAGTTTCAGTGCCCATATCATAGAAGGCTCCATGTCATGAAAGAAGCCAAAGCAGTTTTGACTAATTGGAACACTTGTGCCATCTTGTTGAAGGGCAGTTTGTTTTCTGGCGCCACTTAATCTATGTCTTTTTCCTCCTTGTCTGGCACTGGTTTAGAAGCACTCATCTCTGTCACGTTGTCCTGCGTATTCCTCTGGTGTGGGGTCTCTTGAATTTCTCCAAGATCTTTATCTTGAAACCCTTCACCCCCAACTTTTTTTTTTTTTGCCATATCCACAGTCTATTCCATGATTTTATCTTTTTTGTTGTTTTTTTTAATTAATATTTGAGTTTTATTGAAGTATGGTTAATTTACTATGATAATTTCTGCTGTATGACAAAGTGACCCAGTCATATGTGTGTGTATAAATATACATATCCATTCCCTCTGATTCTTATCCCACATAGATTTTCACAGAATACAGAGTAGAGTTCTCTGAGCTTACACAGCAGGTCCCCTTTGGCCAGTTGTTCTGTATACCTCAGGGTGCATATGCCAATCCCAAACTCCAGTCCAGCCTTCCACCTCCACCCCATCCCCTTTAGTAACCACAGTTTTTCAAAGTCTGTGAATCTGTTTCTGATCTTCAAATAAGTTCATTTACATCTTTTTTTTTTTTAGATTCCACATACAGGTGATAATCATATGATGTTTATCTTTCACTGTCTGACTCACTTCACTTACTATTATAGTTTCTAGGTCCATCCATGTTGCTGCAAATGGCATTATTTCATTCTTTTTTATGGCCGAGTAATATTCCATTGTTTATATGTACCACATCTTCTTTTTTCCAAGATTTTCTTCACTGGCTCTGTTGTAAATCCTGTGAAGTCATCTGCGATATGTAGACATTGTAGATGTCTAGAAGGAATTTGCTGGTTCTCGCTTGATGGCTTTCAGGGCTTTTTTCTATACCAACAATGACATTTTCTTTTTTTAAGATTTTTATTTTTTTCTGTCATGATGGAGGATGATGTGAGAAAAAGAATATATATATATGACTGGGTCACTTTGCTGTGCAGCAAAAGTTAACAGAACATTATAAATCAACGATGACATTTCCAGTGGTATAATCTTTCAGATTTTCATGATGTTCTCTGTCGGAGTTTTTTCCCATCGCAATGGCAATCCTTTCCATAGAGTACCGTGTATAATGGGCCTTAAAGGTCCTTAGGACCCCTTGATCTAAAGGTTGAATTAAAGATGCTGTGTTTAAGGGCAAGCAGACCATGTTAGCACCTTCGGTGTTGAACTCATGGGATTCTGGGTGGCCAGAGGCATTGACCAATATCATAGGCCTTTAAAAGGCAATCCCTTACTAACAAGGTACCTCCTGACTTCGGGGACAAAACATCAATAGAATCAGTTTGAAAGAAGTGTCCTCACTGTCCAGGCCTTCTTATCATACAATTGAAAGACTGATGTTTATCCGTTCCCTTCAAGGGAGGGGCTTAGCAGCCTTATAGATAAGGGCAGTCCTGATCATAAACCTGACTACACTGGTGCAAAATGGTAGAGTTAGCCTCTTCCTTCCTGCCTTACATACTGGTGCTCGCTTCTCTTCCTTCCTAACAAATGTTCTTTGAGGCATACTTTCATTACAGTAAAAACCTGTCCAGGTAGATATCTTTTCTCCTCAATGATTTTCTTAACGGCTTCTGGGAACTCGTCTGCTGCCTCTTGTTACGTTGAATTTTTTTTCTTTTTTTTTGGCCAGGGATCATATCTGAGGTACAGTTGCAACCTACTCCACAGCTGTGGAAATGCTGGACTCTTTTAACTCACTGTGCCGGGCTGGGGATCAAACCTGTGTCCTGACACTGCAGGATGCTGCCAATCCCATTGTGCCACAGCAGGAACTCCATGTTGACATTTTTAAAGCCACACCTCTTTCTAAAATTATCCAAGCAGCATTTTGATGGCGTTAAATTCTCTAACTTTAGCTCCTTCACCCTCATTTTGCTTTAATTTGTCATAGCAAAACTTCACTTTTTCTTGAATCACAGAATCTGTAGGTGTGCCTTTCTTTTAGCAGTTATACACCCACATCAGAGCTTGATTTTCCACATGAGATAAAAAGGTATTCTCGAAAAGGGCAAGGTTTTCAATCCTGCTGGTATAGCTGCAACAATGGCTTCATGAATTTTCTTTTCTTTCTTACAGTGGTCCTTATGCTGGATTTATTTATCTTGAGATGGTAGGCAACCACAGCTGTAGACTTCAGTCTATGGTACATATCAAGCAATTCAGCTTTTTCTTTGCCATGTCATGACCTCTCTGCTTTTCGGGAGCACTTCTAGTATCAAGAGGGGAACTTCGCATGGGTCCCCTGGTGTTATTTAAGGTTTTATGGTATTGCACTAAAGACAATGCAGAATACCCCAAAACTACAAGAAATCACTTTTTACTGCAATAGGCAATTTTCAGGTGAGATGAACTCACAATGAGACAATAAACATTGCTCAACATTTTTAGCAGATACTGGCAACACTCAAGCCCACCTAAATAGTAACAGGAGGTGACTATGAAATTATTACAGGAGTGCAATATGGACTGTAGTAATTTTTTGCAATTATAATTTTTTTTTTTTTGCTTTTCTTTAGGGCCGCACCGGCAGCATATGAAAGTTCCCTGGCTAGGGGTCAAATCAGAGCTGCAGCTGCTGGCCTTTACCACAGCCACAGCAACATGGGATCCGAACTGCATCTGCGACCTACACCACAGTTCATGGCAATGCTGAATCCTTAACCCACTGAGCGAGGCCAGGGATCAAACCTGCATCCTCAAGGTTACTAGTTGGGCTCTTTGCCAATGAGCCAAATGGCACTTCCCTTGAAATTATGATTTAATATGCATCATTATGCTTGCTTATATTTCTCTTGACTGTGAATGGTGCCATAAACAGTCTGTAAGTATGGGCATAAGTTTCAATGACTTTTAAGTTTTTATAATAGGTTTGTGTATATTTTATGGTATTAAATGATAACAGACTAGTCTTTACATATATTTTATGCATTCATGGCTAACCTAACTTTAAACAATTTTTTTTTTCAGTATTTATAGTCTTGTGGTTGGTCTGCAAGTTTTTTTTCAAATTGCCACAAATCTCCAAAAAACGTTCCGGTATAGGTATTGAAAAAAATTCCACCTAGGACCCACATTGTTCAAACCTATGTTGTTCAAGGGTCAACTGTACAAATGTGGGTAAAAGTAATGCTGAATGAAAGACAGTGATACTTCTCAAACTCTCATAGGGAGTTTGAGAGATAATGAAAGTTGAATATATGAGAAAGGTACATGGCAATTAGTTTCTTAGAAACACAGACTTCTGGATGCACCTTTAATAATAGCCTCCCCTGAAGTTTCAGTCTCAGTCTTTGACTTCAGATTATGAACGTTCAGTCTCACGTTTTAGGAGTTGGAGGGGGCAGATCAGATTATTAACTTCCCTTAACATCATCAACTCTCATTTTTCTAAATTCATGTCTCACTTATCTTTTCTAGAGCCTTTCTCTCACATACCGCTCCTCTTCTCCGGGTCCTGAGACCCCAGTTGGGTGTGTTCATTTGCCATCTCTGTCCTACCACTTCTCTGTCAGGTGCTTTCTAGCTCATCCTCCCATAGCCATTATCACCATTCTCTTGACTTTCACCTTTCCATCCATTGCTACGCTACTGTTATATATTGTGTAGTATAAACATAACTCTATTTTTATATTTAATGATATTTATGACATATGATGAGCTGGAAGAAAGTTCCATTAATCCAAAGTCTCTAAGATTGCAATACTATAGCATAGCATCTATACTTGTAGCATATTACTACTGCTGTAATTCCCCCTTGAGGTGTATTTAATCCATTATTACTTTAATAAATGTGGGCGAGCTTTATTCATTGGGTTCTCTTCTGATTGAAACAGTAGAGGCTGGTCGAGGTAGGTAGGCTGTGTGATGTCCCTTTCGTGGCTTCTGATTACTTAACATCGACTACTATTTAATTGCAGTTATAATGCTTGCATCAAACACTTGGATTTTGAACAAACCGCTTTAATCTAGAGCAAAAATGCACTGGCTTCTGACCTTTATCAGCTTCCCTAGAAGGTTGAGGGTAATGTGACTAAGAAAAGAGGCACCATGGATCAATTGGTCCCTGAAGTTAAGTCTACGGGTGATCTCTAGGGAGGTGAAGGTGAAGCAGTGGGCCCTTACTCATAACTATAAGCTATTTCTAGGAAAGCCCAATTCCTAAGAAATTATACTAGTCACCATTCTACTCAGTAATCAGGTTGATGCAAATCTTAGAGACTTTTGGAAGCATCTCAGAGGCTTAACTCCTGGGAAGCAAGAAGGCCATGCCAGGAGTTCCCATTGTGGTGCAGTGGAAACAAATCCGACTAGGAACCATGAGGCTGTGGGTTCGATCCCTGGCCTCGTTCAGCAGGTTAAGGATCCAGCATTGCCGTGAGCTGTGGTGTAGGTCACAGATGTGGATCAGATCTGGCATTGCTATGGCTGTGGCATAGGCCAGCAGCTATAGCTCTGATGTGACCCCTAGCCTGGGAACCTCTATATGCTGCAGGTGCAGCCCTAAAAAGACAAGAAAAAAAAAGGAAGAAGGCCATGCCAGCTCTGGTGTTCCCTGACTGTCCCCAACCTTGACGGGAACGCTTAGACCAGTGTTTTTTAAATGTTAATGTGTATGTGCATCACCTGGTGATTTTGTCAAACTGTAGATTCTGCCTCTGTAGCTCTCTGGGGTGGGGTCTGCAATGCTACCCTTCTAACAAGCTCTCTGTTGATGCCACTGCTGCTGGTCTGTGAGCCACACTTTGAGTCGCAAAGGTCTGAATTTGCCGATTCTCCATCCTGTGTGTATTGGAATCACTGGAGAGCTTTGAAATCACTGGTGCATGAGCCCCACCTCAGAGAACTGGATTTAATCGGCGTGGAGTTTGGCCCAGGAAGCAGGATTTTTAAACGCTCTCCAGGTGTTTCTCACGTGTGGTCGAGTTTGAGAGCCTCCACCTTAAACATCGTCATCCCAGCCCTGGATGTCACTACCACCCACTTTGGCATAAAGCCTTGTCATCTTTAGCCTTCCTTTTATCTCCGTCAGACTCACTTTGAGGGGAAAAAATAAACTGTCCCACGTTCCAGCTTATCTCAGCAGCTGGATATGGCCACGAAGCTCAACCGGGTCCCAGCAGTCCTGGGTTAACTCCTCCAACTGATTATTTCAAACCTTCTCTACCCTCAACCCTTCAAAGCCGCCTTTTAATTCTGCGCAAAACTCTTCCTCCATCACTTTCAGAAAAAAATAAAAGCAAACTGAAGGAATTACTTTCTCTTTGCACCATAACCATGTTCTCTGACTGGTCTCTGCACCCCCAATCACGCCTTGGGTCCAGGCCCTCTCACTTACCCAGTGACTCGCCTCCTGAAAAGACCCCTTTCACCCCTGAGTCCCCACTGTCCCACTTTTCTGAATTATCCCTGTCACTATTTTACATGTTCCATCACCAGAAAAGCCTTTTGAGCCATTTTCCACTTGCTGCTCTCTTTTCCTAGCTTTCCAGCCCAGTAACTCTCTCAAAGTCTGAGAACTGACCTTTGTGCCAAATTCATGGTTTATCGTACCCTCGTGTGTTTGACCCAGTTGAACACTCACTCTTCCGTAAATCCTTGCTCCACGTCCTGTCCCTGACCTGGGTCACTCTGACTCACCCTGTCCATTCTCACCTCCTGCCTATGCTCACACCAGCCTCATTCTCACCTCTTGCACACGCTTATGACCAGACCAGACCACCATACCTGTGTTCTGTGCGTGGCCAGGCCCCTTCCTCTCCTCTGGTCTCTTATCCTCAACTTACCACCTCCGGAGAAAGGCCTTCCCTGCACTTTCTTTAAATGAGCCCTCGCCACCCATCCCCAAAGCCTTCCCTGTGTGCGGACTGTTTTTTTTTTTTTTTTTTTTTTCACCACCAGGAGTATTGCATATTTACTTGGTTTTCCATCCGTGTATTTCTCAGATGGCTTATCCAGTAATAATATAAACCCCATCAGGGAAGGGACTTTGCTTATTTAATGCTCTGCTCTCTGCCCAGAATTTGATCATGTCTGACATGCAGTAGACACGCTGTAAATTTGTGCTAAATACATGGAAGTTCTGGAAACCATCCCCCAGTTCCCCCTGAGAGCGCTGAAGCCCACGGCATGTCCATTGTACACAAACAATGTAACTGTAAAATTTTCCTTCCGATTGGTGGTGCAATGTCATGGCACTTCTTGCCAGAGTTTATGGATTCTAACAAACCTGCTAGCTGTCTCCACCTTGGTTCATGGAGCTGGTTTGTCTTCCTTCTGATGGACTTGCACATCTTCCGCCTCTGCCTGCACCCCATCTACAGATACGCTGCAGGTCTCAAGGGGTAACTGTTCCAAGAGCTTGAGTTCTTAAAAAAAAAAAAAGAAAAAGTCCCCTATTTCTTTAAAAGTGCATAGCTGCTGCCTCTCCTGAGATATTTTTACAGTGTGTCCCTAGAGGAGGAATTCCAGCTGATGGCCCAGTGCAGGGCAGAGGCCCATAGACAGACAGTCTGGCTCCAATTTATGCTCTGTGCTAACATGGCTAATAGGCGTTAGTATTTTGATACAGAGAAGTTCCATCCTTGATCCCGAGTTGGTCATACCCTGGTCACATCCGGCTTAGAATAACACATTTAAGAGCTGAGAGAGTTAGTTACTTTCTTCATCCCCTCCCTCTCGCTGTCCCCCACCCCCGCTCCTTCTTTCTCTTTCTTCCTCTCTCTCCTTCTCTCTCTCCCTCTCTCTCCTTCTCTCTTTCTCTCTCACTCTCTCTCTCCTTCTCTCTTCCTCCCTCTCACTCTCTCTCCCCCTCTCTTTCTGCCCCTCTCTCTCTTTCTCTCTCTGTCCCTCTCTCTCCTTTTCTCTTTCTCCCCCTCTTTCCCTCTCTCTCGGTCTTTCTCCCTCCTTCTCTTCTTCTCTCTTTCTCCTTCTGTCTCTCTCCCTCTCTTTCCCCTTCTCTCTCTCTCTGCTCTCTCCCCTTTTTCTCTCTCTCTCCAACAGATGTCTTGGGAGTAGTTTCAGTATTTTCACAGAGCAGTACACAGAGTAAATTTAAATTGGCAGCACTCCAGCTTGCCCCATATAAAACTCTGCTGTAGACACTTTGAACCTATTGGAACTGTTACACATGTATAATATGCATCAGAGCTTCCACAAAACCCTGTTAGTGCCTTTATTATACCACTTTTCCCCTCTGCCCCAGTTTTCACCGTCACTTCGTTTCAGACCCTAAACTCAACACTCACTAGGGTCAAACTGAAAAGAGGCAGTAACTCTTGATTCATAAGGTGCCCATAATTCTACAAACATCTAATGAAAACAAGCAAACATCTCTGTATAAAACTTGGGTTCCACCCAGAAGTATGTTTAACTCTCAAATGCCTGATAAAACCATGGGGTTGCAGGCTCTGAAGTTCCAGCCCAGCACTCCAGCAAGGCAGAGGGTGCCCAGCATTACAACCACCTTGCTAAGGCTGCCCCCGGCAAGTTCCTACTCGTCTCTCTTGGATTCTTACATCTGTGGGTCCTATAGCTGGAAAAATAGGAGACTGGAATCTGCTTACTTAAAAATTAGCTGTCCCAGTGACTTAGTAAGCTTGGAGAAAAAAAAAAAAAGTAAAATCAGATATTTGAAAGTAAGCCCTCACTCAACATTCCCTTAGAAACAAAATCACCACCTCTTACAGGCATGGTTTTCCTTGGCTTGTGGCATGGCTCTCCCTGGCCCTTCGGTGCCAAGCCTTTGGCAGATCTGACCAAACACCTCCTTTTCAAGGAGCCTCGCTCTCTGGAAACCTTAGTAAAATACAGCTAGTTCACACTCCGGCAAACCCCAGCCCGAAACTTTCCCAGTTAACAAACAATGTTTTGCCAAAATGCTTCTTACTAAGTCCTGGCTCTAGAAGAGTGTGTGATGTGGAATCGCCATAGCTCGAAAAACAAAGGAACACCCCTTCCCTCGCCTTGGGGTTGCGTTCCGTTGAAGTGCTCAGATACAGTTTTCATCATACCATATGCTATGCCTACTTGTTAGAGGATTCTTGTTGGTTTTTTTTTTTTTTTAATTGTATTTGTTCGCATGCCTATCAGATGCACAACATGCATTCTTCATGGATTTTTCCTATCACTGCTTGGGCAGCGTAGAGAGTTACCTCCTACAGAAGCATGGCATCGATGAAAGTAATCAAAGAGCAGCAGCATGTTTTCTCCCACCCCCATAAATCTGATCTGTAAATGCAAAGAATGTGAGGCATGAACATGAGAAATGTAAGAATTTTATCTAAAACTTAGAAAAATTGGCAAATCGTAGAATAAGGTTTTAACCAATCTAGTCCCCAGAAGGAAAACTTTTTATGTAAGACATTTCTGAACCCCCATCTGAAATATATATCTTGAGGGCAGTAATCATCAGAAACATAATGGAGTCCTGTGGAGCTCAGTTTTATTGTCTTGCATCAGTGAACATTCCTCAAAAGCATAGAGCGTCACTAATGGAATTATATGTTTTCATGCTATAATTACATTTGATTTTTCATGATATTTCTGTAGACTTTTTGTTCATGGTCCCATGACTAGACAGAATATTTACTAGTTTTCTGTGTCCTTGGCCTGTTCACACACACACACACACACACACACACGCACACACACACACACGCCCGACCCCCTGTAACAAAAGAGAGAGAGAGACTAGAAGTAGGATTTCTTTTACAGAAAAAAGACAAGTGTATATTTTTTTAAAAATTTACCTTCAGAGATCTTCTTTCAACAACAGCTACAAAAACATAAACAACAACAAAAAGAAATGAGGAGTTCCCCAGGGGCTGAGTCGGTTAAGGTGTTGTCACTGCTGTGGCTTGAGGTGCTGCTGTGGAGAGGGTTTGATCCCTGGCCCCGGAACTTCCACATGCCATGGGCTCAGCCTAAAAAAAAAAAAAAAAGAAAAAGAAAAAAAAGAAAGGAAATAAGAAAAAATAATTTTATATTTGAAGGAAACAGCAAGAGATCCCTCTGAGTCCCAAAATTCCTTGAGACACAAAATGGGAACTTAATATTTTTGTTCTTATTTTTGAATCTTTGTTGAATGAATGAATATTTGTTGGATAAAATGGAACTTATTCAATCTTTGGTGATGTTGCTCTGAACGATCCTGTCGCTGGAAGACAGCTGAATCTAGCCATACAGTCCTATTGACCCAAGACTCGGTACCAAGATGCCATCAAACATGTGAACAATGAATTTCTGTTTTGGAGAAGAGAGAAGATCCAGCTATGAAACCCACAGAAATCCCCAAGGAAGAGATGTAAACGGTTAGAAAATGATGTTGACACCCAGCAAACTTACTTGATTATCCTCTCTTCATCTTCCCCCACAACAAGTCTTAGGTTTGTTCAACATCTCAGTGAACTCTCTTTCTCAGCACCAATTCCTAGTCTCAAGGTTTTCTTCACTACGGAATATGAGGCTGACACTCACTCCAAATACGTTTATACACTAGGGTTCCCCACCCCCGCAAGGCATTATGGAAGTGCAGGGGAAAAATTTGCTTGTTGCAGTCTGGGTGTGAAATGGAAGTTTTCTGCTTGCTAAGTGGAGTAAGTTTGGGGGTGTTAACGAATGGTACTTGGCCTGACCCAGGTTGCATGTTCTTATCATAAATGGAGATAGAGTTAGCATTTCATTTCCCCAAGTTTAAATACATTTCGCGAAATGCCATTTATTAAAACACTGAAAACATAATGTTTGGCTCTCTCTCCTCAAATCTCTACACTCTGGCTCCTGGCCCAGCCACTCAACCCAAATCACCCTCTGAGGTCTTCCAAAATAACTTCTCAGCCAAAACCAATAGTATCCTTCTAGACTTGTCAGCTTTATTTGAAACCATTTTCTTCTCCCTGCTAATGTCCATTCTGGCCTCAAATTCTGAGGATTCGTCCCTTTCAGATTTTCTGTCTTCTCATCTCCAGAGTCACATCTAGAGCCTTGTAAGGGATGACTTAGAAATCATTCCAACTTTGATCATTTTAAACACAAGATTGGTGCATGAATTATTTTCTTAGCCATAGCCCTAAACTGTCCTCACTTTTAAAAATCAAGTCTTAACACTTCTCTGTGCCAGGCTTTCAACTGTAAGGAATTATGGTTAAGGCACCAACTCTGGTCTAGATTCTCAGCACCTTGCTGCTGTGTAATCTCTTAATGTCTATAAACACAAATTGTCGCTTTGACTTTGACTTTTTTACTAATCCCCTGTCATTAAACTTCTAGATGTATATGCTTTATTTTTTATGTATTCCTAAATTACATATTTACTGAATTAATGTTCTTTTTCATCCTCCACGCTTCACTCTTCATCTCTAGTCACGTTCAGCTTAGATCGTACTATACACATATTCATATAAATACGGCCTGTTGATCAGAGTGCAATTAATAATGAAGTTGTGGTTCCACCATGCTCTTCTAGTTCCTCCTGTCGCACCTCCAGAAAACATTGTGTGCTCAGGTCCTACAAACATGCAGGGTCTACTTTTATCTCTTTTCCACTTATTTGTTGTCATTCTTAAAAGCAGATCTTTTTAACAGTCTACTCCTTTCTTTAGTGTCCCCTCCAAGTACCTTTCTCAAAGGACTTTCCATGGAGTATATGTAAACTGAGTCCTGTGAACCAGCTTGCTGCCCTCTCCTCTCACGAATCTATAGTTTTATGTAAAAATGTATCCAAGTCATCTTTCCATGCATATAAATTCCTGTGAATTCACAGATGTATCAGTATGTTTCATACGTTTTAGATAAGCCTTTAGAAAGACTGCTTTCTGATCACTGGGAAATCTTTTGAATTTTAGATTAAAAATCTGTACAGCCTCTCCATCTCTACCCCTATATCCACATGCACTTCAGATATTTTTACTAGTAATGCTGGCTACTAAAATGGTCCTTCATTATGTGTGTCTTTACTTTTCAGGATCCTCCCATGGCTGTAACCCTTGGACTCCGAATGGAGGAGATGATTTTTAATCTTGCTGATACCCACTTATTTTTTAATGATTTAGAGGTAAGAATTTTCAAAGGTGAGAATAGTCGTATCCAACTATCAGAACTCTTATATGGTTTCTAGAGATGCAGATAACCTCAAAAAATAAACAAAAAGCTAGCTCAAGAGAACAGTATAAAGTTCCTGTCAAGGAGAAACATTGTATATGCAAATAGAAACTAAAGCTAAATTGTGTTTTGAATGATACACATGTACCGGCACTTATTCAGAACAAAGAAAACGTCTCCAAGAAGAAGGTCTGTTTTGCTGCCCCGTGCTGTCCACAGCTCCCAGTCCTTTTAGTGTCTCTACCACAACCCATTCCATCTTTGGAATCAGTGTTAGCTTTTCCAGGTTACTAAGCAGGATGCAATTTAGGTTAATTACAGCACAGTGGTCACAGACATTGTTCCTGGTGCTAACATGGATCGTTACATTTTATAGATAATCTGAAACCCAGTTCCAGACATTATCATTCCTCATTTCCTCCCCTTTTGAATAAAACCGTGGGAGAGCTATTTACATAGCACTTCTGACTGGTTTGTTGCATTTATTTTCTCTTTTATTACTAATTTATCTCTCCATTTCTAACCTCGAATGAAGAGAAAGTAAAAGCAATAAAAAACAAACTGAAAGAACTTAAGAAAAAATAGCATCTAGATCGCTGAATAAGTACTGAAATTAAGTATGTAATCTGAGTGCTAATGACCTGAACCGTTAGGCATTCGTATGATAAAATTTGAAATAACTGAGTAGCTTGGGCACTGAGAAGAACTGTAAAGCACAACCATGAAATAGATTTCTCTTCCTTCTTTTTAAATGGCCCATTCAAATTAATTTTTTATTTCATAGTTTCACAGTGAAATTAAAGGGTTTATCTACAATCACATGAACGAAGAAGGGGATTATTATTACTGAATCCGCACCTTGTGCTTGATATTTTTATATTGGGCTTTCCATTAATTAACAACCTTTTGGAAGAAATATGTTTATCCCATTATTTTTGTAGAGAAGGAACTGTAAGGTCCAGCAGCATAAAAATCACATCTATGGTTACCTGCTAAGTGGTCGAACTGGGAGTTGAAACTCTGAAGTCTCTCTGGCTCCAGAACCCATAATCTGCCCCTGTACCATGCTGAAATTTACAGACATGTGGGAGGAAGATAAGCCAAATCAGTCAGCATCTTAAATAAGTTTTTTAAATTGATAAGGTCTTAAATTCAATCTTAGTTACATTTGAGACACGAGTAAAAGATATCCCATAATGTATGTGTTGGAAGTCTGTGTAATAGCACTTTCCTTCTTGTCCTCTCTGCAGTGAGTCACTATTTTTACTAGATAATAAAATGCAAATTCTGTTTAAGGGGTTTTTTTCTTTAATAGACTTTATGAAAGATCAGTATTTTTGGGCAAGTCTTCCAGCTTTTAGATAATAAGAAATAATCACTACTCTAAAACCTGATTTAAATTAATCCTGCTACTTATTATTTTCTAGTGTACAGAATGATTTTATGTATATATGATAACAGGAAACACACCTTATCCTCTTGGGAACTTGAATTTTTTATACATGTATGGTGATACCTTTTTAGGTTAGTTTTTCTATTGGGTAAGATGGATGAGCTTCATTCTAAAAAGAATTTGAAGGTTATTAGTCCTCTCAAACCTGTAAAACACCCAGAAAAGTAGTTTTATATGGTTTTATCCATGTTTTATAGTTTTTATTTCATGGCATTTATTATTTTTAATAGAAATAAATGGGATAAATGATCCTTTAGCTTTTTTAGTGGCACATTAGAAGCCAGACGGAATAAATTTACCACCCAACCTCTAACAACACAAAAGTGAGAAAGTGAAAGTAGCACATGGTGAATTTGATATATTCAATTTAGCAAGTTTGACATGAATATTGGCATATCAGAAACATGTGGTTGGCTATGGTGCTTTAAGAATTTTTATTTTGGATTAGATACTATATAAAATGTATCTTTAAAATACCCAGCAGGATCTCTGGTAGAAATAGAAACTGAGAGAATACTGGTATTGACTTTCTCTTCTATGATTATACCTTTTTAGTTGTGTTTTAGGACGCGATAAAAATTCCATCTGACTAAAACTTAATATCCAACAATAATGTGCTGAATCAATGAAATGATTTAGTCTCTAAATAGAAATTGATTAAATTCTCATACATGAACACACACTCTTACACATCCAAGTGAAGCGCCCAAGGAAATTCAAAGGCTTATACTAATTTAAGTGAGATAAACAAACACTAAAACTAGTAAAATCTAAACAGTAGCTGTCAGAATTCCCACTGCAGCGAAGACGGTTAAGAATCTGGCTATAGGAGTTCCCGTCGTGGCTCAGTGGTTAACGAATCCAACTAAGAACCATGAGGTTGCGGGTTCAATCCCTGGCCTTGCTCAGTGGGTTAAGGATCCGGCGTTGCCGTGAGCTGTGGTGAAGGTTGCAGACGCGGCTCGGATCCCGTGTTGCTGTGGCTGTGGCGAAGGCCGGCAGCTACAGCTCCTGTTAGACCCCTAGGCTGGGAACCTCCATATGCCACAGGTGCAGCTCTAGATAAAGGCAAAAAGACAAAAAAAAAGAAAAAGAAAAAGAATCTGGCTATAGCAGCGTGGGTCACTGCAGAGGCGAGTTCAGTCCCTGGCCTGGTGCTGTGGGTTAAAGGGTGCAGCACTGCTACAGCTGCAGCTCGGATTCAACCCCTGCCTGGGAACTTCCATGTGCTGTGAGTTTGGGCATTTATTTAAATAAATACATAGATAAATAGTAAACATTTTTAAAGAGTAGCTCTAGGAGTTTGCATCGTGGCTTAGCAGAAACGAATCTGACTAGTATCCATGAGGACACAGGGTCAATCCCTGGTCTTGCTCAGTGGGTTAAGGATCCGGTGTTCCTGAGAGCTGTGGTGTAGGTCAGAGACGCGGCTCAGATCTGGTGTTGCTGTGGCTGCGGTGTAGGCCAGCAGCTGTAGCTCTGATTTGACCCCAAGCCTGGGAATCTCCGTATACCGCCCTAAAAAGACCAAAAAAAGTAGCTCTCAAAATTATTCAGTACGGTTACATACATGCCCAACTCCTCTGCATCTGATTTTGAAACTTTACTTTCTTCTAGTTTTTTAGTTCAGTTAACCTTTTACAAGCAGAGATTGTTGTGAGCTTTATAACTAGTATTAAGCTATGTCTGCTTCTGCTGACAAAGAGAATTCGTCAAGAGAATAACTCTATCCAAAGCCTATTATGGATTTTTCTGCTTTGTGTATTTAATCTCTCAGGGTTCCTTTTCTTAACCTAAAAATCTAATTTGAGACTCAAATCCTTCAATAGATACTGCAACACATGTAGTGGCAGCTGTTCTCACATAATTCCTTAAAAGTTACAAATTTAAATCCTTTAATAGATACTTCACTACATCCTGTCCAACTGCAGAGAAAGCAAATGCTCACATCACTGCCCCTAAGAACTGAGTCCTCCCCGTTTAGATAAAATGTTGTTTCAGCTAAAATAACTTCCAGAGAAGAAAGCACCAGGGGTTTGGGATCACCAAAGTGAGAGAAGACTACTATGGATTAAAACTGATAAAGATCAGTGACAAATTTGTAGTCACCTTAAAAGACAAAGAATTTAAGAGTTGAGATTACTGCAAATGTTTGGCTTACACTGAAATTTGTTAGAGCCAAAGCGTTACACTTATACTATTTTTAGCATTTTAGTTTTGGTCAAAATGATTCTTGCAAAGTTCCTCTGAGTGAAAGCTAACTGAAGAACAATTATTTAGATTTTTCTAAAAATGTACATGATTGAAGTTCAGGTTTCTTTCACTGGACTGTAATCCTCAGGCAAGGGTCCAGAGTCAACAAACATAGTTAACTAGGCATAAATTTAAAGAGAAGTTCCATTTGGGAAAACCTCAAACTGACTTCAAATATGGAACTCATGGTCCGATAAGTTTGAAATACTGATGTCCTCGGGGGTAAAACATACATTTGGGGACAAACTGTACAAATTAATCATTTGAGTTAATACTGGAAATGTCAGAGGAACTTACCTAAAAATTAGAATAAGAGGGTATTAAATATAGAAATTACTTCTAATTACCAGTGTAATTCATAAGAATCACTCACTTAAAATCATTAGTTTATTATAAAAGAGAGTTATGAAATTATTTACATGGTGAAAGATTTCAGAACCTCAGTGGAATCAGCAGCTTCACATGATGTCATTTCAAGAGTGCCTTTACTTTGGTCTTCATACTTCCGTAAATGTCACCAACTCAAGTAAAAAAGAACCCTTGTCATCTAGAACTACTTTGCTGTCTCAGTATTCTAGAAGAACTTTTCTTTCCAACTTTCATGCTAACTGGTTAAATATCCCTTCACCCTTTCTTTTAGAGCCCAGTTCAGAAGCTAAGGTCACTTGCAGTACTTTTTCCTGAGAATTTTCTGGGACCATAATGCCTCTTTGGTTAAAGTTTGGGCTGTGCTTCTTTCAGTAAATACTCAGCCTGAATGTCAAAGACTGTTTCTAATGTCTGTCCTGAAGCCTCAGCTCGTACTCTGTACTCTTTTCCCTCTCCTTCTCTCTTGATATAAGTATCTTCTTACAGTCCTTACCTGCAGTATTATTATTTTATATCACCATAACTTTGTGTTAGAAAATTTAGATGACTGTGGTAGTTCTGTCATGAACTACATTTGTCTAGATTTCTGCCATTTATTCAAAAAGAATTGCTGAGTGATTACTTTGTACCAGATTGCACCTTCAGGGTGGGTACATCCGGGGGACCCAAACACCCCCCTCAGAGAGCTTCCAGTCAGATTAACTTTTTGAGGCCCTTCCTTCTTTATGAATATGTTTATTCAAAAATTACTAAACCCGTAATTAATGCAGACTGAAGGAACCTTTAAAATTAACTTGGTTGGTTTTTCAAGTTATGTACTAAAATTGCATTGATTGAGCTACTCACTACATTTTATATTTCAAAAGCAATCTGAGCCAATTAATTTATCCTCAGACTGCAACAGGATCTGATATACTCAGTGTGGAAAGCTGGAGAAGAGATATTAAATATTTTGCTGCCAGATATTTACAAGTCCTGTGGTGATTATGAATAGTAGCTGAGAAACCTTTAGTTTGGCATCATATTTTCAAATTTAATAATTTTTCCAAATTGATTTTGAATGATAAGCACTATCTATATAGTCAGACTTTAGGAGTATGACTAGACTAATTTGAGGGGAACAAAAGAGACACCAAAGGCTAAAGCATACTTATTCTGAGGTTAATTAAATACTAAGTGTCGAAATGCTCTTAACCAAATTCCACCTTCAGATCATGTACTCTTTCATTGAAACTTTGCGGACTATTTGAAAATAGAAACTACTCTTTGAACAATAAGGAAAAACTGGAGTTCTTTTTCAGAAAAGTTACCATTTGTTCTGAGTACAGTATAACTTAGGTCAATGATGTGGGTATATATACCTAAAGTTTATTTTCCTCTGAATTAGTAGCACATTGCAGTTAGTAAACTTTCATTAGTTCGCTTTTACTTTCAATATTCTCTTCAACTTAAAGATTTAAAAACTTGAACAACAACAAAAAATGTTGGCCTTTATGGTTATTGGCTTCTTTGCTGTGTTGAAAGATCAAGACTTTTAAAATAACCTCAGCATGGTTCTTTCATGGTATCACTGGCCCAGCAAAAAGCAGGAAGTCATAGAAATCTCACAGGACACTAATCACCAAGCCCGTCTGTTGCTGCTCAACAGATAGTTGGTGGATACTGTGAGAAAAAGAATGTATATATCTATATGTGACTGGGTCACTTTGTACGGTAGAAAATTGACAGAACACTGTAGACCAGCTATTATGGAAAAAACAAAAATCATTTTATAAATAAATAAATAAATAAATAAAATAGTTGTTGCTGTTCAAATAATAGTAACCACCCAAGGTGTTCCGATCAAACAAGTTTTGAGTATCTTCAGATAAGCCTTGATTCCGTACTTAATTATGTGCAACAGCAATGGCAGAATATAAATGCTGGTGGTTATTGTAAAGATTCAAAGGAGAATTCCTTGTCAATAATTTTAAGATTAAAATCATTTTTTAGTTTACTCTGAAGAAAGCCACATGCCATGTGTTTTCAGACCCCTTCTAATAGCCCTCTTCTGGATTAGATTTTACAGAGTAGACATGGCGCCATTTCTCAGCATGAGAGGGTGGCATGAATGGGCAAATGCTGCCATCTTCTGGCCATGGCCTGATAAAACGGAAAGATGGCAAAAGCTACAAACATGGTGCCAGGCATCATTTGAAAAACAGTTTTTCCAATGTTTTTAACAGGAGTGTGATCAAGTTCACATAGATGATGTTTCCTCTGATGATAACGGGCAGGATTTAAGGTAAGCCACGCCTTTCAGTATGTTCTTTCCTACAGAAATTCAGCTGTGAAGTTTTGCACATGTAATTATTTCTTTTATTTCTTTTTAATGTATTTTGGGTGTTGCAGTACCTACAGTTTTGCAACTGATGGCTTCCATGCAGCTGCAAGTAGTGCAAACCTTTGTTTGCCAACAGGTGTAAGAGGAGGGGTTGACTGGATGAGGAAGTTGGCTTTTCGTTACAGAAGAGTAAAAGAATTATACAACACCTACAGGAACAATGTGGGAGGTATGTGTGGCTTTCAAAATCTAATAAAGGTACTGCAGATGGAGGTGCCATTTAAACTGGAATTTTGAGTTTCATATTAGGGACTGACCTTCTTCTGTAAAATAAATGACCAGCTCATGCTAGATGACAGTGAGCCAGAATTTTTTAAGTTTCTTAGAGTTGGTGCGGGGAAAAGAAAAATCCGACTGCAAAATAAAACATGCAGCACTGTCAGAGAAATTGGGAATTCTTTGGGCCCAGATGTTTGGTCAAGATTAATAGCAGGACATTCATTTTAGTTTTCTTCAGCTGAGATGCTCTCAGTGAAAACCAGACAGAGGAACTAATGGAGGCCATGGAAAGAAGACCTGTCTAAAGACAAGAGCCCAGTCTTTGAAGCAGAGTTATTAGCAGTCATTACCTTTCTGGAATCCTATCAAAATTAAATACAAACAGTTTATGTCATTTCAGAGACTTCAACAAGTTAAATTTATCCTTTTAAAAATTACATGTTATCTGAAATTATATTATAGTGTTTAATGATATCCTCGTTTTCAAAAGTTCAAATACTCTATAGGCAGCGTCGATGCCATTTTATACTCATTCTATATTTCCAGTGGTATCAAAACCTGTGACATCGAAACTAAGTTCTTGGATGTGCTTCTTAGTATAAGTTGATTATCTTTATTATTAGGATCAATGTTAGGTCACCAAGATCCCAGGATTAGTTATGAGGTCACTTAAGATTCTACTCCCAGGGCTTTTTTGTTTGTTTTTCTTTTTTTAAACAAAATGAAGGTTGGTTGAGAACCTTAATAAACCAGAATATAAAACTGAATAAGACAGCTAAATACGTTTGTACATACTATACATGCATATATTCACATATATGTCACAGAATATAGTATAGTAAATAAAGTTTTCATCTGTAGTATATCTATTGAACACACACCGTACACATCGTGAGGGTGGGCTGTGTGTCTGTTTGCCTTTATCCCCAGCACCTGGATAGCCTTGAGACACATAATAGATGCTCAGTAGATACTCAGTAACTATAAGAGAACAAAAACATGTAGAACCTTATACAGTAGTAATGTTGGAACCAAAACGGAGATCAAATATAGAAAACTTTCATTTTTAAAATGAGAAATAGGCTTCTGCAGGCTACTGACTTGCCCAGTGTTCCAGGCAGACAACTCAAGTTTCCTAATCTGTTCTCTCTATACAAGACACTTTTGTAAAATTAAGTAGATATTCTATTTAAAATCAATTGAGGGTAACAAGTTTAACTTTAAAATATCCTTTTGGGAAGTCTGATTAACTTTTATTATTCAGGCCTGTCATCATTTCCTTTTAAACTTATTATTATAAGCTTACTAAAAAATAATCTTACAGCTTAAAAAGTTTAAACAATGAGATATGAGTCCATTTTGTGATATATTAGTACCTCTTTATTGAAATAAAGACAAATGAGACTTTCTAGAAACTATAAATTTTGATTAAAAAATGATCCACCTAGGGGAGTTCCCATCGTAGCTCAGCAGAAACAAATCTAACTAGTGTCCATGAGGATGAAGGTTCAATCCCTGGCCTCACTCAATGGGTTAAGGATCCAGCGTTTCTGTGAGCTGTGGGGTAGGTCACAGACGCAGCTCCGATCCCATGTTGCTGTGGCTATGGTGTAGGCTGGTGGCTATAGCTCCAATTTGACCCCTAGTTTGGGAACCTCCATGTGCCATGGATGTAGCCCTAAAAAAAAAGATCAAAAAAAATTTATCCACCTGTATATGTACTCTTACTAGTCTACAGTATGATTTTAAGTAAGATGCATTCATTTAATAGATTTACATGATCTCGTTTTATCATGACAGCAAAGGCTTTTTAAATAAAAAGTTAGTATGCCTGCTTATTCTAACATCAGTATAGTTTTCTGTATCATCTATAGCTGTGCCTTAGGCTTTAGCATTGTAAACAAAATTCTTAACTTCTTTTTACAAAACCAAGTATTTCTGATAGCTTTAGCGTTAATATTAGAAACACATTCTAGAAGTTTCTATAGCTATGTGATAATGTCATTTTTGTTGCAAAGTGATAGTGGTCGTGATTATTCAGAAACTAAACGTTTTTAGACAGCCAAAATATTTGAGGTTTGTAACCCTAGGCTGATAGACCTGAAACTCTCCTCTAGACCTGTTCTTTCTGTCTTCTGGAGTGGGACCCAGGCAAGGAGTTGCCAAAAGTCCTCAGGTGATTGGCATCCACTGTGCCAGATTCTGGGACCGGAGAGAGCAGACTGCGATACACTCTTTGACTGTTATAGTCCGGATTTTTTACCCAGAACTTGACACATAGAAGTTGTTCAATACGTTTTTGTGGAATCGTTAGATGGATAATCAATTCTGAAATGAAGGATCAGGGTGGATATCAGTCTCTGTCTTCATTTTTGGTATCGTCCGGAATAAAAATAATCTACAGTAGACAGAAGGGAGACCAAAGTAGGCACCCCTAAAAAATGCTCATCTCTTGACTCTGCCCTGCTTTTCCATATTGCAGGACTCCTTGGCCCCGCCAAGAGAGATGCGTGGCTGCAGCTGAGGGCTGAGATCGAAGGTCTGACCGACTCCTGGCTAACAAATGCACTTAAATCTTTATCAATTATTAGTACTAGGTAAGTGGTATTGCTGCAGTTTCCACATTTGTTTCATTGAAGTTGTAGTTTTAATAGCATAGCATATATAAAAATGTTTTAATTTCCAGACCGTTTTAGAATTTGAAGGGATCTAACGATTTTGTGTGTGTGTGTGTGTGTGTGTGTAGGGTTGGAGGAGGGGGGTTGCTGCTTCTCAGAATCATGAAGAGATTCCATCTCTTTACCCATCTCCTCATAACTCCTGATAAACCCATGGGAATGTCATTTGACTTCTAATTAATTTTAATTAGAGAGTCAACACTTGTCTGTTGGTAGCAAAGTATAGGAGATGCTGGCAGAAAAACAAAAAAACAGCCTAACAAATACTGTTTCTTCAATGAAGGCATGTTTTTAAATCTCTTAATATGCATGATTTAAACACATCAAATAGAAGAGAAAGCGCCTGAAAGTCTTGTAACCTTTGTGTTGTTTGAACTAAACAGTGAAATGCTTGTTAGTACAAATGAGAGAATTGAAAAAACTTAACTAGTTGAACGGCAAGTGCTGTAAATGCTAGTTAATAAAATAATGTAAATAATAGTAAAATACAGTAGATCTGGAAAATGATAGCCAGTAGGGTGGGAATGAATCTTTGTACTACCCCATTCCTTCGTTTTATTTCTGAGTTGGATGGATAAATAAAACCAGGCTTAGAAAATGTATGGGTAATACAGAGCTCAGAGAAAAGTTAGTATTTGGACTGACTGAATCAAGATACAGAGAAACCTTAGCAGGGTAAAAGGAGAGTGTAATATTCAGAATGTGGAAGTAAACAGGTATGTCCCAAATCCTACATGGTTTCTAGCCCTACGTCGTGAACAGCCACTGCACTGATAGCAGCGAGTCTTAGGCGGTACGTTCTAGGGTCAGGCCAGGGAAGCAGACCAGAGTCTGTTGCTCAGTTCTGGCACCTCGTTCCCACAGGGGCTGTGACATATTTGAAGCATCTTGTGTCCAGCAAAGTGGCCAGAAGGGTTTAGGCTGTGGAAACCGTATGAGAGGAATAGTTGGAGGGAGGAACCGAGGAGTTTAGTCTGAAGAAGAGCCACGTGTGAAGGCTACCGATTTCAACTGTTGGAGATGTTCTAACTGAAAATAAAATACATTTCTCTCTGTGTCTGGAAAGGAGACAGTTAGTCCCAGTGCCGAGAGAGTAGGAATCCTAGGAAGGGAGGCACTGGCTCCATGTAGGAAGAATTGTCTGTTTTAAAATGGGGCTTGCTGCTTTGTGATCTCTGTCACTGGTGGTGTGGAGACCAGAGAGCAAGGAGGCTGGGATGTGAGGGCTCCAGCACCCGAAACAGTGTGTAAAGTGTAGTAGAAAATGCTTCCGCTGTTTCTAAAAGAAGTCTCCTAGATGGTTAAAAACCAGAGCTTATTGCATTGCTAAATACAGCATCTATGCATTACCCACCATATGTTATATAGAAATTATTATTACACATATGGCCTTAAAGCAACCTCATCATGTGTGATTTTAATCAGTTAATCAATCCATCAGTGACAAGGAAAGGGAGAAAAAAATAAGTCATTACGCATTGAATTTTTTTTTTTTTTTGATCTTTTTAGGGCCACACCTGTGGCACATGGAAGTTCCCAGGCTACAGGTTGAATCTGAACTGTAGGCCTACACCACAGTCACAGCAATGCCCAGCTCCTTAAGCCGCTGAGCAGGGTCAAGGATCAAACTTGTGTCCTCATGGATGCTCGTTGGATTCATTACCACTGAGCCGCAAGGGGAACTCCCACAGGGAAGTTTTAAGAACCATGAAACTTGCCAAGTTATCCACATATATTACCTTGTTGGTAAATTCCACAAAACATCCAGGATTTCAGTAAAGGGGACGCTTATACAAAACATTGCTAAATTCTGTATCAGAGCCTGTAGTGGAGTGTGTGCCCTTTGGTTCTAATTCCTCTTCGATGAATATAGTCAAAGGACATCATATTTGTAGGAAAAAGATTGTATGTAAGGTTACGTTATTTATAATATTAAGGAACCAAAGGACGTCATATTTGTAGGAAAAATATTATATGTAAGGTTACGTTATTTATAATGTTAAGGAACCAAAGGACATCTAAATGACTAAACTTTATTTATTTATTTATTTATTTATTTGGTCTTTTTGTCATTTTAGGGCTGCACCTGCGGCATGTGGAGGTTCCCAGGCTAGGGGTCTAACAGGAGCTGTAGCTGCTGGCCTATGCCAGAGCCACAGCAACGCGGGATCCGAGCCACGTCTGCAACCTACACCACAGCTCATGGCAACGCCGGATCCTTAACCCACTGAGTGAGGCCAGGGATCGAACCGCAACCTCATGGTTCCTAGTCAGATTCGTTTCTGCTGAGCCACGATGGGAACTCCAAATGACTAAACTTTAAAAAATGGTGGTGCAGTCAAAAGATAGAGTAGTTTGCACACATTATTTTGTGTTCAGAAAGAGAGAATAATGGACAATCTGACATAAATAGGCTTATGATATAAACAAATGAAAAAAGTAAAACACAAAATTATATTTACAGTATGATCCTAATGAAAAAATCTATATGCAGATTGAAACTCTGAACATAAATGCACAAAATGGAGGGAACAGTTATCATCTCTTGGATGGTTAAATAATTTGTGCTTTTCATTTTCTTCTTTATACCAGTCTGTATTTTATAAATGTTTATTTTTGCAATCTATAAATATGTGTGATGTTTGCATGTAAAAATTATAATGCATTATAAATTCCGTATAAATATATGGAATGTAGGCAATTTACAAATAAATGCAGTGTTTGTAATTAAAAAAGAAATGACCATACCGCAGAAACTGGCACAACATTGTAAATCAACTGTACTTTAATAAAAAAGAAATGATATAATACCACACAGAATGGTGAAGCTAGATTTCAAAACTTCATTTCTAAACTTAAAAATCCTGTGCTTTGTTTTATTCCACCATGTTTTCCTTCTGTAACATTCATCTATATATGACATTGAATAATATCTTGTATGACATATCTAAGGAATCTGAAGCATAATATGAAGTTTCCTAGGGGCTAAGCCTATGTACATACCCACGAGAAGTCAGCACTCAACTTGCTCTTCAAAGTTGCCCTTGAGGCCAGTTTTCTGAAAAATCATTCTGCGTAATTGTAAAGAATATTTTATGGGCCCTCACAAATGTGTATTAAAGATCCATGATATGTAGTAGAGAAGGGTGCATAGCTATATGCCTTCTGAGTCCCAGTTTCACGTGTGTGGTTTGAGTCCCTCCATATAGGATAGCTCAAATTCCACATCTAAGACTAATACCCACTTTCTTGGTGTTTCTTTTATCTAACACCCCTCCCCTCCCCACTCCACCCCCACTGCCATGAAGGAAATAGCTGTAAATTGCAGAATGGGAGATTCTCAGTCTCAAAAGGTAGGGTCTTTGTAGATGGATCACAACAGGGCCCGTTAAGTGCAGTTTGCCCTTGGTTGCTGAGAAGGAGATTCAGGGATTCAATGCCCTCTGTTCTAAATAAGGATCCTCTCCCTTTTCGCTTCCTCATTGTCCACCACTGGGTCAGTCCCTTGATTGGGACTCTTCTGGGCTGTTTCTAAAACAAAATCTCAAAACTCCTCTTACCCATCGCATTACATCCTTCCTTCCTGCATCCCTACTTTCCCAAGCTCTGAAAACTTTAGGACATGGAGCCCTATTACCCTAAAGTCTGCCTGATCTGAATCAAATAACGAAGTGCCTTGGAACCCTTTGTGCAAATTTTACGTTGATCTGCTTACTTGTAAAACTTAGAGCTAAGCCATGCCTCCTCTAAAACCTTCCCATGATGACTGCTGGCCGAGGTAGGTATCCTTCTGTGAGACTGCACAGGGACCTGAGATTTTTGTTACAGAACACATTTCTTATCAAGGGGTCCATTGAGTCTCTCTCCCTGTCTAGCTGGTGCTCTGGGTGGGAGGGGAAACTTGTTTTTGCTTATTTTCCCTCACTTCATTTTGCGATGTATTCCTGGCATCCGGCCTTGTGCCTGCCAGGTCGTAGGTGCCAGAAATAACTCTTGAATATTGAAAGGTTAGATCATCAGGGCCCATTTGTTATGGAATTGAGAGACTACAGTGATAATTTAAAATCTGTGCCATTAGAAGTTCTTTAGCATTAGAAAACAAATATCGCTATTTCCTCCCCATCTTAGGAGTAACTGCGTAAATGTCTTGGTAACAACAACCCAACTGATCCCAGCGCTTGCAAAGGTTCTACTCTATAGTCTAGGAGGTGCTTTTCCCATTGAGAATATTTACAGTGCAACGAAAATAGGTAAGAAAATTATCTGTAACTGTATGAACTATGTTCACACCTGTGTCTGGGGAGATTTTCTTTTTTTAATTTTTTTTTCTTAATGTTTGTCTCTGCATGATTCCCTCTTTTATCCATTTTGGATAACACTGAAATAACAAAGTGCCATTCAATTCTTTGTACATGTGCAAACTTTATGAAACCTGCTGCCTATGAAATTCTGCACTCAGTATCTGGATAGTTCTGACATTTTATACACATATATACACACACATACACATGACGTATGTATATATATTTCATTATGGTACATGTTATCTAAATAGTATACAGTATCTCTAGCCATAGTATTTAATATTTTAATTAATATAGTATATGGTATCACATCCTTGCATATGCAGTAATCTAGATCTAAGATAAAGATGTTGTTTGGGCATTGTAAGAGAATGTCATGGATTGAACTAGTATCTTTAATTCCAGAAAAAATAACTTGATGAATCAGAAAACATAATTGGAACATTCATAACACATGACTGGCTGGAGATCCACATTTGCAAAAACGTTCAGTAGCCATCAAAGAACTATAACCTTATCTATTTAGCTCATAGCTATCTGTGGAACCATCTTTAACTTTAAGTGCCTTTCAGAGACTAAGACTTCTAATCAACTTTCAAAAACAAAACCTCATCAACTTCTGGCACCTTGAAAAAGAGTTAAAAGAAAACAGATCCTTTTCTCCACTGTCTGTCAAGGAAATGGCCAGGGAAATAGATGGGTTGTATAATGTGCCCTGAAGGTCAACAAACTTAGGCTCTGGCACCTTGACAAGAGTTCAAAATCCTAAAATCCCCTACCAAAAATAACCTGCCCAGTGCCTTGCAGAGTTCTGATATTGGCACAAGCAAAAAGAGCCCCCAGTTGCAGCTGTTTGGGAAGTATAGTTAAAGAGAGTCAGACTTTCATAAAGTAAGTTCTTCACTGTCCTAAGCAATGCTCTTCAAAGCCCTGATACCAGTCTCATTCATTTTTTACATAAATGTGTGTATTTATGCTGGCAGGATTAATATATCAAGGCTGAGTTTTCTTTTTACATAAGCATGAACATTTCTTCTTGTCAGAACATTATTTCTTATTGGCCAAATTGTTCCTTGTCTTTAATCTGAAAAAAAATCATTTTCATTTTTTTCCTTTAAGCTGTATTTTTTTGGAGTTCTGAACTCTCAGAGTAAAATGAAAATGCAATAGTAGCCATGACTGCATTCTAGGAATGAAATTCAGAAAATGGTGCTAATGTTGTAAACACGCAGAACACGTAGAAATTCCACGGTGTTATTCCCATAGTGTAATCAGAGGATACTCGTGTCACCAGTGCTGTGACCCAAGCAAACAGCACCCTTAGTACAATTAATCTGAGCAGACTAGCTCCCAGCGACTTGAAGAAAGGAATTGTTTATCAAGGTAAATCCATATCTTAGTATTTCCTCTTTAATTCTAGATGATCTTTCAGTGTTTCACAGTAATATTTTTAGCTGAGTTGTCTATGCTACTTAAACTAGATAAATTTGATTTGTATGAATTGCACAAAAAATGCAAAGACGGATAGGTGTAAAGTTGTCCCTGTATTCTTTTGGAAGAATGAAAGATACTAATATTTTCTCTGGATCAAATGCTTAACCCTGCTGACTTTTTGGGAGTGTGAAACACATCCATTTAATAATCTTTCTCAAGTAAAGACTTAGAGCATTCAACTGTGTTTGTTGACTTCGTAAACCCAGAGTTTGCAAGCTAGTTTAAGTGATTGATGTTCACGAGAAAGTAACTTAACACTTTATGAATCTTTAGGTTAATGAATGCAATGGCTGGAAGAATAAGCAGTGCATTGTTTTTCAGGCAAGGAAAGCTGTTTTGAGCGTATAGTGTCCAGATTTGGCACTAACATAACTTATGTTGTGATTGGAGATGGCCGAGATGAGGAGCATGCCGCTAACCAGGTAACTTCACTCTGAACTTTATCTTGTTTATCTTCCAGGAAAAGAAAGTTGCTTTGAACGAATAATGCAAAGGTTTGGCAGAAAAGTAGTATATGTTGTAATTGGGGATGGTGTAGAAGAAGAACAGGCAGCAAAAAAGGTAACCTGTTTCAAACAATGTTGGTGTGATACTCCTAATGCAAGCTTTTTTGTTTGCATTCCTGTAGTTTGGCACAATGGCAGCTTGACAAATGATTTAAATTTATAGATGCAAAGCAGTAAGCGCATGAGAAGGTTAATACTTACATTCAAATAAACCATTTGGAGTCTAGCATTTTTTTTGCCTGAAACTTCGTGGGAAGTGTAGGAGAATTTAGTTATATTTGTGTGTGTGTGTTTGTGAATGTGTATGTATATAATACACACAGATATAAGAACATGGGGAACAAAAAACATTTTTTAAGCATATGAAATTTAGCAAGACTACAAAGCTTAATGAGCTCTACAGAAAATCATGTGAATGGCTCCATTCTTACCTTTTTTCCCCTTCCATCCCCAATACCACATGGTCCTTATGAATACCTAGTAGTAATTGTGCCCCATGATGATAAACGCTGAGGGCAGCTTTAATAGCTAAAGAAAAAAATTGTTGCTAGAGAATTTAATTAGTACTATTGGAATGGGGTATGTTATTCAAATCCTTTTGTGCGAACTTGTAAAGATTTAGAGGCGATGTGCCTTACATCTTCTAGAAGTACTAGAGTCATCGGTACCCAGCCAAGCAGCTGGCTTCAAGTATATTAGAAGATATCATAGGCTCTAGGCATTTAAATCAGCCTTTGCATCTGGCCCATATGTCTGAAGAAGTCAAAGCAATTAAAAAGATCATGAAATGACTGGTGCAGCATCAAAAGGGGAATAATATCAAGACTGGCCCTGATATCAGAATTTCAGTTAACACAACACTGATATCTACTCCTTCCTTCACTGAATGGCAGCAAAAATATCATGTAGCCAGGACAGAAGTGATATAATTTATAAAACAAAAGGAAAATGGCGAATTGCATTTTTGTACAATGCCATATCAGCATATATTGTTTTACATAGAAAGAATATTGTCCTTGTGATCCCAAGGGATTTCAAACTATCATCTAATAAAGCCTTCACTAGACAGTTACACGTGCGGAATGTTTAACTGACCTCTGCCCCCCCCAAAAAAAACCCAACGTAAATAGTGTCCTAGAAAAGTTTACAGTGACACTAGAAATATAAAAGAAATATTTGTATTTGTAGTCAGTTCAAATCAAGCAAACTAGAGAAAGAGAAAGAGCTTCCATTTTAGGTTTGGTGAAGTGTTGGAAGCCATACTTGAAATTCTCCATGCTTTCGCACAACTTTAAGGGTTCAGTGGTGCAAAGGGCTCAGCCTCCCACGGAACACCTCTGCGCCAGTGACCCAAGACGGCACCCTGGCCCCAAGGACGTTCTGTATGAGGTCAGGGATGTAGCCTCAAGGAATACAGCTTTCCTAATTGGCTGCCACTTGAAATCCTTCCGGTTGCAGACAGTTGAAATATGTTTCAGAGTTTGTCAGTGTCTGGAGTCCATGTAGTTTCAGTTTTTTAATATCGGCACCAAGTACACATGACCAAGAGCAGTAAATGCAGTCACCATGGCAAGCACTTGACGTCTTTTAACCTCTGTGAAATTTACACATGTCTAGGTCAGGAGTAATAGAACTCATTTTTCCAAACCAGAAATAGTGTACGCCCCTGAAAATTAAAACTTATAAAATCTACCCCACTTATCCATGGCGTGAAAACTAGCATTGGAATATCAGTTGCCGTACCTTTTGCTTTAAACCCAAAACTTCAGGAGAAAAAGGCATGACTCCAAGTGGATAAGAATCCTGGTTAGAATGCTGCTTCCAAATGGTTGTTTATGTAGGTGCAGTTTTGGTGATGGTGAAAGCTTATAATTCTGTTTTGAAACACAGGTGGTTGGTTTCTCTAGTATCCAGAATGCATGCTTTTCTTTGGACATAGCTATAATCGCATGTGCAGAAATATAAAATACTATTTTGTTATTACAAATAGATCTGAGCTGAATTTAAAAAAAGTTACCTCTAAGTGGATTTCATGCTTTAATCAGATAAAAAGGCATGGTTTTCTTTAATAAGCTTAAGAAATTTTCAAATTTTATAACTCTATTCCCCTATAGAAATATATTATGTTAACCATATTTGCAATTTTAAATTTTTTGAAAGCCACATTAAAAAAAAAAAAAAGTAAAGGAGTTCCCTAGTGGCTCACCGGGTTAAGGATCCAGCATTGTCACTACCGTGGCTTGGGTCACTGCTGTGGCATGGGTTTGATCCCTGGCCAGGAAACTTCTATGTGCTGTGGGCATGGCCAAAAAATAAAAATAAAAAGAGACAGGAAGAATAAATTCTAGTAATACACCATACCCATGCACTCAAACTGTTATTGTCTCAACAACTAATTACTGTGATATTTACATTTTTTTGAAATTCTGTCTTTGTAATTCAGCATGTACTTTGAATTGGACTTACCACATTTCAGGTGTTCAGCAGCCACATTGGGGGAGTGGCTACTTTATTGGGCAGTTAAAACAAACCTATATAACGATAGTGATTATTATTTATTCATTTTTATAATAAAGTCTTTTCAGTGTTACATATGTACCTATTTTCATTATACATATATAGATTTTATAAGATATCATTGACCCAGACTTACAAATAAAGTTTTGTTCATCGCTCTAGGTCATTATTTCTTTTTTTCATTGTTGTCCACAACGAAGGATTTTTAGACACTTTTTTCCTAATCACCAACCTTCATGAAATTTTAATACCACACATATACTAGATACTGGGAAAACCTTTGGAGAGCCACAAATCATTGTGATATCTAAGAATTCTTTCCCCACGAGAGCTCGTTTTTATGGTGGCATCTCCCGCATTGAGCATGCGTGCTGCAGTGCTTCTCCACAGTCCCACACCAAGGATAAATCAGGTCCACCCTACTGGCTTAAGTCATTGCTTACCCCAGACAAGTAAGAAACTTGATCACCCCCTCCCTTTTTTTCCCTACCTTATATAGTCCAGCTCCAAATTATTTTTTATGTAGAAAAGAATTCACCCTCTTCCTCTCGAACAGACAGAAAGCCTTGGATTTAGAATGTTTGTCATATTTAAATTTTTATTTATAACCGAAACCTAGACCTTAAGGAGTGATGTAGTGACTAAAACTTGCTTTCCTTTGGCCGCAAAGGATTTTGATGCTCAACTTGCTGTCCCGGATGCTGACGTTAGTGATGGTCCTTTCCAAAAAGAAGGATTAAACTGCTTAAGAAATCTCATTATTGTCTTTTATTACCACTAAAATCCAGTTCAGATCTATTTCTCTGTTATTTGGGCAACACCACCTTGATGCTACCAAGCCTTCAAATATGATCCTCCCTCCCTTTAGCTCCCTCCCTTGAACTTGGGTAAACTACACATCCTGTGTGTGTACTGCTGCCTCGCGGAGACAATAGTTATGATCTCTCTCCATTCCTTCTCCTTCTCTCTCCCATCCCTCCTTCTTTTCACCACACAGCACAACATGCCCTTCTGGAGGATATCAAGTCACTCAGACCTCTTGGCTCTCCATCAAGCACTGGAATTAGAGTATTTGTAACTGTGTTCTCTAGCGGGAGATCCTTTTTTTTATATATATATTTCAAGTACACTGAATTTTTATGTGTGATTCAATGCCTCTGGCTTTACACATATAAATTGTCTTAAAGGATGAAATCATATTTGGAATGAGAATTCCAGAATGAAGAATTCAGATTGCTGAATGGAATTAAACGTTAGTGCTACAGAAAGGAAGCTCAATGGTCTTATATTTACGACACTTTAATGGTTAAAAAAAAAAATCTGTGGAGGTCGCTGGTACACACCGAATGAATCCTAACTGGAATGAACAACTTTAGCAAAGAACTCTTACTCTGGCAAAGCACCAACACAGGCTCCATCTGACAAGGTTCAACAACATTCCTCAAAATGGGAGATCTTCTCAGCCCTGAGGTTTGAATCTGACTTTAGCCTACCTAGCCCAGAAAATCTGAATTGGAATGCACTCAGACTGTGTAAGGACAATCTGATCTAGACCTGTAATTTGTGTAAATTATTGAGGAAAATAATTTACTGTGACTTTATTAGCAGCTGACTTTGAAAGTGGATGCAATTTTTCTTTCATTTGTTGGGGAGGGGCGTGGGTGGGGAAACGGGAATCTAATAATGTCTCTTTTTTTAAGTTTGGCAAACAGAATGTTCATACTGATGTGTTGTGCCTTAAAGACAAGACAGTGTTTGTGTGTTACAATGTAACTTTGGTTAAAAATCTCTGTAGATAATGAAAAGCAAAAACCTTTGTGATCACTCTTACAATGACCAAATTTAAAATTCAAGCTCTCAAAGCTTAATCATGCATCAGCAAGAAACTGAGCATTTGTTGCGATAAGAAAACAGTAACAATAAAGAAAAGCTTGTGTTTTATTTGGGTTCTTAATAATTCCAATAATTGTATGAGGCAACTATTTGTGCATCCAGCCAGAAGCAGAAGGTTTGGGAAAGACTGCGGGACCTTGACTTAGAAAGTGAAATGTATGTTGAAGCCTCAAGTACCCATTCTACAGTTTTACTGGAGAAAACTAAGAGCCATATTCACGATGACTTACACTCTTTGGAGTTTGATTTTTGACATGTAAGTTGTGCAGAGGAAAACATTCTGATGAAACTCATAAGCAAATGTCACCCAAACTTTCTTAGAGTATGCATGAATATGGCTTAAAATTCACATTGAGTAAACAGGGCTTAAAATAAAGTTAAATGCATTTATTCCCAAGGCTATTGCAACAATGAAGTGTCATCAGTAGTGGAAGTAGTCCCAGATGATTTCTAAGGAAAGAAGTGAATTAGTGAAAATTTTATCTATACTGTCTTCATAAAATAAACTAAGAAGTGAGCTGGATCTTAGCAGCATTACTGAGGTTTGATTCTCCTTCTTTATGCATCAATCCAGTTTCTCTCTGTTATAGACCTGTGTACCTTAGTTTCTGCCTATACCGTTACTGCACAATGGACTTCATTCATTGCAAGGAGAGCCTGTCATCGTTGTGTTTGCATGTTTTTTTTTTTTTTCCTTGGTGTGTAGCCCATGTTAGGAACACGATACTGGTTCTCCTGTCATTTGGTATGACATGATTTCCCTTGTGGAAATTTAAGACTTAATGATCTAGGAGTGTTTTGATGGTGTCTGCACCTGCAGTTCTGTGTTTAAAATGTCACAAATGTGGTACCTGGAGTCCAACTACTAGGCAGTGCTCCCAACCAGAGACTGGTCCACGATTACCCATCATCTCAGGCCTTGGTAGCTCCCATCAGAGCAGTGCTCTGTACACTGATCACAACATTTGCTATGGAAGTGTGATTTTATTTTCCAGGCTATAAACTTGTATTCTTCTACTGTCCACTTAAGGCCATGTTTACATTAGGCAGGAAGAAACTGAGATCAAATTTTGCACATTTTAAGATTGTGATTTCATTACATACAAACCTTAAACTTATTCTTTAAATTGTGTAGTGCTTGGCTACCTCTGCTCCAAGTACTGTTGCAGACAAATTAAGATTGGGGTACTACTGCTATCGCTACTACTACTAATAAAAACAACAATAATAATAAATCTTACATTTCAGTTGGCCTTTAGCTTGAAAATAGTAGTTTAAAAAGATTAAAGAGCTGCATTGATTGTCCATATGTCATTCTACTTTGTGCACTAAAACCTTAAATATTTATTACTGTGAGTAAAGAGTATCTTTAATATAGAGCCAATTTCATTAAATGATAGACTTTTGGCATTACATCTAAACTGTAAATTCTTTTTCATGTCAAATACGTAAGGTTTCTTATGCTGCTCAGCCTGCAGGCACAGAAAGGAATAGCCCTTCACAGGGCACAGAGAAGGGTCACTGAATGCATCACCAGTGCTATTTCTTACAGATCTCTTCTCCTCTGATGATGTGTTCAGAAGAGGCTGCCAGCGTTAAACCTAAATGCTAAGTTGACAGAGAACGCCTTGTCTGGCACAGCCGTGGTGCAGGCCAGGGAGCCCACATCACAGTTTGTCGCGTGGCTTTGAGCATGCTCAGACGAGAACGCATCCTTCCCAAATTAGGAACCCAGTATCCTCTTCTTTCTGATCTGAAAAAGAAAAAAAATCAATCAACAAACAAAAACAGCCCCTTTGGGCAGTTCCCACATTATGGTGACAGGTAGTAAAACCAATTTGAAAACTGTTCTGTCGCAGTTTCAGTTTGTCTGAAACTTGGTGTATCACCAGGACAGATAACCACCTTGTGTTGCACCAGAAAAACAGCAAAACAGGTGGCCTGCCTACAGGAGTGTAACGGAAGAGATAAGTCACTCTACTGTGCAACGACTTGTCAGTCAAATTCAGAGGCAAAAAAAATATTTTAGTATCATGCCGCTTGTACACAAAAAAATAGATAATAACTCTCTAAAAACTGTTTTCATTAGTCTCTGGTAAGCTAAGATTCATGGTGTCAACAGCATGCTCTAGTATGAAGGTTTTTTTTTTTTTTTTAAAGCACATTTGTTTAAGGACAAGCCTACATTCTCAGCGAATATGGCAGGTGGTATTTCTTTTAAAAACAAACAAGCATCTTGAGCCAAAGTTGCATTTTGACTCCCAACTATGGTAGTGTTATGGAAATCTCACAAAGTCAAGGGTTTCTGTTATGTATTAGTAAAGTATAGATTATTGGGGCTTACATAATTTAAAGAAATGTAAATTAATATTAAAAGCTTGTAAAAATATGTACATCTTTACTATTTCTCAATAAATACCTTTGGAAATGTTTTCATTTTCTTCACTGTCCATGTTGTAGTTTCTGTTATGTGTATTTAGCCCAGCTCTAAATAATGTGAAGTCTGTATTTAGGTTTCTTGCTGTCTTCTTATCTCCCCTTGCGTGTGCCTAAATTACCTAATTTTCAGTTAAGGCAAGCTGAGATGTAACACAGTAAAATGTCACTAATTAAGACTAAAAGTGGAGTTCCCGTTGTGGCTCAGTGGTTAACGAATCCGACTAGGAACCATGAGGTTGTGGGTTCGATCCCTGGCATCACTAACTGGATTAAGGATCTGGCGTTGCCATGAGCTGTGGTGTAGGTGCAGATGCAGCTCGGATCCCGCATTGCTGTGGCTGTGGTGTAGGCCAGTGGCTACAACTCCTGTTAGACCCCCTAGCCTGGGAACCTCCATATGCCGCGGGTGCAGCCCTAGATAAGGCAAAAAGACAAAAAAAAAGGACTAAAAGTGAGCTGGTGTACTGAAAAATGTGCATTACATAGCTTTTTATATCTGGGTAGTTACATTTAAGTATAGTGCATAATGTGGTCACACATCATTAGTGATAAAGTCATACCACCTAGAATATTTAAATCAAATTTGCTTTATGTGAATATGGGACATGGTGTATAAGTAGCTTCCAAGAGTGATAAAGGAGTGTTTTTCTGGAACAGATATAACAGCTTCTTTATTATCTTGTGTATAGTATTGATTTATTTGCAAATCTGTTGCTCAGATGCTAAACCAAAGGGAAATTTCAGACCAACGTCATTCACAACTTTTTAAAACAGTAGTCTCCAAATTAGGTCCCCATCTCTATAATCGCACTTGCTCACCCCACACCTCTGTCATTGCCCTGCTTTACTGTTAAATAAGACTGAATCCCTAGACTTAGAGCTATCCAACATGATCCATATTTTATTTATCTTTTATACTTGACTCATACACTAGAATGTATGTTCTGTCAAGGCAGGGATTATTTGGCTTTGTTTAGTTCATTTATATATAACCAGTATTTTAGGAAGTGTCTGGCATATAACAGGTACTCAAAAAAACATTTGTTGAAAGATTGCATAAGCCATAAGAAAATGTTTATATTATCATGGTCTGGAATTAAATACATTTAAAATGGTAGAGTTAAATTTAAAAAAAGAAAGGAGTTCCTGTTGTGGCTCAGCAGTAACAAACTCGACTAGGAACCATGAGGATGTGGGTCTGATCCCTGGCCTTGCTCAGTGGGTTAAGGATCCAGCATTGCCATGAGCTCTGGTGTAGGTCACAGATATAGCTCAGATCTGGCATTGCATTTGCTGTGGTGCAGGCGGGCAGCGAGAGTTCCAGTTCGACCCCTAGCCTGGGAACTTCCATATGCTTCAGGTGTGGTCCTAAAAAGGGCAGAAAAAAAAGGAAAGAAAAGAAAAAGAAAAAGCTAGAGTCCATTGTGGTGTAGTGGGTTAAGAATCCAAACGCCAAGGCTCGGGTCACTGCGGAGGGGCGGGTTCAGTCCCTGGCTCCATGCAGTGGGTTAAAGGATCCTGTATTGATTGCCACAGCTGTGGCTTAGATACAGTCCCTGGCACAGGACTTCCATATGCCTTGGCTGTGGCCATTTAAAAAAAAAGGAAGAAGAAGAAGAAAATATACAGATAAGTCTAGATGGGACCAATCTAAATTTTTACAACTTAGTTGGAGTGTTTACTGACCTAATATTTTGTGAAAGGAAAGAGAAAAGATAGCCATAAGCAAAAATTATTTAGGAAAAAGTTATCCTTGAGCTGAGAATGATTTGCTGAGGAAAAAAAAAAGTTCATAATGAATCAATGTTTGTCTCCCTTCCTTTTATTCTTTTGTTTAAAAACTTATAATAATATTCAATATCAGTAGGTTTAGTTGATTTAAAATACTTAAAGCCACAAAATATTACATAAAAATCAGATCTCTTTGTACTCTGTGGTTCATGATTCTGAATCTCGGTAACAAAAAAAAGGAAGGAAGAAAGGAAATAAAGAAGGAAAGAAAGGAAAGAAAGAAAGGAAAAAGAAAAATGAAAGGAAGAAACGAAACAAAGAAGAAAGAGAAAGAAAGAAAGAAAAGAAAAGAAAAGAAATAGAAAGAAAAGAGAAAGAAAGAAAGATAGGTATTATTTTCCTTAGGTAGCAAGGAAACATCTGTGCATGGTTTATAATTTTTTTTAGTTATTGGAGGTAGTGATAAATGCATTCTCATTCACCGGTCACTCCTTAAAGCCCTCTCACATCTGACCAGGCCAAAAATCAATTCTGGGGATATACTGTGACCAAGAAAGATGCTTGCACAGAGCAAAAACAGTTCCGAGCTCTGACTTTAAATGCCTGCTCCTCATCCAGAGGAACTTCCAGGACTGTGTTAGCACAGAGTTTGAAAAATGTGCGGACATAATGTGCTAAGGAAACTTCAACAAGGCAGATAACTCTCTACAAGCCAGACAGTCATCTTCCTCCCCATGAAATAGGTTTCTATTTAGCCACGCCCTCGGCATGCGCAAGTTCATGCACAAGTTCCCGTGGCTAGGGATTGAACCAGCACAGCAGTGACTTGAACCACAGCAGTGACAATGTTGGATCTTTAACCCACTAGGCCACCAGAGAACTCCCATGAAATACATTTTGACTGGAGCTTGTGCAGACCCTGTCTCTATGGCCAAGGGACTCTGTATTGTCCTTTGTGGTCATAAAATCAGATTTTTGTGCCTGGTGGCTGAAATGATGTCATTCTAGTCATCTGGGGAGCCTTCTAGGAAATAATAGAATTGAATGAAAGTGTGTGTTGAAGGAGGTGGAAGAACCTCAAGTAAGTCAGACTCCACAGACCCACAGCTGGTATGGCTGACCTTGAATTCATCACACTACTGACCCTCAGTGAAGGGCACCAAGATGGGGAAGCACACGGTACATGGCCAGTAACTTGCAGAAGTTCCTGACCAGCCCACAAAGGGAGGATTCCTAAAGAAAATTATTCCCAAGCTGGAACTCCAAGGACAACATGGAGAAGGCTGGGGAAACGGGTTTAGGAGGCATCCAGACAAAGTGGGAAATATACATGAGAGTGCAGGTAAGAGAATGATGCAGTCATGGAAATGCAAATAATTTGTCTCAGGAGCACAGAGGCAGACGGTAAATAATAAGAAATGGGACTGGAAAGTAAACAAGGGCCATCTCATAAGGTTTTCCAATATATCACTAATGAGTTTGATTTCATCCTCGTATCAGTAGGTATCAAGTGAAAGGTTTGTAAACAGGATTTGTGTGTCTGCATTTGTGCTTGATAACAGTCTCTCTAGCCATTTGTGGGAAGTAAGGGACCTCAGAGAATGCCAGGGAGTTACTGATCAATTTCGGAATTAGGGAATGACCATGAATATAGGCAGAAGTGTACAGATTAAGATGCTAAGAATAAGAGGTATTGAACAATTATGGCTTCTCAGGGTAAATCCAGCCTGACTTCTAGGTTTCTGGTTTGAGAAATTTAGTAGAAATTTGGTAGATATAGTACAATTCACAGAGATCAGAAACACAAAAGAAGGAAAAAAGATTCTGGTTTCTGTTTTTATTACCATTGGTGGTTCTTGTCATTGGAGGAAGTGTTACTTTGGAAGAATTGTCCAGTGTGAGGCTGAATTTGCAGCACCTTCTGGGTGTCTGTTAAACACCTTGCTGTGTCATAACTGAGTTTTTCTGAAAGCAGTCCAACACTAAATAATTTCATCTGATCCTATCAGTTAGTCATTTAAGAATCATTTACCATTCGTGCCACCTTGAGACTGCAAGATGTTTAACAGACAGCCAGGATGGTGGCAGTAATGTTAGAGGTGTACACACAGTGCACACCGGGGAACTTACTGGGGGTGACCAGCTCATTTAACATGCTGCTTCCCCATATCCTGCCTTACCCCAATTTCCAGTGAAGATAAACCCTGGCTTTACAACCCTGCAGAAATTCAAATGCCTCGGTGAACTTTTCATCAGTGACTTTTGTACACATCATCACCAGTTTATGTCTGCTTGGAAACAACATAACATTTCTAATTTATTTGCCAAACAAAGAAAAGCCATTCAAGAAGGAGCTCTAAAACAAAATGACAAATGATTTAGTCACTTATTCTCGGATGGATTCATGTATTCCCCAAAAATATGGCTTTCATTAAAATACGTGTTATGATGGAATAAACTATTTCATGAGAGTGGTCAGTAATGATGTGTACATGAACAGAAATTAAAATTAATGCCAAATACACACCTGTAAAACCATCCTATCTGGCTCATGAAATTCTTCTACTTATAGGAGCAGCAGGAGGTGGGGGAGGGGAGACACTAGAAAGAGCTCTGGGGAAAAAAAGTGTTCTAACACATCATTTCTTAGACTCGCATTCAGAGTTTTACGAATGACAAGCGCATTTTCCAAAATTGAGGCCCCACTGGTTCTCTAAATAAAATCTACTACCACATACTAGTCCCACTTTTGGCAATATGCATTGTTACCATGCTTGGCTCAAGAACTGATTTCTATGAATGGAAAAGGGACCATTTTCCTTCTGTCTGTGAAGAGCACGGACATTCATTCGTACTTCTTCGATCTGTATGGAGCCTTTATTATTGTTCTTGTACTTGTACTCATCCAACCTCAGCAGTGTCAGCTGAGTGGTGACAGTGAGTATCACTGAAACAGGGTGACAAAGGGAACGTGCAGGAGGCAGTCTTGCTCTGATTTAATCAATAGCTTTGGAGTCAGCTCCAAAGGCTGGGAGCACGCCAGAGGAGGAAGAAAAGTAACATTTAGAGACGTATAATGAGCCAGGAGCTTACCATCTGTTACCGGGTTAGTAATCACAGCCCTGAGAGTTGGTACTATCGGTCCCATTGTATAGTTTAACTGACCTCTGAAGGTCATATGACCGATACACAAGGAGAACTGGAACTTAAGTCCATCAGGTGGACTATCTCGACTGCAGAGTTACGCTCCTTGCACTGTATCTGGCTGCCCATTTATTGTGGTTGAGTAGCTCGGGACTGGTAGAGTTATGACCTGAGGAAAAGTGAAATCAAGAGTGTGTGGGACTGCATCTACCAACCAAACTATTACGTTTAGAACGGATAAGCAATGAGGTCCTGCTGTACAGCACTGCCTCCCGGGATAGAATATGATGGAAGATAGTATGAGAAAAAGAATATGTGTGTGTATATATATATACACATGTATATATAAAGAATGTATATATATATATATATATATATATATTTTATATATATGTATACACATAAGTGCATGACTAGGTCACAATTCTGTACAGCAGAAATTGATAGAACACTGTAAATCAACTATTTAAAAAAGTAAAAACAGCATGTGAGATTGCAAGCAGTGGAGTTAACTGTAACACTTTTCTCTCCCCATGGGCATAAATACCATCTGAGTAACATCCTGTGTTGCCTATATAGGAAATGGCTCTTGTGCCATAAAAAGGTTACTTTTGCAGTTAAATGGTAAAAGGGCCCTTAGCCGATGATTTGACGTAAAAATTACAGTTATATCCAGCTCTATATGGAAACCCAAGAGATATCTATACAATGAAAGCTGCTGAGTTGGTTTACATTTAGTTAAAAAACCAATTTTCCAGGGTGTTCTCATTGTGGCTCGGGGGGTTAGGAATCTGACTAGTATTCATGAGGATGTGGGTTCGATATTCGGTCCCACCCAGTAGGTTAAGGATCCAGCATTGCCATGAGCTGTGGTATAGGTCACAGATGCAGCCTTGATCTGGCATTGCTGTGTCTGTAGCATAAACCAGCAGTTGCAGCTCTGATTGGACCCCTAGCCTGGGATATATATGCTGCAAGTGCAGCCATAAAAAGCAAAATAATAATAATAATAATAATTTCCAATGTCCCCTTTCAAAAATGCCTTTTTGGGTGTAACACATGTATCAACAGCTTGTGGAACATCTGATTTACAAGCTCCCTGACCTGAAGCATGGCTCAGAGAAGGGCTCTGGACAGGCTTCTGACTGAAGTGAGGGAATAGGAAGTTTTTAGACCCACCTAGATAAGGGGAAACATGGTGGAGCATTGAGAAACTAGCATAATTTCTGGAGTGTCTGAATGGAAGATGTTCAGAAGCATGCACCTAAAGGGTAAGAGGAGAAAATTCTTTTAGAAACAGGTTAGCCACTTTTATATCTTTTTAAAAATTCTATTGTGAACATGGCTTTAAAAAAAAATTGTGAATGGATAAGCAACGAGATTCTACTGTGTAGCACTAGGATCTATATCTAGTCACTTATGATGGAGCATGATAATGTGAGAAAAAAGAATGTATACATTATGTATGACTGGGTCACCTTGCCGTACAGTATAAAATTGACAGAACACAGTAAATCAGCTATAATGGAAAAAATAAAAATCGTTATAAAAAATAAACATTAAAAAATGCAAATATGCTTAAAAAATAAAGTGAGTCTCTTGTAGACAGCAAAAAATAAAAATAAAAATAAAATATCGTGGTAGACTATATATAAAATTTACCATATTTACAGTTATTAAGTGTAGAGTCAGTGATATTAAGTACATTCACATTGTTAGGCTACCATCACCAACCACTCACCCACAGAAAAATCTGTATCTTGCAAAACTGAGACTGCATGTATTGAACAGTAATACCTACTCCTGTTTCTACTACTCCTAGAACTTAACTACTTTACCTCACATGTTTATACCTCATAAAAACATAGCAGTACATTATTTGTCCTTTTGTGAATGGCTCATTCACCTAGCATAACACCCTTAAGGTTCACCCTTGTTATAGTGTGTGTCAGAATTCCTTTCTTTTTAAAGCTGAATGATACGTCCTTGCATTTATATACCACTTTTGTTTATCCACTCCTCCAGTGATGAACATTTGAGTTGCTTGTACCTTTCAGCTACTGAAAATAATCGTGCTATAGACACGAGTGTATAAACACCTCTTTGAGTCCCTGCTGTTTGTGTGTGTGTGTGTGTGTGTGTGTGTGTGTGTGTGTGTTTGTGTGTGTATTTTGCTTTTCAGGGCTGTACCCACGGCATATGTTCCCAGGCTGGGGTTGAATCAGAGCTACAGCTGCCTGCCTATGCCACAGCCATAGCAATGCCAGATCCAAGCCACATCTGTGACCTACACCACAGCTCGCCGCAACACCAGATCCTTAGCCCACTGAGCAGGGCCAGGGATTGAAACCACGTTCTCATGGATACTAATCTGGTTTGTTTCTTCTGGGCCACCATGGGAACGCCCCATGCTTTATATTTTGAGTATAAACCCAGAAGAGAAATTGCTAGATCACATGGAATTCCATTTTTAAATTTTTGAGGAACCACCACACTTTTCCATAGCACCTACACCATTTTACATCCCCAGCACAAATGCACAAGGGTCCCAATTTCTCCACATCCTCATCATTGGTATTTTTATGTGTTTTTTTTTTTTGATTGTAGCTGTTCTAATGTGTGTGAGGTGATATTTGGTGAATTTGATTTGCATTTCCTTAATGATTAGTAACGGTGAACATTTTTTATGTGCTTAATGGCCATTTGCATATCTTCTTTGGAGAAATAGCTACTCAATCCTTTGCTCATTTTTTGTTTGTTTTTGTTGAATTTTAGGAATTCTTTATATGTTCCAATATTAACTTTTTATTAGATATATGATTTGAAAATATTTTCTGCCATTTCATGTGTTGCCTTTTCTACATTAAACATGAGATTTTTTTTTTGTGTACTCAAAATCTCCCTTTTTAGGGAACCACTGTACCTCTGGGCCCATGGTTCAAACCTAGCCAATCAGCATATTCCAGTCTCCTCATCACAGTAACTTATTTGCCCAGGATTGGTATGGACCTGAGTTGGACTTATGGAAGCTTACCCCAAGACTTTTTTCCAAATCTGTTGTGAGAGATGCAGTCTCCTTCTGGGTCGTAAGCTCCGGCTGCTTTGTCAGCCCAAACACACCAGGGCTGTCCTTCCTGCCAAGCTGAGAGAGAACCTGACTATGAAGCCAACACATGAACTGAGAGATGGAGCCTGGTAATATTGTTGGAGCATTTAGTTTCCGAAGGTCAGGAGCCAGAACTTTTGCTCAACAAGCATGCCTGAATTCTTTTAGTTTCTTAAGCCGAAGGCTCGTCGTTCCATTTCTTCCCTTTCCTTTCATGTCCTTTTTCCCTTAAACTTGTCAAAAGAGTGTGCATCAATAACCAATTAAAAATGGTGATTGCTGTGGCAAACAGCTCAAAGCATGCCTCCAATTAATGCCCGAGAGAATAAAGGAGGTTAGAATCGGTCAAAGTATATTCAGTGGTTTGAGACCTATGAGTCTGCTCTCTCCACTTACACGGTGGTCAAGAGACATGGGATCAATAGATAGATAAAAGGGAGGGAACTGGTTATTTAAAATAAATGGTCAGATCATCTATATGCCAATAAAATTTAAAAATAAAGAAAGATAAAAAAGAGAATTGGGAAAGATGAACAGTTCATTAAAAGTGAAAGAAAAAGAAGGAAGGAAGGGGAAGGAAAAAAAAAGAAAGAAAGAGAGAGAGAGAGAGAGAGAGAGAGAGAAAGAAAGAGAAGGAAAGAAAGAAGAGAGAAAGAAAGAGAAAGAAAGAAAGAAAGAAAGAAAGAAAGAAAGAAAGAAAGAAAGAAAGAAAAGAAGAGAAACACAAGACACCTTACAAAAGTTTAAATTGTTACTGTTACCTTTTTTTTCCCCCCTTTTTGGCCACCCCACAGCAAATGGAGTTCCCAGGCCAGGGATCAAACCTGAGACGCTGTTGTGACCCTATGCCACAGCTGCAGCAATGCCAAATCCTTAACACGCTGAGGACTGAACCTGCAGCCCAGGGCTCCAGAGATGCTGCCGATCCTGTGGCGCTACGCTGGGAACTCCTAAAATTGCTACTTCCTGATATTTCCTTCCTCTAAGTAACAGTGCCCTGGCTCAGTCCTGGCGCCTCACTGTATGTCATCCTATCAATTGAACATCTGTCCTAAGAACCCAGCTGTCCTAGAATCTCAGTGTTTCATCTGCCTCTTTCCCTCTTCCTGCTCTCGATCCCACAACCACAGCCCCTAATCATCTGTGAAAGGCAGCTTAGAATGAACTTCGTCAACTGGAGGCCAAATCCTGTGACCACTACTTAATTTTCCTTTCTTTGGAAAAATGTTTATCCTGTCACCCTGACTTAGGACTGTCTCCCCGGTAGGATGCAATGTGTTCGATTAAAAGGGCACTGCGGAGTCACACCAGGTCCCCAGTACTCCGTATGATCAGAATTCGCAGGGTAGTCAGACTGAACAGTTTTTCTCTTTTTTTCCTGTTTCCCATGTAACCCAAAACACCCATCCTTGCACCCACACTGAGAACTTATTTATATTTTGTTTTCAGATCAAGCAGAAACTTAAAAAAAAAAAAAAAACTCAATGATTAACCCTAAATAGTAAGAGTTGCTATTACAGCAATCGACGGGACCTTAGTGCTGGAAAACGCATCCTGGTAATGAAACAACTCATTGACCTTGACAGTAGTGAGGCTGCTGCTGAGACATCTGTCCATCCTTTACAGGGCAGTAATTTAACCTTGTAGTTACTTATTTATTTAACACTATGTCTAAGAATAAGTCACCTTCCTAGCCTGAAATTCCCTCTTTAACTAATGACCAAATTGTATGTAATCAATTACTGCATTCTTTGTGTTTGGTTTAAAAAATGGGGGACGTCTAGCAGAGTTTTCTTCTAAACACGTAGTTTGGATCAAATGTACTAACTACAAAAACATAAGGTATTTGCCAACTCTGACCATAAAATATTCTATCTCTAGGCTGCCACTCTGTTCTCAGAAGAATAAGAAGAGAAATGTCTTTAAAAGAACCAACTCCATACTGAGGAAACTTTCTAGTTGCTTTTTCTCCTTGTGATATTTTTCTTTTAATTAAAAATACAACGATGTGAAATAAAACAAATAGAAATAAAGTGATCTGGAACAGTGGAGGTGGGTGGAATTAAAATACCTTTTCCACTCAAAACAATGTCTAAATAAATGTCTAAATTCATCAGACTTTCACTGCCTAATAATGTGACATGTTTACAATGTTGAAGGAAATCAGGTGTTTTCATGCTAAATGAAAATAAAATTTATGTACTGTTATTACCATATTCTTTGCCTGGTGTTTCTCACTCTATTCATCATTAAAAGCTACTAAATAAATACTGTGCAAACTGCATGTGGGGATGTTATGCAGTAATAATTCAGAATCGGCTATAAATAACCACCCCTCAGAGCCTTGGGAAGAGTCAAGAACTTAAGAGGGAAAATTTTCTCCACAATTGCTAAATTGTGAAAAAGAGTTATTGACCTATTTTCTCTTCATATTTGATACACTAGAAGCAAGTTTGGACATTCATGCTCTAGCCTGAGACAAGGTCTTTACCCATCGTCGTGAGAGCTGAGGTAGGCAGAAGGTAAAATAGCGTGACTTTTGAAGCTAAGTTTCCTCTACACAACTACATCAGAAAAGCTGATGGAGAAAGACTTATTCGTCTACCCCATGCATTAGTTAGCCGTTGCTGTGTAACAAATTACCCCAAGATTTAGCCACTTAAAACATGAGACATTTACTACCTGACATAGCATCTAATGATCAGTAATACATGAGCAGATTAGCTGGGTGGTTCTGACTCAAAGTCTCTCCCAAGAGTACAGCCAAGCTGTCAGTCAGGCTCACAGTCTGACTGTGACACAGTCAAAGCTTAACTAGCTGGAGAATCTCCTTTCAAGCTCTCTTAAATCATTGTTGGCAAGAATCAGTTCTTCCCTGATTCTTGGCTACAGGCTCCTGTTCCTTGCCATGTGGTCCTCACCAGAAGACTAGTCACCAAATGGCAGCTTGCTTGCCTCGTGGTGAGAGATCCAAGTAGTAGAAGAGTGAGCCGGCAAGAGAGTGCCCTAAATAGACGCAGCAGTATTTTATTCCTAATCTCAGAAGTGGCATAGTTTCCACGTGCTATTAGCCACACAGTTCAACCATGAGACAGTGGGGGGGAGCGGACCACACGGGATGTCAGTGCCAGGAAGTGGGGGTCACGGGGGAGGACCGTCTTGGGGGCTGGCTCCCTCCTTCCCGGATGAAGCTGGCATCGATGCCTCAGAACAGATTAAAAAGTGAAATGAATCAGGATAGTTAATTTGAAAGGGCACGGTTCAGAGTAAGACATCCCTGGAACCAAATTCTAGAAGCTTTTTGCTACCTTCTAGTTAATTCCTGGCCTCCCTGAGTCTTCAACTTCCCATCTCTAACCTTTGAACAACCCATCCCATTTGGTCGCTGTGAAAGTGAGATGAGATAATATTTAAAGCCATTTCTTTCTGTGGAGGTTCCTCTAAGGGAAATTAACAACAAAAACAAAAAAAGGAAGTGTTTTTTTTTTTTTTTTTAGGAATTTACAGTGAGAAATCCAAAGACAGCAGGACACGGTATTTGGAGGGCGCAATATCCTCGGGCATGGGCTGCCACAGGTGACTTGAGAGTGTGGATGATGTTTCAGACAGGGTAATGCAACTATTACTGAAAACTAAGGTAGTATAGAAGCACCACCTATGAGTCCACTGAGTCACTTCCTAAGCATTTATCAAATGCCTGTGCATCAGGCACTGCTGGGAGCTATGGTTATAAAAACAAGTATGATTCACTTCCTACCATCAAGTTGCTCCCAGTGCTGCCTGGGTGTGGAGAGCAGGGTAGGAAGACAGGCAAAAGACAATTGCAATCTTAGGTGGACGCTTGAAGAAAGATGCATGAGGGCTCAAAGGAAGGAGGATCTGACTACCTGGAAGAGAGGAAGCAAGTCCTCTACCAACTCTTGGCATTCATGCAAAGGTGTACCAGCCTGAGGGGACTGGAGAGGCATGGGCAGCCAGGGCAGAGAAGGTGAGGGGTGACACCAGTTCCCAGAAATCCTCCTGGGGCGAGCTTCCAGATTTAGCAAACACAGATGCAGGACGACACCCCCCAGCTAAATCTGAATTTCAGATAAACGACAGATACTTTTTAGTATGAGTTTGTTCCAAATGTTGCATTATCTGTTGTTCATCTGAAGTACAAATTTCACTGAATGTCTTCTATTTTCTGTAGTAACCATATCCTAGAGATAACCGTGAATTTACCTTGAGGAGTAGAGGCTGTGGATGGGGAGGAAGGCAAAACAATCAGGAAGATTTTGAATGCCAAGTTGAGAAGTCAGAACTGAATCTAATATCAGACACATGCGGGACAGCTATTGGGTTTTCGGCTAAGGAATACCATGGTCAGATTCATTTTTAGGTAAGAGCATTCTGTTGCTATGTGGTGAATTGAGGATTATGACTGGGACCAGAGGATGGCTCCAAAGCAACTTGAGTAGAGCAAGAAAGGCAGGTGTAATCATTTCTGAGGGCAGGAATTGGTGATGGGGCATTGGAGCAGCTCATCATTAGGACATAGGTTTTAAAGGGTTAAATAAATTATTCAAAACCTGTGTACATCAGAACCACACAGGGGGGTTTTAAAAAACACTAAATCCTCAGATAAATTGTTGTAGCCGCTCTGGAAAACATGGTGAAGTTTTTTCCAAAAACTAAAAATAGACTTATCTTATGATCCAGCAATCCCATTCCTGGGCCTATTTCTGGAAAAGATGAAAACTCTAACTCAAAAAGATACATGCCCCCCAAGGATCATAGTGGCATTATTTATAATGGCAAAGACATAGAGTTAACCCAAGTGTCCATCAGCAGATGAATGGATAAAGATGTGGCATCTATATAGAATGGAATATCACTTAGCCAAAAGAGAATGAAATAATGCCACCTGCAGCAACATGGATGGAGCTAGAGATTATCATACCAAGTGAAGTAAGTCAGAGAAAGAGAAATATTATATTACTTAATATGTGGAATCTTAAAAAAGATACAAATGAACTTATATACAAAGCAGAAATAGAGACATAGAAAACAAACTTACGGTTATCCAAGGAGAAGATGGTAGGGGAGGATAAATTAGGAATTTAGGATTAACAGATGCACACTACACATATATAGAAACAACGAGGATTTGCCAGGAGTTCCTGTTGTGGCTCAGCAGTCAATGAACCCGACTAGCATCCATGAGGACGTGGGTTCGATCCCTGGTCTCGCTCAGTGGGTTAAGGATCCAGCATTACTGTGAGCTGTGGTGTAGGTTGCAGATTTGGCTCAGATCCAGCATTGCTGTGGCTGCAGTGTAGGACGGCAGCTGTAGCTCCAATTGGACCCCTAGCCTGGAAATTGCCATATGCCACGGGTGTGGCCCTAAAAAGACAGAACAAAAAACAAAAAAACAAGGACTTGCTGTATAGCACATGGAACTATATTCAATAAAGTTTATATAAATCACCTCGTTGTACACATGAAATTAACACAATACTGTAAATCGATTGTATTTAAATTAAGAAAAACCCATAGAATCCCTACTTTCACTTATTCCTATTTCAGTGCTTTGAAATTGGACCTGGACAATGGTATCTTTTTTGTTTTTGCTTTTTAGGGCCCCACCTGCAGCATAAGCAGGTTCCCAGGCTAGGGGTAGAAGCCAAGCTACAGCTGCTGGCCTACGCCACAGCCAGAGCAACATCAGATCCGATCCACGTCTGTGACCTACAGCATAGCTCATGGCAGCACCTGATCATTAACCCACTGCACAAGACCAGGGATCGAACCCACAACTTCATGGTTCCTAGTCGGATTCGTCTCCGCTGCTCCACAACAGGAACTCCAACAATGGTATTTTTAAAAATTCCCCAGATATTCTAATGTCTGGCCAGTATCAACATCTTTTACTATTTCAAGTTTATTCAGTTAACCTTTATAAAGTAAAATAAGGGGACTGGAAATTATTGTTTCCAATATTTCTTCCTATTTAAGGATTCTAAGTATTTACACTTGGTTGAAACTTGGAAATGAATGTAATAAAAGGAGTATGTGACTTCTGTTTACATTTAAGAAATAGTTTGGCATCTGGCATTAACAGCTTACTGACACATGTATTTAACAAAATCTTGTGAGGCACCTACTATGTGTCAAGCTCTCCATTAGGCACTGGGCCAAAACAGCAGAGGAAGGAGGGCTGAGCCTCAAGAGGTTTTTGGAGTTTGGGGAGGAACAGAGGAGCAAAAACTACAACGCCTGGGTTAAGGGCTACGAGAGCTGAACGGCATGGTGTTTGGAATCCAATACTATTGAATGATTTTTGAAGTTGAACCACTTTCCATCCATGTTAAAACTAAAATGGCTTCCAAATCTTACATCACCATATAAACAGTACAGTGGCTTCCAAAAAATGCAGGCCTTCTGTTGAGCTGGTGCAAAGACTGCATATGTGTTCGGACATCTGTTTAGGCATCTACTCAGCAAGCATTCTGTCATCCCGGTGGGACCAGCACCACAGCTGAAACATATATAGCCCCAGACATCAGCTGTAAGGGAACCAAATGGTGCCTTCCCCAAAATTACCTTAGAATTCAAAATATCTAAACAGCTTGACAGGCACAACCAGTAAGTTACAAATGAAAACCCACAGCACACAGACTTACACAGCTCCAAGATCAAAAAGGAACACTTCTGAGTTTCAACTGTCTCACTCCAGTGCTGAATTTGGAATCTTCTCCACTGAGTGAAACGATGCATAACATTATAAATATAAGCCAAATGAAAAGATATGTTAGGTGTTAGTCAAATAATGGTAGATTAATTGGTAAGATACCATAAATCCAAAACACTTATCGATATGGGAAATCTTTGCTTGTAAAGATAAAGCAGTTTTTAGGAGAGGTGTCAAAAATGGAGATGCTTTTTTATTTTTAGATATTCAGAGTAGTAGTGCAGTGAAATAGACTATTAGGTCATTACTGCATTTGTTTTATACCTATTGAGAGTAATTAAATAAAAACAAAAATATCCAGCCTCCATGTTCCCAGAAAAGCCTGAAAGTTCTAAAGCTTTGCTGAGGTCTAGTCTTTAAATAGAAACCATTTTAAACTTTTTTTTTAATACATTTCAGTTAAAGCGTATGGTAAAAACCAAACACCGCAACTGATTTTGAATGTATCTATTCAGTTAATAAGGACTTGCTGCAATGAAGCAACTCTGAAAACCAACCAACCAACGACAGTCTTGCATTTTCAAAGCCAGCCGTTGGGCGGTGCACGCATGCCAGTGCACAAACACACACCCACTCTCTAGTGAATGTGCTTGAAAGCTGAAATCAACCCACTCTTGTCCCTGTCACCAACTCAAAACTGCTTCCAAGATAGTGGCAACCTTCTCTTGCTTATAACCAACACCACTCAAAACAAGTTCTTTCCTAAATATTTGTTAGATCTTTTTTTTTGCTCAGTATGACTAGCTGAGTTTTCCCTTACTTAAGCAAGTAATAAATTCAGTTTAGTATTTTGCAGATCCAATGTAGTGATCTCCTTCTTTTATCACATGACTTATACATTATTTAAAATTATGACCCTTTTTTATCACTTTGTCCAGACTTTTTTACATGATGACCCATTATGTTCAAATATTTTATTTAAGAAACATCCCCCCCCCCTTTTTCTTTTATTTTTATGGCCATACCTGCAGCATATGGAGGTACCTGGGCTAGGAGTCTAATTGGAGCTGTAACTGCAGGTCTATGCCACAACCACAGCAACACTGGATCTGAAGAACATCTGTGACTTAGCCTGCAACTCATGGCAATGCCAGATCTTTAACCCACTGAGCAAAGTCAGGGATGGAATCCGCATCCTCACAGATATTACCTTGGGTTCTTACCCTCCTGAGTCACAATGGGAACTCCAAGAAACATTCTTAAGTATAGATGCAGACTTCTGTGTAAAAATCAGCCTGCTTTTTACAAGTCTACCGCTATTTACAGATTCTGCACATAATCTATCCAATGTGCAGTTTGGATTCGCCATCTTCGTTTAAGTCGTAACTGTCCACCTTGTTCTCCAAACTATCAGCCTTGGACTTGGTACTGACCCTTCCTTCTCTCTCCCCTCTCCAGACTGAGAAACACTATTTCTGAAATGCTGTTTAAATCTCTGTCCTCCCCTCACTCCTTTGGCGCTACCCCTCAAGACTTCAACCACTTTTTTGCCAAGTTGATCAACAATAAATTACTACCTTGAACCCCACCTTTCTAATGCATCCCCTATGGGCCAGTCCACTGGGGTGGCAAAGAACAGAATTAAGTTTGTCTCTCTGGTCTTTGAAAATCTGTTTTAAAAGATCCCAGGATCTAATTGAAAAATGGGCAAAAGACCTGAATAGACATTTCTTCAAAGAAGATATACAGATGGCCAAAAGCCCATGAAAAAATGCTCAACATCACTGATTATTAGAGAAATGCAAATCAAAACTTCTATGAGATACCACCTCACACCTGTCAGAATGGCCTTCATTAACAAGTCCACAAATAACAAAAGCTGGAGAGGGTGTGGAGAAAAGGGAACCTTCCTGCACTGTTGGTGGGAATGTAAATTGGTACAACCACTGTGGAAAACAGTATGGAGGTACCTTAGAAAACTATACATAGAACTACCATATGACTCAGCAATCCCACTCCTGAGCATATACCCGGACAAAACTTTCCTTGAAAAAGACACATGCACCCGAATGTTCATTGCAGCACTATTTACAATAGCCAAGACATGGAAACAACCTAAATGTCCATCGACAGATGATTGGATTAAGAAGATGTGGTATATATACACAATGGAATACTACTCGGCCATAAAAAACAACAAAGTAATGCCATGTGCAGCAACATGGGTGGAACTAGAGACTCTCATACTAAGTGAATTGAGTCAGAAATAAAAAGACAAATACCATATGATTTTACTTATTTCTGGAATCTAATATAGGGCACAAACTAACCTTTCCACAGAAAAGAAAATCATGGACATGGAGAACAGACTTGTGGTTGCCAAGAGGGAGCGGGAAGGACTGGGATTCTGGGGTTAATAGATGCAAACTATAGCCTTTGGAATGGATAAGCAATAGGACCCTGCTGTATAGCACTGGGAACTATGTCTGGTCACTTGTGATGGAGCACGATACTGTGAGAAAAAAGAATGTATACATGTATGTGTGACCGGGTCACTTGGCTGTGCAGCAGAAAATTGACAGAACGCTGTGAATAAGCTATAATGTAAAAAATAAAAATCATTACAATAAATAAATAACCCCAGGATCTCTTGAGACCAAGTGGCACAAGTGCTACCAAATTCACCCTCCTCTATGCCCATTTGGACTTGGGGTTTCACATGGACCTCACTAGCTCTTCCTTAAACACTCTGTACTCTCATTGCTCTTGCTAATTAACTCCTCTTCCTAAAACTCTCTTTCTTCTTTTGCGCATGGCAAAATCTCTCTCATGCTGAAAGCACCCTCCTATGCTTTGCAATTTATTTTTCCGGTAAAGCAGAGTATTAATGCCCCCTTGTACAGTACTTTACTCCCCTACTGGAAACAACTTAAGACAACAGCAAAGTCTCATTTCTCTTTGAATTCTTTTGGTCAGAAAAAAATCATAATACACAGTAATATTCCAGTAAATGCTGGTTTAAAAAGGATTTCACTGGAATATGGACTAGTTTCTGCAGCAAACTTTAATGTGTTCTTAGCACTTGTAGAATTTTCCTACAGAGAACTCTTCATCCTATTAATCCACTTGACCCTGACCTCTTGGCAGTGCCTATATTAAGGTCTGTAAGTTTCTATGAGCAAGTGTTAGTCTCTGGGTTTGTTTTTGTCTCTGCTGGGCTCTCACTGAGCTATTCTTACTAGAGAATGCCAAGGCATTACAGAATTAATATTTGCATGTGTTTCCGGAGGAATGTTTCTTGGACTTTCCTGTCTTCACTGTCATTTTAAAGGAATGACTTCTTAGATGGCAACAGAACCACATGATTGCATTATGTTTGCCTTGGCAGTTGTTAGCAATGCTTTGGCAGATAGTTTTCCCACCTCCTGGTTAGGGAGATGGGAGTTTAAAGAAATATTTATTGAGCTCTTACTATTCGGCAGGTACTAGGTTAGATGATAAGCATACAAAGACAATTAAAGCAAACATTTACCTCTAAAAAGTTGCCATCTAGTAATGAATGAGCCAGACATACATGCAATTAAGAAAAGCACTCAAAGAAGAGCAAGTGTGCAGGCCTGAAGAATGTGCTCTGGAGGCAGAGAAAAGACCGGGTGAGAAGGGATTCCTGGGGAGAGGATGTTTAAGCATATATGTGAGCAGTCTCTGTATCCACATACAGGCTGCCTGGAAAACACATGCGTTGAAGGGCCTTAGAAAATCGAAGAAGGCTCTGTCACTATGAAATCTTAGCTCTTTCAGGAATTCCTTGGTGGTTCAGTAGATTAAGGATCTCAGGTTGTCACTGCTGTGGGGAGGGTTTGATCCCTGGCCCCGGAAATCCCACATGCCATGGGTATAGCCAAAAAAAAAGAGAGAGAGAGAGAGAGACAGAGAAATCTCCTTGGAGTTAATACTTTTAGTTTATTTATTTTATTAAAAAAAATTCTGTCTTTAAGTGCACAGATGCTTTGTTTGTTTCTTGCTTTGCTTTGCCAATTCCATACCTACAGTGTACCATACGACTGTACTTTTTTGGTCCCTTCAAACTATCAGTTATGTAATAGAAGAATAAGTGTGTTTACAGAAGCAATGTCACAAACCGTTTTGAAGCCACACTTCTAAGAAGTTCCAGAGTCTTAGCCTCGCTGAGAGGTGGGATCCTGACAACATGCCAGTAAGAGCAGTAGATTGAATAACACGCAGGGCATCGTGTAAACGTGTCGCTCATGTTCTAGAGCGGTGGCGACCCTTTGAACTGAGGCTGCCATTGACAGTGCCTCTGTGTCCACTTGACTTGCTCCCAGGATCAGTGCAGGGCCCTGTCACCCCTCCTGCTGAGCTCAGGTCATTATATCCTCGCCCTACATTTTACAGCTTCGACCCCGTGACAGGGGAGCTGACCCCAGCTTGGTGCCAGGCACCCAGCAAAACGGGGATTAATAAAGCCCGCCCCAGTATAGCCAAGGGCTCTACAGCTGCTTCTTGCAATTAGACTTGTCATCATTCTCTTAAGAAGCCCCTGTTGATTTTTAAATCCTAATTGGCAGGAGACACCTGTTCCCCAACAGGAAGGCTGGGAAGGGGCCATTCGCTTGCAGCAGACACGGGGCGGGGAGCGGGGGCTGCTGGGAGGCTGGATGAATGTGTGCAAATACCTTTGTCTCAAATCTGTTTGCTTCCATTTAGAGTTTCCTTTTTTCTTTCTTTCTTTTTTCCAAGAACAGCATGTCTAGGGTCAGGCTAGGCCTTGGGAGTAAGTCAGAATTTGGCTCTGAATCATTTTTTGAGCAAGAACTTACTGCTGGTCGCTCCCTAAGGCGTCTTCCTTACCACCCAACAGCCCCTTCTTGGCATGAGCACAGTTTCCTGGCTACTTTTTTTTTTTTTTTCCGCCAGGATCCTGGCTGTCATTCATTCCGGTATTTAGGTATTTACCGCCTATAAGCTGCATAAACCCTGTAACCTATTTGTGCCTATAAAGAGTGTTAAGTATATTTTTAGTTCCTGTCTTCACCAAGCTAGCATTCTAAACAGAGGGAGGCAGCAGAACAGCATGTGATAACACATGTGAAATGTTCTTTTGCAGCTAACATATTTTCCAGTAATTATGGGTAGGAAGAAGAAATGGTAAAGGTTCTTGGCACAGTTGTGTGAAGAGGTTTGGGCATTTTGATTTTCTTTCCACCTTAATCACCTTAGAGTTTCTGCTTAGAGGTAATGCTTGAAGTTGTCTACACGGTAGCAAGTAATGTCTGATAAAAATCGTTGTAACCATTTCTCTTAATTAATACCCCTGGGTGTTTTCAAATTGAGTATTACTGTTAATTGTTAGGCTGTGATCATGAGGGCAAGTATGCAGGAGAGTAAGAATAAAATAACTGGATAGAGATGTGGAGGAGGCTACAAATCTGCGGGAAGGGAGAAGCAGGAGTCCTAATTCCCATTTTCACGCAACAAGCATTTATTGAACACTTAGTACATTCCAGGATCTTTTCTAGTCCTCAGCCTTCTTCTGGATCACCCCAGGTTTCAGCTCAGTTCATAAGCACTGTCCTCTTAATAGAACTTTGCCAATAGCCAGTTAAACCCTCTCATCAACCTTGCCATGTCCTTGTGGGCTTCCGTGAAATTATGCAATCAGAGAGGACTTATTATGTATCCAAGTGAATGCCAGTGGGGTGTTCCTTCAAGTATAATTCAACAAATTCAAAGAAACTGGGGGGGAGGGAGTTGTTCTACTTACTGTAGGCCTTATTTTGTGTTTAGTTTCACGAGACTCTATGTCTTGTTTATGCACAGTCATATTGCCATTGCCACTGATGAAAATATAAAGGAAATAAAAGACTTGATGATTGCCTCTGAAACATTTATCGTGTTGGTGGAAGATATACACATAGTAAGGACAACAACCAACATTTGGACAGTCCTGCATAAAGGTTAATTGAAAGGCATTGTTGGAACTCATTGCACCCCAAAGTTCTCCCAGGCATTCCATTATTGGTAGTTATCTGAAAGTCTCTTAAGATCCTTGATAAACGGTTGTCAAAATTTAGTGCCCCAAAAGATCACCCAAGAATCTCATGAAAATCCAGATTCCTGAAGCCCCCAACTCAGCGATTCTGATTCAGTTGATGGATGGTGAGGGCTAGGTATAAACTCCTGGCAAGCACTGCGGATGATTTGATGGAGATGATCTGCCGCCTACACTTTAAGAAATGATGACACCATTCCCCATCCTTCCCATAAGGGAAGCAGCAAGTCAAAGGATAAGATTATAGAAGAGTTATTTCTGCCACTTTGATTTTTCACCTAAGACCAAGTGGCTTTCCATCATGAATGCTGAAATGCTTCCAAGGCTCCTGACTGGTTCCCAGTGAAACCATACATGTAACTCCATTCAAAAGGTGGTTTATGCATCCCTGTCTTAAAGACATTTTTATCAGCTATTCTCGGTTTTCTTACTGCCTGTAACTTCTGTGTTCCTTCAAAAATGGGGCCTGGCTCCATCAGTGGTTCAGAGCTCTGTTATTACCATATAAGGAGGGAGATGCTTAGGCTAAAAGCCCCTCTGAGATGTTTAGAGCAAAGGGTAAGGCTTTGCAGCCTCCATGTGTTTATGACGTGAGCAACGATGAGTAGCTCAGGGAATTTAGAGGAGGATGGGTGATTCATTCAGGAAGAAATAGCTTGCACCTGGGAGGACACTGAAGGCGCCATTTGGCATTATCGGGGTGCTGCATCAGCGGGAAGCAGCCTCTGTCCCCAAACGACCTGCCAGCTCGTAGATCTTGAGTAGAACTGGGCCTCTCTCACTGTGGCATTTTGCTTTTCAGAGAAAGCAAACTTGTGACTCACAGGAGAGTCACGGGGAGGTATGCGCTGAGCAGCACTCCGTCTTGGCAGGCAGGAGGCTGCCGCGGACATGGATGCAACCAGCACATGTGTTCTTACAGTACGCCTCGTGGCCGGGCTACTTTATCTTCAGTAATCCCAACCTATGTCCCGGAATCACATGATCTGGCCGCGGCTCAGACCCCCTGTGTTCTTGGCTTGGGAATAATGAAACGTGATCTCAAGACAAGATAGGATTAGGATCTGAAGAAGCACGGATGGATGGATTTCTCTCTCCCTGCAGCACGTCAATGGAACATGGCATCAGGAAAATATATTTAACCTGCCGCTGTTCGAGGAGTTCAAACGTTGCCTTTGTACATGGAATCCTGCCTCTGAAGTTTATGACGGCTGACAGGAACGAATTGATGTTCAAGATAAAAGAACATGGAAAACAGCTCCAGCAAGAGGCAGCGGTAGCCCTGACCGTGTCTGCTGTCTCTGGCAGTAGTCATTCATCTTTGAGAAGGCACTGCATGCTATTATACCTGTCATTCAGGAGGCCGTTATCAAGAAAAGCCCTTCAGGGTACACTGATGTTAAAAGAAAAAACTCTGTGTTTCACAGTGCAGTGAATGGGACCAGGCCACGGTGAGGGCTCAGGATGGCCTCCTCTGAGCGAGCCCAGCGCGCTGAGCCAGAGTCTCCGTGATCCAGGTCAGGTCACTGGGAGCTCGGGCTACTAGAAGGCTCTAGGGAGATCAGGAAAGAATCCCTGCTGGCCCTGATGATCAGAAAGTGGCTGGTGTTGAATCCGATCATGGGAAAAGCAATGATTCACTTTGGAAAGCCTGACTCTCTTGCTGTGAAACCATATATAAGTCCTATAATCTCTGAAAGAAGTGGTAGTTCTTCTCCAACTCCATCCCACTTGCCGTGATTAAAACTCTGACATGCGCCGCAATCATCCCTTTTCAAAATATAAATTATCCTCAAGCTCAGTGACCACACTGGGGCACATGTAGGTTCTTATGGGACTGTCTGTTAGTACTACCTACTCCTCCTGAACGCTAGCCAAGAATGAAAATTCCTGAACAGTTTATTCAACAAACTTTAATTAAAACAAGCATTCTTTTGGTGACTGAAGTAGTGACACATATCACAGATTTTATTTTGAATATTCTAATTTAATATTGCATTGAACAAGCCAATAAACATCTTTTCGCAAGAGTAAATATGTATTTGTGTGTGTGTAAATATATATGTAAATTGGACATGTCAAAGTCATGACTGCATAAAACAGGAAAAAAAAAGGAAAAGGTGTCTGGGTGTGGGGGGGGATGGAAATTCTGTTGACTCTGTGCATATAAGTTCCAGTCCGTGCACTTTATTACCTTGAGGTCTTGGCTGGTGTAGATTTTATTTTTATATTTTGGTTCTATATTTCCAGAGAATTAAATTTTGCCTTCTTTTTTGGATAGGAAAATAACAATGAAATTTGTGTTTTACTAAATGGCCAGGAACTAGTGATAAATTTTCAGGTCTGGCAATTGGATTTGTTGTGTGGTGAGTACAGGTACCTAGAAAAAAGGAAGAAATAGTCAAACACTGCCATCTGCTGTTATTCTTTCTAAATTTACTGTTAAAATTTGGGTTTTATTCAGCCTCTGTCACAGAGAGGTAAGTGACACAGAGCACTGGATCACAAATTTCAGCTGGCATCAGAATCACCTGGAGGGTCGCCGAAATGCAGGTTGCTGGACCCCCTTAGGACTTTTGATTCAGTAGGTCTGGATGAGGCTGGAGAATGTGCATGTCTAACTAGGTCCCCAGATGCTGCTGCTGCTGGTCCAGTGACTGATCTATTTTAAAGTGCCAAGTATACCCTAAGTTGCTTGTCTAAAGTTTTCCTGACAAAAGAACTCAACTTCTCTAGCTCTATGAAGACTTACGTTTTATTCCTTATTCTAACCTATCTTCTACCTCACATAAGAAGAATAAGTTGGGTATGAAAGCCAAATCCGAAAGGAGTGTGATCAGAGATGCAATCAATCAGGCACGCACATTGCTGTGCTTGAGGCTGAATGATTATAACAGAGGGACGTGGGATGAATGGAAGTACAGGAGATTGTTTATATAAAGAAATAACTTGGCTTGGAATGTGAAGCCCCTGCCCATATGTAAGAAAACTGCTTTCAAACTAAATGGATAGTGTTGGTCTTTGAAGGTCTGGGCAGAGTCCCAATTTTTCTGCCTTTCTTTTATATGCCACATGTTAATTCATCTTCAAGATTCACTTACTCTGAAATGCAGATGGCCAGAAGTGTGAAATTTTGGTGGTATACTGTGCTATCATTTTTGTCATCACTAATGTATTTAGTCAAACCAGGGACTTCATTGATTAAATAACTCATTGAGCAAAGCTGTGCTTTTGAACTTTGGAAACTGATGAGAAGGTATATGCTTTAACCATTTTCTTTTAAATTGTAGTTAAAAAATAAATCCACATGGCATTACATTTACCATCCTAGTCATTTTAAGTGTATGGTTTAGTGGTGTTAAATATATTCACATTGTTGTGCAACAGATCTCTTGACATTTTTCATCTTGTAAAACTGAAACTGTACAACCCATTAAACACTAACTCCCCACCCCACCACCATCCTTTCAGCCTTTGGCAGTCACCTTTAAATTTGTTTCTATGATTCTGACTACTTAATATGATAATACAATATTTATCCTTCTGTGACTGATATCCTTCTAAATAGACAATGTTTTAGGTTTAAAAAAAAATTTTTTTTATGGCAAGTTGAATCCAGTGATAACTACACAGTCAAAAATCCACTGTAACTTTACAGTTGGTCTTCCATATCTACAGTGCTGCATCTGCAGATTTAACCTCCTGGGGATTGTGTAGTACTAAATACTTACTATTCAAACAAACAAACAAAACAAACAAAAAAACAAACACATGTAGGTGGACCTGCACAGTTCAAATGCATGTTGTTCAAGGGTCAGTTGTACATATATATAAGTTATGCAGACTCAGCAAAAGCATAACATTTCAGTGAATTATGGTATATCCATATGGTGATAAATTATGGAGCCTGTTAAAAAAAAATCACATTTATAATCATAATGAAACAGGAAAATGCTCGCGACACAGTGTTGAGTGGAAATGTAGAATACTCAATTGTATATGCAGACTATGCCACATTCTAACAGGGAAAACTGAACACACATCAAAATATTACCAAAGGTTCTTGCTAGGGCATAATATTATAAAAGATTATGTTTTATTTCATTTTTCTATAATTTTTTACAATGAATGTTTCACTTCTTTGAGATTATAATTTTTTTAGAATTTAATTGATAAGGTATTATTTTAATTAAAAATAACTTTTAAATAATACAAAATTTGTACTTGTAAAGACATTAGTAATTAATAAATATTGCAAAAATAGGATAGAGTAGAATCAAGTATAAGGAAGCTCAGATTTTATCACGACTAAAGGATCTAAAATTATCTTATTTATTAAGTAGCCTGTGGCATAAAACTTAGAAAACCACTAGAATAATAATCCAGGGTTACAACTAAAAGTCCAACCACAGAGTTCAGTTAATTAACAATAAAGCTAACAGTAAAATGAAACACGTCATAAATTAAAAAAATAAAATGAAAAACTCAACCTAAGTTAGAATTGCCTCTAGCTCTTTAATAAACGTAGTCAAGATAAAGGATACAGCCAGATGAGAGAGTACAAAACTATAATAAATGCTGCAAAAGCATATGGCCATCAAGCACTGTCCATAGCCTGCAAAAGATCTCATATGCATTATCGTTTTCAAAATATACCATACGGAGAACAGTAAAATATGATCTTCTTTGAAAGTGTTACCAAGCTCATGTAGGTGATTTGTCATCATGATCTTAATCAATGGGTGTCATGTGGGGGTTCAACTACATTTCGGGCATTGAATGTTGCATCCTTAACAAACCAACAGTAATAACACGTTTCAAAACAGTCTAGGAAATTGATTAAGAATGAACTATCACA